>OU452200.1:13029606-13629606 GCA_911728435.2 Apoderus coryli | reverse complement strand
AAAAACACATGTACCTAATTGAAGCGCAAAATACTTTTAAATTATTTATACACCAGAATACACTCTGCGGTATTTTGTCACCATAAATTTGGTTGTTGAATTTTATCAAAACATATTTCACATAAAGCCTTTATAGAGATATATAGACATATTATGTATTTGTCAAAATTTCAAAGCAGTAATGCACTAACACGCTCTCGTATTTTAATTTATGTTTTCTCTCTGGAGACATACTAATAAATAAGTGCACATTTATAATGTATAAAACAGTAAAATTCTTTCCACCAATGTTAAATCAGGTACAGAATTACAATGCGTATTGTTAGGTATTTCGGAGTAGAAAGATACACCCTCTTCAAAATGCAATGTATATTACGTCTTTCAACCATAGAACAATAATTATAAATAATCACGGCAACAAGACTTTCTGTTACTGTCAATATCAGGTTAAATTCGCTTCTTGTATATATAAGCACTCAATTAAAACCGAATTATTCTGGCAAGAAAGCGGCCTTTTATATACCCATCTTCATTGTTCTCGAATTAACATAATGATCAAGAATATTCGGAACTAGAAAATGCTGGTAAAATTTGATAATAACCTTTACACATTTTAATAAAGGGGTCACTTTTTGCAGCTGTTATGAACACGTTTAAAGTATATTCGCTACAATATCATTAGTTTTTGTTAACAGGTTGTATTGGACATATATCAAATAAATTATATATTTCTCGAACAATTGGCTGAGAATGCTGTCAATCCTAACGACCATGATGTTGCAAAATTGAATATATACATTTTTAGCTTAGGGCTAATGTATTTGTAACACATGTATTTTAATATTGTATTTTTCTTGAACCTTGCTGCATTTTTTTTTTACAAATTCTTTTTCCTTCTTGGGATATAAGGCTCTATTTTCAAAGCGAATTTTTTTCTTTTGAAATATTTCTTTAGTTCACCTTCACGTACAACGTTTCGGCTCATTAGCCTTCCTCAGGTACATCTCTTTTCTTACTAACATCGGATAGACCATTATTTTGGTGTATACCACGCAGTTATTTTTGTTTGAATTGGATTGAAGTTCGCCTGGCTTCCTGCTCCAGAACTATATGAAGAGGAGTTAAATCCATAAGTACTTATATAGCTGCTGACGGTGTGCTTGGGTCGTTCGCTGTAAAGCTTTCGTCCACCAAGCAACAACTCCATACTTTATTATTGGTCTTATGACCATCCAGGAAATTTGTTTGGGTTTCATTCCCCAGGAGATTCGTCGACATGCCCATAAGAACAGCCTTCCTTTTTGTAGAGCCCTTTCCAGATGAGCATTCCAGTTTAGCGTTTTGTCTAGTGCTAACCGTAGATATTTTGCCTCGGTCCCATATAGTATATCGGTATATGCTTTCCGTCGAAAAGAAAGTGCTATTAAGCCGTCCAGCTTCCTTTTCCGAGTAAAAGGTACAATTATTGTAGTTTTGCTGGTATTTACAGACATCTGCACCCGCTAACACCAGTCATATTTAGGGTAGCTTGAGTTCTAGAAGAAGCGATTCTTTCAGAACCTGATCTGGGTATTATGACCAGATCATAAGAATTTATATATATGAAACTCTACCCCTTCCGCTCCAGTTTTGCCAGCAGGTCGTCCACTAGAAGTGACCACAAAAGTAGCCAAGTATGTCTTTACCTCAGTTTGTTCAAATTTTCCAAAGACATAAATAAGTATACCGATTGTATAATAGTTTTGACATTATTAAACGGAGTCTACACACATCATATCTGCTAATAAATAATGTACTGAGAATTGGTGCATCGAAAAGGCTCTTTTCTATGTTTTATGAAAACATATAGTCCTCAAGGCACCATAGTATCTTCACACAATCTTATTTATATGATTTTTCAACCTCAAAATTCTATATATTTCCGAGTCAAGTTTTTTCACATGCTGAAAACTTCAAAGTTCGGTTATTTAGCTTTATTAAATTTTGTGTTTGCCCAAAATTAAAACTTAGCACTTTAGTTGATATAGAGCTGATAAGTTTCAGAATTATATTTTTTTTTATCATCTTTCTGGTCCTCCACTCGCACACCTCGGTACGCACAGGCTTTCAAGACGTGGAAAGTACACAACAAGAAAGATGATGCATGCCATATCTTTTTAGAAGCGTTTCTTTCAGCTAAATCGTCATCCGTAAGAATAACTTTTGCTTTAATTTTAATGGGAAAAATTTCATAAAGGCCACGCACGGCTTCTAAAAATACAGTCAATTCTTGGCTGCTACTTAGGATGTGCAGCTCAAAGGTAATCTTCCAATAGCGGACTGTGTTAGAAAGTAGTAAACTTTATGATTTTGCATATCGCAGTTGCCCGTGGAATCAACAAGCATAATCTCTGACGACTGGTAAAGCGTTGCAACTCTTAACAGCTCAAGAAACTAGTTACACCAATCTTATTCAAAACGAAAAGATATTATTAGTTTGAGATGGGAAATTTCATATGTAAATCACTGACGCATTAGCCTAATACGTCGGGACTTTATGAATATGTGATTCATATCACCCGAGTTGTTCCGAGTGGCTAATGTGTCAGCGAATTCCGAAAATGCTACCCGGCCCATGGTTGATATAGAGCTGATAAGTTTCAGAATTATATAATAATATTTAAATGTAAAAGGATGTGTTTGGCGACATCTAGTTTTATCGTTGGTAGTACGCCGAGTGAACAACAGTTCCTATATCGGCTGCCTGGGAGGCCTCTGACCCCATAAAGCAACTACCAACACATAGACGCGCCGATACTCCCTTAAGCGGGATCGCATATATTTGAAATGGGCTTGTTTAACAAAACAAGACTTAAAATCCGATCCCGCTTAAGGGAGTATCGGCGCGTCTATGTGTTGGTAGTTGCTTTATGGGGTCAGAGACCTCCTAGGCAGCCGATATAGGAACTGTTGTTCACTCGGCGTACTACCAACGATAAAACTAGATGTCGCCAAACACATCCTTCTATATCTCTGTACCGTGTGGGGTATATACCACATTATTTACGAGAGTTTGGCTGTCAACTACTGACCGATCACCACTGATGAGTCGTGGATCGACGAAACGGCCGTCTGGTGAAAGTATAGTGGTTGACAGACAAACTCTCGGATTTTAAGTCTTGTTTTGTTAAACAAGCCCATTTCATAATATTTAAAGTTTCATTAGTGTATACTGCTGTCTGTATAATTAAAAAAAAAAGATGTTTTAAGTAGCTACTCGTATTTGGATGTCATCTCTATAATATGAAAAGTATGTTGATCAAATTAAAGAATGGTGGTTGAACAATTAGAAGAAGGAAAAAAGTACGATTATTTGTAAAACACTTATTATTACTCAGCACAAAAATCTATGTTATTATAAAACGAAAAAATTGAACAATTAAATTACACGCATCTTAAAAATAAATGATTACTTAATTGAATTTCCTTAAATGTATATACAGAAGTTATGCAATTATATAGACAACAATCAAGAATTAATCTTCAACACTAAAACTAGCAAACGTGCAGTTAATAGCTGATGTTTATGGTGTAAATTAATTGATGCGAAATAAGGTCAAACTTGAAAGTGACGTTTGAGTGACAGGCGTGGTCACGCAAAGACGTACATACAGATTTATCGCTTAGGAACAATAGAATATCAAATTTGAACTTAAAACTTTCCTCAAGGGATCTAATATGTAGGCTATTAGCGGTTTTGCATGTGGAAGTATAAATTATACATTCAAAATTGTTTTAGATTTATATCAGACCTAGGGCCAACGAAGGTTGAGATTCATTTTCAATTATAGGTCACTAACAGAAAAATTAACAACATTTATTCATTTTTTTTTATTCTAGAGGTATTTTACATTGTTTCGGCAATTTGTATAATAGGTTTAATTTTTACTATTAAAACTCTTTAAGGTAGAAAAAAAACGTAAACAAATTTTAACGCATTTATTTCACTCCATATATAATATGTTTAGGTTTAAATATGACTTAGAACCATTTTTACTATTATACTATTTCAAAATATATTATATCATAGGTATTAACTTTGAAAAATCCTTGATGTGACGTCTTGATTATTAGGTTCACTAATTTAACATTAAAAATTGAATAATATCACACACATCACATCTTTCAAAAAGGGTCTTATTATTTAATTTACATATCCCCAGCAAACTCTATGGGTCCATAATAATTACGTTTCTACCATAGAAGACACTTAAGCAAACTTTCGTATAAAACCAACAGTAGTTTAATGAATCTTTGGCTCATCACACGAAATTACCAAGTTGTAAAATTATGTTCGGCAAAACGAGCAGTGCACTTGATATGATAATATAGGGTGTAGCATAGTTCATCTTGCTTAACTGACTTCATACTTGATTATCTAGACACTTTTTTGCCTTGGGTAGGCTGTTTACCATTTTTTCTTTAACCTATTTTGCATTCAACAAATATGGTTGATTGCAATAAAGTTAATGCAGTGTTGGAAGCTAATATTTAAATTTTTCTAAATTATGAAAATAGTCCATTTTCATACGAGGAGTTGAATTTTACCATCTGATGGAAAAAAGAAAAAACAAAAAGTTGCAAATTATAAGATTCTACAACATCTTAACATGTCAATGTACTAAACTTTCTTCTTTTTTTCATAATTTAGGTAGAAAAAGAAGAAAGTTTAGTAGATTGACATGTTCAAACGTTGTAGAATTTTATAATTTGCAACTTCACAATTTTATAATAAATATGTATATTTAGAATACAATCCATATAAATGACTTAATGCTTAAGAATGTTTTGTTTTTTCTTTTGTTCAAAAAACGGTAAGTGAGCCACAACCTTTTATTACCAATTTAACAATCTATGTATCTTTGATACCAGCACTGATGATGAAAACGCCGTTCTCGAAACATGTATCATTAATGCAGTTTGATCAATAAATCCATGAGACTGTAATGAAACCGGGGACTTGTGTCGGACGGATATTTATAAAAAATGTAGTTGATCAACCAATTGTATGATATTCATCTGTGGAATAGACGTGATTCATTTGTCCTTTTTCTAAATTGTTGAGTTGAGAACAACAAACAATTATTGTCTCTTATTACTGATAACATTCCGAGATGAAAACTGCAATTATTCTATTCATACATATTATTGGACATTGATGGAGCAAAGCAGATATAAATAGAATATGCTTCGAGACGTTTAGTCAATATAAATTATTTTATTTAGCAAAAGGAGAAAATTTAAATCGATTTGTAATTTAACTTGCTAATAATCTGTAATTTTTACTCTTAATCTTAATTATATAATAACATTTAGATAGCGTTTGATTTTTAGAATATAAGTTTACTGGCGTGTAATTCCTAATCCAGTAATTATAAGCGAGGGGTCAAAATAAGTAAATCATAACTTAATTGGACTTAATATCATCCTCGTCAAAACATGAAGTGTTCCGACAAAAAAGGTTTAGATACCGCAGGTTGTAGCTCTTAATCCTTCAGGTAAGTTAGGCACTAGATACTCCCGTCGAGTCACTTATTTATATGGTGATTGACCAAATTTCTTCTATGATTGTTTTATAATTGTAAGCAAATATTTGTGGGTGTTTTATTAAGTAGATCATTTGGCCGTACAAGTATTGTTTATGGCATAAACTTATTCATTGTATATTTTTGTATCAATACTTTGTTTTATTTTTTTTTTTGGTGATTTGTTGCGTTTCTTATTGACCTACTTTTTCAAGTTGCTTCTAATGCGTCGACCAAATGGTAAATTTCATTACTTGTAGTACCGGGATAGCTGAAAACTCGCATACATTGTTTGTTTAAAATTTAATTTAATTTGATTAATAATTATTCAATAGCGTTTCATACATGATAACTATATCATATTAATTTCTAGTCATTTCGGTGGCTGTCTTATGAAGATAGGAGATACTGTTCGTCTGTTGCAAGTCCTTTATCATAACTGTGTCGCGAAAGTGCTTATTCAGCATATACCTTCAAGTCAAGTAGACTAGCTTAGAGCCTAAGAATTAACTCTATTACTATGTAACCACTTAAATTCCATACATCCATCCAAATTAATGAATTAAAACTTTTAATGAACTTGTTAATAATTTGTAAACAAAATAATTATCAAAAAAAAGTTCCTGGAATACTTGCAACGTAAAGTTTTTATAGTTTCTATTTTTCATAATAATACACGTAGTGCTACAAGGCATAATGGTTTTATCATCCGGTATACTGAAGCTAGACACCGACATTTAATTTGATGTGGAGGTCGTCTACCTTCCAGCTGGTGAAAATGCAGCTCACATCGTACTCTATAGTGCCTGCAATAAATCTCCATTAGTAATAAATCGTGAAATATACATCGTTTACATTTTCCTTAATCTAAATTATTTAGATGAAGTCTTTAGTTCTGATATAGATAATGTACAGTTTAATGAAAAGAAACAGAAAGCTCATCACCATAACTTTCTCATTACCTTTCAGCGCTTTAGAGTAGATAGCTCATGTTCCTATTTCGCCCAAGAAATTATAAACTAGTTTATTATAGTTCGTTGGTTTTTTCGTATTTGTTTTGAACATCTTTTTTGAATTAAAATTTATAATTTTCTTGGAGTTGAAATTGAAATTTGATTGTACCGTAATATGTCTCGTTGGTTATAAGAATTGACGGTTTCAACAAAAAAGAAACGTGAATGCTGATGAGGTACCTACATCTAGAAGGTACATGTTTTAGAGAAAATGCATAAAATTCCATAGAAACATTTTTATTTTTTAATTTTACTTTTTCAAGCAGAAGGATTTAATTTTGATATAATGTGGAATTGTAATAATTAATAAAGTTGTTTAACAATCACCCTATTAAAAAAAGGTATTGTTTCTATATGCTCACTCCGTAAATGCATGGAAATATTCTTGAACAATCTCAACATCAGATCGTGTAGGTACTAGAGTGAATGAGCAAAGTCACTTTGCAAAATTGCCAATTAAAACATTTCCGTTTAACTTTAAAGAAGTGGAACATCGTTACGTACGCCCGTTCCAGCAATAAATCAATATTCTATAACGGCAGAGATATATAATAAATGTCATAATGGTCGATACGGTATTAACGGATTTATACAGCTATTTTCATTTTATGCCAAAGAAGCTTACTCTGTGATCTATAATAGATGATACCATGCATTATTTATAAATTTATTACAAAATCTGTAGATAAGCTTTGAATTTTAAATTTACTCTTACGACATAAATATTATTCCTATAATATAAAGAAGTAGCCATTCATCGAAGTCTACTACTACTACGTCTTTAAATACCGGGTGTTTTAAAGAACCTAGTACTTTCGGTTATACTGGAGCCCTCTAGATGCAAAACTCGATAAATGCAAACATCCGAATTTTGGGAATTAACAAAAAACTGTTTTTCTTGTTATTTCTTGTTAAAACATTTTCATATTTTGATATTAGGTGGCAATAGTGGTCATGATTTAATTCATAATAAACCAAAACCTCGATACAGTAACAAATCTCGGAAAATTCAAGTAATAAATTGCATTCACCAAGTTTTGCACCCTAACGCTAGCAAATACCTAGTTTTGCAACCTTCTGTCAAAGAAAATATATTTCGCAGGTTATTGAAACAAATTTTTATTAAGAAAAAATATAAAAAAGAAATAAATGTTTACGAACCAGTGATAATAATAAATATTGCGCTAATAATAACATAGTCTCGTAAATCGTAATAAAAACATCTAAACTGAAAACACCGGGAGTCACGTGAGGAATTGAGAGCCTGTCATTGGCCAAAGAGCAAAAAAGCGAGTTTTGCACATATGTGCATGAAGCATAAGGAGAGTTATGCATCTAGGTGCTGTTTTTGAATTGAAAATTGTATGTGAATAAACAAGTTTTTCATATATTTCTCAGCATATTTGGATAGAGACGAAAATTTGCTATAAGATAGAGTATTTAACTCGATTTTCACCATTTTTGCATTTACAGAGTTTTGCATCTAGAGGGCTCACTGGAAGTTGGTGTCAACCTATTAAATAGTAATACAGGGTATTTCAAAAAGAGCGTATAAAATCAAATTGATTTGGTACTCCACGGGTTGAAAATGATTCATCTGACCACAAAATTTTCTGAAGAAACTGTGGATCTTCGCCCATTCTCTGCAGCATTTGCTAGCAAAATGGAACTTGTTTTCGCTTCTGTTCAGAAGATAATGACTGCCATATTCGCATCTTATAGGGCCTGTAAAAATGTTTTATGACTTCCTTTCTTACCTTTTCGAAAGAGCATCATTTAGGAAGCCTCTTTGTCGTAGAGTCTGAAATGCTTTACGAATCGATGATCGCGGCTTTTCTTGAAAATGAGGCAAAATGTTCAAATCCATTTTTTTCCATTTGCAGGAACTTTTCGCCTTTTTATTTCACACTTGAGGTAATAGACAAACAAAATGCACACAAATAAATACAAAATAACAGTTAAAGAAAAACAAAATAAAATGCTACTGAAACGTATTAAAGTGCCACCAAAACATATTGTCATCCAGGACATCCCTCCACATATTCATTTAGATCAAAAAAGCAATTGAATATGAGTAACTCCTTCAGTTTCCTCTTAAAATTGTTTTGTTTTGTATATACTAAATTTAATACACCTTGTTTAAGAAATAATTGTCTAAAAATCATCTTTTAATATACCCCATATGATGATTTCAATCTCTCGACAAAAAAAATTAGCCTTAATAAGCCGTACTGAGATTGGTAGATAAAGTCCAATCGTTATTTTTTTAATGTTTTTATTAGGAAATATAAATGAGTCACCTCACGAAGAAATTAAATAATAATGATTAATACTACTTAATTTGCATAACATGTGATGGATAAATTAGACAAAGGTGCTATTGCTCAAAAGAAGGCAAGTAGCAGGAATTATTAATTCCGCGACTTTCAATGTAATATTCCATGAGCGCTGCTATCCTATTCTCTTACATGCCATGTTCCAAGCGAAATATCTTTCTTTGGATAAGTTATCAGAGAATTTATGCTGAAACGAATGCCAGCAACGCTATAATAAATTCGTCTGTTCTGTTTCAGTTGTTGATGCATTTGAATAGCAAATTTCATTCCCGAATTATTATAATAACTTTGGATTTTTCGCATATTGCAAATGATTTCTTTTACCCTGTTGTGTTTTTATATAGGAATGAACATTTGAATATTAAATGGTTTTATTTTTGTTTACGAAACAATAAAGCGAATTTCGATAATATTTTTAATTTGATAATAATACGTCTGACATGTGTATCTTTATTATCTTGAATAAATTTAGTTTCAAAATTTTAAGAATGCAAGACACATATATCATCTAAATTAAATGAGAACTTGTGTCTTCGGATATTCTTACAAAGTGAATTTCCTTTTATTGGTTAAACAGCAAATTTCCCGCTTTTTTAAAACACTCCTAAGGCCTTTTCATGGAGTGCTGAGATCAAAGAGAATAAACAAATATAGAGTTTTCTTTTTATTCGTTCTCTTTTCCGCCGTTCACTATATTCCAACCTTTTCTTTGTTTTAATTTATCAGTGTTTTCCAAATTCTGTAGAATTTATTAAACAATGTTTACAAATCTAAATCTATAGTTTACGTTAGACTATTATATTTTATATAGATTAGTATGTTAAATAAATGACGGACAATTAACACATGTTCCAATTTAGGTCAGAACAAGGCGAGGTATTATTCAAATAGCTCTGTTACTTCGGGAATAAAACCAAATATATGAATAACAATTACTATTTTTAATGAATATGACCAAGATTTCTAAGAATTCTAACAACCTGTTTCCTCCCATAATTCGAATCAATGGCACACATATTACATTTGCTCATAGTTGATTAAAATTCATTTGCAACTCTAGTCCACACTGCAAGAGTAGTCTCTTATAATCCGACAGAATATAGAAGATTGATTATTAGAAAGGCAATAATATTCTTTCTTTTTTTTACATGATACATCACATAAAATGCCTTGGAAAAGTTAGTAACTGCCTGAACTTCCAGGTCTCTCCCCAACCAACTATTGAATTAATATACAAATTCATCATTCGATGAGATTGATTTTCTACTATACGATATTATTTCAATTTTTCGCTTAATATTTTTATCTTATAAACTCGGAAATCATTGATATGGAGACACATACCTTTAGTTCGTCATTGATCTCTCGGACCATGCAACATAAAATAAAACACCAGTACACACTTTGACATTATAAGCACACCATAACCATCGAATATTAACTATAGATAATAAGGTTCAGTAGACGCTGAAAACGGCATCGACTCGTTGCATTCCCAGCTACAATTCTGGCCCGCTACTATATATTCTATATCTATATATACTATAAGATACTATACTATAACTATATATTATTTTAAACTGTGCCATAACCATGCCATAAAGCGCTTAGATTTTCGATATGCCGTATGCATTAGCGCCCGTGTAATTAGTAGTAGTAAGTAAAATACTCTATTTCATCAAAAATGCGACGTTTCGGTGGCTACATTGCAGCTTTTTCAAGCACTTTTCAACAATAATTAGAGTTTATAACACATTAAGGTGGTATACAATTCATTAAAAACAACATTAGCTTAATTATATGTAGTCATTTAAATTAAATAAATAATATCAAATTATTATAAACAACTACCAATTTTTCCGTTTCTTTTAAAACATGTATCAGAGTCGTCATTATTCATTGATATAATAATCATAGTCAAACTCGCGAAACGTCGCATTTTTGATGAAATAGAGTTTTACTTGCAAAGTCATAAAAGCCTAAAACGTATTATTGTTTAGATTAAATGATAATTTTGACAGTATGTAGTTCCTTTTATAAAAAAAAAAATACAAGTGAGATAAAACGTTGATGATCATGTCACATCATCTCGGCTGAGTTTTTTGGAGGATAAGGCCGAATAAGACTTCTGTAGGTATTGGTTAGAGTGCCATGGTCAAACGGTTGAGACTCTTTTATGGAAATAATTAAGTAAAACCATTTTGTAAGTTTTATTAATTCGTGACTTGAAAATTATAGATAATTGCTGGCATAATAGTTACGACTACGATAATTTGTAAATTTTTTCTCGCTTTAAATCCTGAGCCCTTGCTTAAATTAAAAATTTTCTTGGATATCTTTGCTTAAATAATATGTGACATGCTGGAGAATTCACAACACAGCATAAGATAATTAATACAAGATTGGCTCAATGAAAACGTAACAGGATCTGTTTAGTTTTCATTTCATTCATTGATGCATTTTCTTACGGTGGGCAATGAAAATGAATCAATGAAAATATTATAGCAATTTTACATAATATAACCTGGAAGATTTCTTGATTGAAACTGGGTCCAAATATGCAGTCGTCATAAATTCCAGCCCACATCTTTAGCATCTGAAAATGTTGAGTGTGAACTTCAGAAAATGAGTGAGGGTATTTCATCAGACCAAGACCTCCATCGTTGAGTAAGAACCGATTGTGCACTCAGATGTATTCCAGATTAACGATTGTATTTCAAAGCAAAACATTGATTGTGTTTCTGAAACATTTGCTTTTGTATGTTAAATAACATGACTTTCAGCAAAATATTACATCTCAAAAGTGGCTTTCTTTGTAAATTAAAGAAAAATATTTGGAATTTATACACATATTTTTATTACACAAATCTGAAACAATCAAATCAAATAACCATCATTGCTAAAATAAATTTGATGATTTCTAAAATACAATTGAGGTTTTCTAAACTATATTAAACCAATCCCAAATATAAATGTCGCTTTCTAAAACACAGGTGATTAATCTGAAATAAATTTAATGCTATCTGAAATACAATTATTTGATTCTTCCTCAAATACATATGCTTTATGAAATATACATTTGACCATTTCTGAAACATTTGGAAAAGGTGTAGACGCGTTACATGGTTACGTGGAAATTGAAAAAATTTGAGAAACATGCGATCATCAGATTGTATTTGAAACGCATAACCCCATTTCAAATCAATGAAGAAATGGATTCAACGCTGAAAAACGTTTCTCTATCATATTTAACGGTTGGTTATGGAATTTAGGAAAGGACGCACGAAAATTTCTAACCCACTACGTTCAGAAGTCACAACCAAAGAAAGAAATATATCTTAAAAAATAATGCACCGCAGATTTAAAGTGATTGAGATAGGTCAAATTACCGAACTGGTACGCATTATATTTACAGTAACATTTGTACATGGAGAAGTTCTGTATTAGAGGGTGCTGCGTTTGATCAAAAATTGCTCCGGAGAACGTTTCTTTATCGGAGAATGAGATTAAGGCGAGTTTTTTCCAAGTCATTATCTTCCTTTAGAACCTTCAGAAGGGTAATAGGTCAACACTAGGCAGACTTATTACAAAGTTTCGTTTGAAAGAAAAAACTATCTCACTTGACAAAAAAAATCTTATTTCATTTTACGGAAGTAGAGTAAATTATATGTAATAAGAATTAAAGTCAAACCATGTTATGTCTTAAAATCGCAATATACTGGATATAAACGGTGTGTGTTTGCAGTATAGCAAAAATGTTTACTGCTCGTCAAATTTTGCAAAAACCATCCTTTCCCCGACTAACATATAGGTACAAGCATATTTCTGCGTTGGAAGTGCATTACAGTCAGCCGGTTTTTCATTATTAATTAAAAACACATATTTTTTCTCTGAAACGTACACGATTCATAAAAATCTCATACCAAAACGAGATATATGACATTTCCGAATTTCCATCGTCCCTTTGAGAATAATTACTCAACCAAATGAAGTAAAAACTCCGACATTTTTCAAGTTAATAATATGGATACGTTTTCCATTCTGAATAGAAATGCGACGTCGACATAGTGAGAGATGGAATGAGAGAAAATAAAAGAGCTAGCGATGAATTTATTCCTTTTTATTATATTTTTTCCTCTCTGTCAGAGCCCCTTACCATGTCCTATAACGCGCGTGTTTTTTTTTGTTCATCTTCGTCATATTATTTTTCCAAAAGCATATCCATTGCCAACGAGAACCTGATTATATGCCTCGGAAGTACTATTATGTTTCGTTATGCCTTTTGTTTCGTGTAATTATTATCGTACTGTCGGAATTTTATTTTTTATACCGTCATTATTAACGATGAAGATAATGAAATAACCGTGCATTTTTATGATACAGTAGATGAAAATAGTCTATAGCATTAAACAGATTCAGCTCCTTTGTTTTGAGGAAACAACAGTTATACTAATAATATTTTACTTTATATACAGGATTATCCAAGTTGTATGGTCTTGAGGAGGAAAACGCATATTCTAATACCATTCTTAAAGGGAGTTATATTTCAAAATATAAGTATGTAAATGATTAATGGTCAAGCCCATCCTGCCCTCTGCACGCAGTCGGGCAAGAAGAATATAATAATTCTTCATGTTGTCCACTCCCACTACTAGATGACACCTTCGTACCCTACAGGGTGTCCAGCAAGAGGCTTCAGTTTACTCTATGGAAACTGGAGCTAAATTAATTATATCTTCAATGGTGTCGTTTGTAAAACTAAAACGGCCACATTTTGCAAAACATTGGAAGTATATGGCCCGAAATTGAGATATGTAGCAAAGTTATGTTTTTTTTTAACTAGTGTTATGATCCTTCCCACAGGACACCCTGTATATCATTTATTATACTTCCACATGTTTTATATTCAGTTGTTCCCTATTATAAATAATATTAGAGTTCCTTATTTTATGATGTAAACCATATTTAACAATTGATAAGCTGTTTTACCTAATTTTATTACTTTTCGGGATCCCTTAATTTTACGGTGTGAAACCACATTTATGTTTGATAGGATATATTTTTCTTTTAGCATGGTCATAATATTGTAAACTTTATTGTAAGATAACATAAAATATTATGTTACCATAAAACCCTCTAATAGGTTTCACACCTTTCTTTCTATCAATATAAAAACTAACCCCTAATAAATGTTTAACCATTTTTAATGACGCTGTAGATATAAGATATAAAAAGGCATAATCTTGTAAGACAGTCGAGTTGAGTCAGTTCAGTCAAGTAAGTAAGTTCAGTTAGTTCAAACCAGTCAGACCGTTCAGGTCATTTTTATTCTTCAAACAGAAACCTTGTGAAACAATATTAATAAAGTAGTAATTAAAAATTAAAGTGTTTGAATGATCTTTAAAGTATAGTACCAAATTAAATTAAATAACTAAATATAATAGAAACAAACTAAATTAAACGAAAACATAACTTTGGTGTTAGCAATAGCGCCAAAGTAAATTAAACATAACATTGGAAAGCAATACGTGTTTTTCAAACTAAATCAAACACAACATTGGTGGCAGCGGAAAACTCTACGTGTTTTTCAAAGGAGCGTCTGACGCAGTGAAAAATACAGACGTCAGTTACGGAACAACTGGTAATTTTGGAGGAGCGCCCAGTACGCAACAAAGTTCCAGCTAAGGACTCCTGTGTTTTCATCTGAAAACCTGATCAAGCCAATCTACTGCAGCAGACATCAAGACTTGGGACGCCAAGTTGGTCTTAAACAGATTGTTGGTGACCAGATTCGGGATGAAGTTTTGGTAAGTCTTTATTGTTTCTGTTAGTGACGTTGTTTTCTTACTTTCTCTCCAGTTTTTTCTTTTGAATTTATTTTTTATGTAAAAATAAAGATATTAATAAAAATACTGCAAATAACTTCGTATCTACTTAAAAGTAAAAATACCTTTACATAAATTATCAATCTTAATTTTTTAAGTATTTATTAATTTTTACAAAATGTCAGGTAAAGACGCTATCGATATCTTAAATCAAATTGATTCCTTTGATGGTTACGGCGATGGCAATTCGCTACAATTTTTCATTAAGAATTGTGATACTATGATGGAAGTAGTAAAAGAATCTGAAAGAGCTAGATTAACTAAGCTAATTTTTGGTACGAAATTGAAAGGAAAAGCTCATGAAGCTACCCAATATAAACATTTTGCTAATTGGGTAGAAATTAAAGACTTTCTAATAGAATATTTTAGTGATAAAACTCCTTCATCTCATTATTTATCGCAAATCATGCATATCAAACAAACTTTTAGAGAAAATATCGAAAGTTATTCAAATAGATTAAATATTTTAGTAAATAAATATAAAGAAACGTGTTACTTAAATAATAGTCCACCTGAGGCTAAAGTTTTAATAGATTCGATGAACTCAAACTTAGTTAATAATTTTCGAAAAGGTTTGATTAATGAAAAAATACAAATCCGTGTTATAGCAGAAAACACGAATTGTTTAGATAGAGCAATTTCAACAGCTTTAGAAATGGAATTGGAACAAAATGAAAATTTTAAGCACAATCAAAATTTTAGAAATGTAAATTTTGTTAGAAATCAAAATGTTCAAAGAAATTTTCAGAGTTCTAGGAAAAATTGTTTATATTGCGGTAAAAATAACCACTATACATCTGAATGTAGATTTTTAAAACAATTTGAAAATAGAAATAATTATCCACAAAATTCTCATCGACCAAACTATAGAGACCAAAATACAAATATTAATCGTAATACTAATTTTGGGACAAATAATTCTTCATCAAATTTTCACCAAAACCAATATAGTCTACGTTTTCCAACAAATTTCAATCATAATGTTTCTAATTCGAGAAATAACAATTATTACAATCGGCAAAATACAAATACACCTCCGTACAATCAGAATACTAGAAATGTACAAGATTCAAGACAAACACAAATTATTCAATCTGAAAATATTACTCACGAACAAGCCAATATTCATAGGTATCATACACAAGACAACAACGTTTCTTGTCCATCAACTTCAGCAGCAAATGTAGAAAATGTTTTAATAAATGAGCAACCTATTTCTCATAGAACCGTTTTATTATCACAAGAACAGATTCAGTTAGATATTGTTAAACTTCAATCGCTCGATATAATAGATTCTGATTTAAATTTAATTTTAGATACAGGCGCAGATGTATGCTTAATTAAAGCATCTAAACTTAAAAATTGTAACATCGATAAAAATTCTATAATTGAGTTAAAAGGCATATCCCAAAAATCTGTATATACCATGGGTACTTATTCACTTTCGATTTTATTAAAAGACAATAAAGTAATTGAACATGTATTTCATATAATTCCCGAAGATATATCAATTAAAGCCGATGGACTTTTAGGACGTGATTTTATGCAAAAATATAAAGTGCAAATAGATTATAATAACGAATCAATATATTTTAACAATAATAATTTTAAAATTTTACCTTCAAAGTCTCTCATAACAATTCCTGCTAGATGTGAAATTGCAGTAGCCACTAGAGCAAATATTGCCAATGCTGAAGGACTCGTAGAAGCCAAACAAATTTCGGAAAACATTTACTTAGGTTCGACAGTAACAAATACTCAAAATTATAAATGTCTGGTCAGCATTTTAAATATTTCTAATGAAACGTATCGTATTCCGTTACCAAGGGTTAATATAGAACCTATTTCTAATGATTTATTAATTGAAAATGAAAAATATTCTAATTTAGTTGATAGATTTCATAGAATAAAAGACCTTATTAAATTAGAACATGTTAACGTAGAAGAACAAAACTCATTATTGGATATAATAAGAAATTTTTCAGACATTTTTTATTTAGAAGGTGACAAATTAACTTACACTGACACTATTAGACATAAAATTCCAACAGACCCTAATAAAGGACCTATTAACATTAAACCATACAGACTCTCTTATACACAAAGAGCAGTTATAAAAAAACTGGATAACGAATTAAATAAAGAGCAAAAATATATAAAGTATTTAAGTATGAAAAATTATTTAGACGAACATATAGTACTAACAAATATGATGTTAAATCAATTACAACTTGAGATTATTACATTATCAAATGCAATTTTATTAGCAAAAAAGGGATTGTTACATCCAGTAGTTCTTACTCCAATTCAATTAATTGATGAACTTAAACCAATTATTGAAACACTACCTCATGGTCTTGAATTTCCAATTCCAGTGGACACTTCAAATGCAAATGTTTTATTGAATATAATCGATTTACAGGTATATTTCGAAAACAGTCGGGTAATATATATTATAAATATTCCACTAATTGAGACGGAATTATTCTATCTATACAAAGTATCACCATTTCCAAAATTATTATCATTAAATAAGTTCATTTTAATTAAACCATCTTCTAAATATATTGCCGTTGATGAAACCAAACAGAAATTTGTAACACTTTCTGAAATTGAATTCAGCAATTGTTTGAAACTATCAGAAGATAAATTTATTTTTTCTCATCAGAAACAAGTTTCTTTGGCACATGTTGTAGATAATTGTGAGATGAAATTACTTCAAGGTATAACGAGTAATATACCTGATATATGTGAAATTCATTTTTTATATACAAACAAAGGTATTTTTATTCAATTAATCACTTCAAATACTTGGCTATTCGCAGTATCTCATCCAGAGACTCTAA
The DNA here is from genome assembly GCA_911728435.2 of Apoderus coryli. Classification (NCBI taxonomy): domain Eukaryota; kingdom Metazoa; phylum Arthropoda; class Insecta; order Coleoptera; family Attelabidae; genus Apoderus; species Apoderus coryli. The sequence continues at coordinate 13,611,962 of OU452200.1, read as the reverse complement.
CTATTTCTTGTAGTGATCAATTAAAACCAGTCGATATCACATTAAAAAATTTCGGAAGCGTCACTATAGGAAAACAATGTAAGGCTTATAGTGCGTCAACAACATTGGTACCACATGGCAACATCTTCAACTCCAAAGTATATACAAACTTTGTTCCTGCATTTGAAATTAGTGAAGAGTGCTGTGAAAAAGTGAACTTTACAAAAATTAACATGTCGGAACTTATATTGAATGAACATTATAAGACATTGGCTAAGCATATCCCAGAACTTAATATTGCTAGTCATAAATTAGATGACATTGAAAAACTAAGTGATGATATTTATAAAAAGAATATTTTATCAAATTACACACTTACAGGATCTCTAGTAGCATATATTCTAGCTATAATGGTATTGTTGTTCATTTGTTACAAGATTTACATTAAGTGTTTCAAACGAAGTTCTTGTTGTGGAATTGTTCCAAATATTTGTGTAAGAGTTAACCAAACAATTGAACCAAATCAAAGTAGATATATTGCAGAATATCACCGTGATCAACAAATTGAAAATAGTTGTCATCATGATGAGGACATTGTTCATCCAAAACGTAAATCTATAGTATTTACACCGACACGTAGGCCATCAGTCAGAGAGACACAGTAATTTTACGATTTACATAATAATTCTTTAATTTTAGCATATTATTTTAAGTGTTTTTATATTTAAGTTTTTTTCATTTATGTAGATAGACCTAGCAATTTTAATTATGCTATATCATATTTTAATAATAATAATAGAGATTTTCTAACAATTTCATTATTATAAAATCTCTCACTTAGGGGGGAGGTGTTATGATCCTTCCCACAGGACACCCTGTATATCATTTATTATACTTCCACATGTTTTATATTCAGTTGTTCCCTATTATAAATAATATTAGAGTTCCTTATTTTATGATGTAAACCATATTTAACAATTGATAAGCTGTTTTACCTAATTTTATTACTTTTCGGGATCCCTTAATTTTACGGTGTGAAACCACATTTATGTTTGATAGGATATATTTTTCTTTTAGCATGGTCATAATATTGTAAACTTTATTGTAAGATAACATAAAATATTATGTTACCATAAAACCCTCTAATAGGTTTCACACCTTTCTTTCTATCAATATAAAAACTAACCCCTAATAAATGTTTAACCATTTTTAATGACGCTGTAGATATAAGATATAAAAAGGCATAATCTTGTAAGACAGTCGAGTTGAGTCAGTTCAGTCAAGTAAGTAAGTTCAGTTAGTTCAAACCAGTCAGACCGTTCAGGTCATTTTTATTCTTCAAACAGAAACCTTGTGAAACAATATTAATAAAGTAGTAATTAAAAATTAAAGTGTTTGAATGATCTTTAAAGTATAGTAGAAACAAACTAAATTAAACGAAAACATAACTTTGGTGTTAGCAATAGCGCCAAAGTAAATTAAACATAACATTGGAAAGCAATACGTGTTTTTCAAACTAAATCAAACACAACACTAGACTAGAGATCTTAGGGTTTATTTTCAAAGTCCCTTAAACAAAGAATTGTGAATAGAATTTGGTTTAAGACGTCATACACATTTATCAGAAAAATCATCAATTTGTCAAAATTTAGAGCCTTGGTAAACAAATAATATGTTGTAAATTTCTAAAAAACTTGACTTTTAGTTTACATAAGACATTCCGCAATAATCGATCACCGAGCGCAAATAGAACCAGTTTTTTATATACCATCAATACTTATTTTCAACTTTCATTCATCCCTTATATGTATAATTGTAACTGGATGAGTCTAAGTGGAGACAGCGTATTATATTTACTATACCGGGTGGTCCATTTATCTTGAGACAGCCTTATATCTTAAAAACGGCACATTTTTCGGAAAAAATAAAAGTTGTTTGCTATTGTGGGGCAAATGCAGTGGTGGTATCCATTTGTGATTTTGACAACCGTTTCAAGGTTATCTCAAGGTCAACTTTGGTTTTTTAAATAGAAACATAGATTTTTTATTACAGAATCGTATTCTACAGAAAAAAAAAACAAATAACTTATGTTAACAATATTTTTTTATTCCGATTGAAATAATAACATTTTTTACAACATTTATTTGCTATTACACGAAAGAAAAATGTCTTGACAACACCTTGAAATTTATTATAATAAATGCTCAAAATGATGACCTCAAACCTCAATGCACTTATCAATTCGCTTTATGCAGGATTCCTGACTCTGAATAATATTCTCTCTGGTCACATTTCTGCAAGCATTTCTAATGCGTTCCATCATATTTTCCGGTGTAGTTGGGGCGTTCTGATAGACTACTTCTTTAATACTTCCCCATAAAAAGAAATCGAGGGGCGTTAAATCAGGTGACCTAGCAGGCCACACAACGGGGCCACCTGTTCCAATCCATTGTTGATATTACCTGTGGTTCTGCAGATTAAAATGCTATATCCCATGCATTTTATTACTGTGTTGCGAATAAGGTTACAAGAACGTCTTTTACTAAATTCCTGATTAAGACAGGTAGTCTTGTCGAAACGTTGAAACAAAGAAAACATAATAATGTCAATTAAATAATTATCTAAAATTAAATTATCAGTCGATTATTTTTAAATTGTTGACCCTCAGTTCCAGGAACAAAAAAACAGAGAAATTAACACAAATTATTATCGGAATCAAAAAAATGTATTAACAAAAGTTATTTGTTTTTTTATGTAGAATCCGATTCGGTAATGAAAAATATATGTTTCCATTAAGAAAAAATGAGTTGACCTTGAGATAACCTTAAAACGGTTGACAAATGCGCCAATTGTTTTTCCCCCACAATATAAAACAACTTTTATTTGAACTTTTTTTCCCAAAAATGTGCGGTTTTAAAGATAAATGCACCACCCGGTATACACTCTGTATTACAAGCGAATATCCACACAAAAAAGGATGTGAAAATAATTATTCTCGCGAAACAGACATGTTACATTTTAGTGCCACTATGTGTTAGTTTTTGCCGACACCTACTGAGAAGAAGAATTTATTAAAATATACATAATTTACAGTGGTTTTATTTCATTGTTTAATCATGGATAGCTACATTGTAAAAATGGAACAATATTTTACAATATTTATATATTGGGTCACACTGCCTACCGATCACCACTGAGAGTTGTGGTGGTATGAAGCAAATTTCCAACATAACTAAAAGTCTTGTTACTTTATGTAACAAGCAATTCACAAATTTATATACTTATTTATTATATTTTATTTTTAATTTAAATTAATGTCACTTTTATAAATTTCTCTGAAAATAAACTTTACTCCTCTGAGACGATTACTCGAATACCTATCTAGATGCCAATAATGCCAAAACTGGAAAAACAATAAAATTTCCATTACAAAAGGTGTTTTGGTATCGGCATTTTGGCAACAGATACCGTTATGTTGCTGCCCGTTCCACACGTACAACCGCTACCAAAAATTGGAATCATTTCCGGGCATTGCCAAATTTCTAAAGACCATTGTAATACGAAATGAAACCGGTATTAGAAGACTAACGACTCAGTGGTCATGGGTATATGTTGCCAAAAGTGTTTACATCTGCTTTATGCCAGTTTATCCTGCTGCTTTCTGTCGTACCTCGGAAACCAAGCCAGTTGAAATACAACGGAATTATATTTGACAGTGGTGATGTTTCCTGGAATTAGATTTAATTATTTAGGAAAAATATTGTTTTTTTCAATAAAAATATTTAATTATTTGTTCTAATTGATATAAATATTATGGTAAGGACTTGGAGGATAATCTACTGATATTTCATCCATATCGTGAGTGATAGTATGTAAGAGGGGCATTATATAATTTTTTAACCGAAAGCAAAGTCACCTTCACAAAAGTTTTATCAAATTTCACAATAGGATACATGTTTTGAATGATATCGTCCCATCATCAGTCATATACATTACAATCCAGTCTTCAAATAATATGTCAGGGTTTAACCGCATTACCGTTCTTAAAGGTTCATTATTTTTAGGATTATGTGGAGAACGTATGATTGTTTAAACGAGTAGTAGTTATCCGCGCTATATGTCGTCTAAACAGGATTTCGCAAGGTAGCCGTTCGTTAGAAGTATTCGTTGTTAGAAAATGCTTCGGTGTCATTCAAGATTCTGTTTAATTCTAAGATATTTCCAAGGTCGTACCACTTCCGGTTATAAACTTCCTTGAAGCTCTGAACATATATGTTACTCCTCGCGAAAAATACCTCCGAAGTTCATCTGGAGCAATATTAGTAAAGTCATCATGGACACGGTTCAATAGTTCCTTTTTATAGTATGTACAGGCCCTAAGTACCTCCATCAGATCTTTTATACGACCCGAGAGGTAAAAATCTGAAGTCGTCGAATTGGGTGATCGGCTGTCCAATTCCATGGTCCTTGTGGCCTAATCCACCAATCCTCAAACATCAATATCAACTGGTTGTATATAGCTGCAGTGGAATATGCTGCGATGACCATCCAGCTGATTCCAACAGCTCGTTCTGTTATTAGAGTATATGAAGAATGAAGATATCTAGCTCTATCCAAATTTTTATCGTACAGAATTCAACAACAAAAATTAAAACTAAACTGGTCCTGGTGATTATGTTCTCATTTGATATGTGGATTATCTTCTGTTCAACAATTATTGTTTCGGCGATGTATAATTCCCTGCCTGCTGAATTTTCATACGTCCATATCATATGAAGAAACCTCAAATTTTCGGTAAATTTAATGCACATGAACTGTCAAATGTATAGTCTTCTTGCCTCATCACCAAGACCTAATCCATGCATACTTATCTCCGAAAAGGATGCATTTTATGTTTTCTTAATATTCTGTGTATTGATGCCCTTAAAATACCCAAATCCACCGCTGCTGCTGTAGGTGAACTGTATGGATAATCTTGGAAATAAGCCAAAACATATCCTACCTAGATATTTTCATTATCTGTTACTGGCTTTAAATGATTTCGAGTTGCCCTTACACTTCCAGTTGCCATAAACCGAGCTCATTCTTCAATATTCTACTTTATAAATTGAAAAAATAACTAAAAGAGCAACCTCATCAAAATAGAAAGTTCCTACAGTTTAACATAAAATCAACACATTGTTTGAATTCATGTCAAAATCAATGCTTTACAGATACGACTTTTCGAGTTTGTGCTAAAAATATGGATTAACAAAAAACCGTTGGAAATAGGTATTAAAAAATGGAGGGTTTTCCGCGGTCTATGTTTGGGCACAATTCCAGTTGAGATTGCTAAGTAAGCAGAACCAATGACATCAAAGTGCATTGTTTTGGTGATACAACACTTTTTCCTTTTGTAAATCTGGTCGTTTCTTTGCGATTTCAATCGATCCAAAAGTGCATAGTAATAGTCGCTGTTGATGGTGGTTCCTTTTTGGAGGTAGTCGAGGAATATTATTCCATTCGCCTTCCAAAATACAGCCAAACACTCCTCTGAAGCATCAATTCGTTGTTGTTTTTGATAGACTGTGAGCTCACGCGGCACCCACACAGAAAGAAATTATTGTTCTGGTAATAAGAATTTTAACCAGAATTTAAGTTAGTATAGGCACAACCAGATGTTTTGTCATTATGAGCTATTTGTATATTGTTATGCAAATTGTGTTGATAGTCATTTCTGTATTGTTACAATAACCACATCATCGCATTGTCACCCTAACCAGATTGTCTTAGTTAACATAACATTATAATATTGTTTTTCGCCTGCCTGCACTGAAACAGAGTTTTACCGCCCGCATATGCGGGCGGTAAATGACCAATTAGCGCCCGCTCTTTTTGTTTTTTTTTTCATAGATGGCGCTACTGTTAGATTTCCAATAATAACGTTAACATCAGTAGTTTTCACTCACTTAACATAATGTGCATTCCATCTAGAGGATAAGTTGACAATTAATTGAGAAAGATTACTTAGGTAGTCGTCTTCCATTCCGCTAAACTCATTTAATTATTTAAAATCGTCCCTTATTAATTAGTAATCACTTTTTAATTATTATTGTAGTACCGAAATATACCTAATATTCAAAAATCAAATTTCTATAGCGTACACGCTCAGATAATAATTTGACAGTTTCTTTCTACATTTAAAATACTCAACACTGACATGTGAGCCTGTCACATAAGTTTATCTGATCTGAGTTTGTCAAAGGCTAACGCCTATTATCATGTACGTCAAAAAATACTCCCATTAATTAGTGTCAAAAACTGTCAGTTCATAACAGTAATAATTAATTATTAAAATAAAATTCTTTTGGTTTAATATTGTAGTATGAAGAGGCAGGCGAAAAACAGTTGTAAGCACCACTGGCGGTAAAGCCGCTGCAGCCCTTCGCTGTATAGCTGCCCTCGCTCGCTTCGCTCGCTTCGCTCACTCGTGCGTCTATACAGCGGCGGGCTGCAACGAATGCTTTACCGCCCTTTGTACTTAATATACTATATCCTAACCAGATCATTACGTTAGATGTACAATATAATATTCTTACCCCAACCAGATAGTTACGTTATCTCTACAATCTAATATTGTTATCTTTACCAGATAATGACGTTATACAATCAAATATTGCCTGGTCACTAGGGCTACATTACCTGCCTACATTGGCTTATTATCATAACAATATCATACTTGTACTTACCTACCATATTGTTACTCCAACTATAATATAACGTTACTCATCTTATACCATATCGTTACCTTAACAATTTAGCATTGTTAACGTAGCTTTTTTTCTCTAATTGATACTCTATTAGTTTTTGAGAAAATTATTGTAAAAAACAAATTAATATTATATTTTCCACATTAAACCATATACATATATTTTAAAATATAAAACGAAATACTTTATGGCGGAAAAATTAATGTCATAAACATATACAATATTGCAACCATTGGATCAACTCTTCTTGTTCTAGATGCTCCGTTTCGGATACTAGAAAAGACATACAAAGATGATGAAAACTACCAAATTTGTCTCTACATGCAATTTTTTTCATTGATACAGTAAACTTTCCAAAAAATCAGGAAAGAAAGTTATTTAAACTTGATTGAAAATAAATTTCAGGCAATTACGGTACCTAAGAGTGCTAGGTGATGGTGATAATCGAGACTAACAATATATTTCAGTTAGAACTCGCTACGGTAATTCTTTCCGTGCACTTTGTACAGAGCTTTCGCATACCCAAATGTTCGTTTAAAATGGTAAAAATACTACCATCTGATATCTTTACAATGTCAGCTAGCTCGTGCAACTTCAATTTGCGATCGTTCATAACAAATTAGTGATTTTTTTTTGACGTTTTTTGGAATAACAGCCTCATTTGGGCATCATTTGTGCTGGTACGACCACGTTTAAATTCACCAATCCACTTATCTGCCATTCGTCTCGATGGAGCAGAGTTCCGATAATGTTTCTCAAGCCATTGTTTGGTTTCCACTGTTTTTTTTTTTCATCAAAAAGCAATGCTTTATCAAAAGTCGAAATTCACTTTTTTTCATTTTTTTTTTCAATAACAAACCTTGCTTCATACAAAATGCTATAACTCACGAATCAATAGACAGATTGCTGTCAAATTTATACACGTAGCGTTTGAAGGTTAGTACTAAATAAAAATCATATAGAAGAAATTCTAGTAACGCCATTTGAATGACCTAATATCACACAAACAAAAGGTAATAATACCATGTCAGAAATAATAAAGCAGGAAGACAAGTTTTAAATTTGTAAAAGCACATATTCAGGTAATATTCGCAGATCTCTTGTAAATAACCTGTATATAAATAAAAATACATACGCGTATAATGATTTCGTAAAAACATTTTTGCTAAAAGTTGTAGTGCTGTTTTCATAATATAACTGTATTTCTAAAGGTCAAGAATATGCCCATCATCCCGGGCTTATATCGCTCTTTATGTGCGCTCTATCCATTTCCAGTTTCGGTACATCTTCTCAATATAAATTAGACAAGTTTTAAAGCCTTTTCGCAAAAGCCGAACTTGAAGCGTTTGGGATTTACACGCCCGAGGGTTTTGTATTCTGAAGGCGGCCTCGGTCGCATCGCGCACAGAGAGGAAATGCGGTTTGAATCAAATTATACTGTGTTCATCTTGTCAAGAGAAATTCGGCCGGATTGTATCAGGTTTGGTTCAAATTAGATGGGTCGTGTGTTTCCCTTTAGAGACGAAGAAACCTTTTTGGATTATTTTCAAACAGTGACGGCGTATTCTTGCGATTATAACATTTTTTGTTTTAATTAAAAATCTGTTTAGTGAAAAAATATTAGTTGATAATTTGCGGTTATTTTTAGCTCTCCATATCATATTATGTAATATATTATAGAGACTATTAGTTCCAGGAATTTTTTTTTTTAATTTCACCGGAAATACTTGTTTTTAGTCATTTTATACATAAATAAGTAGTTTTAAAAAAATGTCTGTCTGTCTCTCTGTGTGTATTCACGAAAACGCAAAAACTACTTAACAGATTTTAACCAAATTTGGTACAAAAATACTATTGGACATGGCAAGGAGCTGATTAGATTTTGGGAAACATTGAAAGTAGGCAAGGGGTTTAAAAGAGTGTTCAAAAATTAAAAAAAATCATAGTTCTTAAACTTATCCGAAATACTGCATAATTTTATATGCATTTAATTGAATATAACCTAAAATATTGAATATAAAATATTAGACCACATTGCCGTTCGAAATTAGTGTAAAATGGGGTAAAAAATTAAAAAAAAAACGTATTTCTAAAACATAGCAGAAATATTACTATAGCTTAGATAGCAACTTACTTTTATAGGCGTTCGTAAATAGTGGAGAATGGATCAAAACAAAAAAATATATATTTCCTAAACTTTTTTTTTCATAGTTGTGATAGAATATAACCTAAAAAATGTTAAATCAAAGAATTGGTTCACACAGGCGTTCGAAAATAGTCTAAAAAAGAGTCAAAAATTAAAAAATAAAATAATTCCCAAATATACCAGAAAAATTGGCTACTTGTGCTAGGTTTGATATAAGATAACCTACAAAATGCAGCATAAAATTTTTATTTACATAGACGTTCGTAAATAGTGGAAAAAGGCGTAAAATAAAAAAATACTTAAAATGTAAAATTTTTTATATTTAACTTGAATTAGTGTTAAAAATACACGACAAAAATTAATGTACCATAGGCGTCCGTGAAAATTCTATAAAAGGGTCATTTGTATCCGTGATAACTTAAAAAACCACTTAATAAATATCATGTTTTCATAGGCGTTCGTAAATAGTGTCAAAGGTCAAAAAAATATATACTTCCTAAACTTATTCGAAATACGGAATAATTTTTCATAGTTGTGTTAGAATATAACCTAAAATATGTTACATAAATGAACTGGTTCACACAGGCGTTCGAAAATAGTGTAAAAAAAGGTCAAAAACGAAAAAAAAATGTTTTTCCAAATATAACCGAAAAATTGGCTAATTATGTATAGCTTTGATATAAGATAACCTACAACATAACAATAACATAACAATTTTGTTTACATCAATTTTATAATAAAACTAAAAAAAATCAATTATTTTGCGTACAAGAACTTGGCCTAGAAGATCTGAAATATAAAATATGTACGTATAAATAGTGCCTCCAAAGAGAAGAAAAAGGAACAAAACCCGATACGAAAAAATAGCTGATGTCTAAAACAAAAAAATATATATAAAAATTTTAGATAAATTACAAAAAAATAAAATTATTAGTTTTACACTTAAATATGGAGAGCTATTCGTGCCTCCAGGGCAACAGTTTATTCTTCATAATGTTAGATATAGTCATTAAGTGAATTCAAATAATAAATTAAATAATTTTGTGGCATAGACTTAGATGTTTCAGCAAAAAGGAAGAATAAGAATAGTATACATAGTGATTGCATGTCTTGTATATAAATATTAACCGCGGCTTTCTACATTTGTATTTGTATAAATTGTAACTATACTGTTTGAACTAACGTATCCAGATTTTGCTCTCGGGTACGATTTTCATTCCAAATATTGGGATGGCTGTCCCGTATTTTATAGACATACAAACCAATTTCTGTTTTAGTGTCATCGATTAGCGGAGTTTGTCAAATTTGGCGAACAAAAAAGCTTGTCTGTCAAAATGTCACCGTTTGGTTTCATTATTGGTAGATATTTTTTCCAGGAAATATAAAATGGCTGTATCTAGAACTTACTTACTGGTGAACGAAACATATAAAAAATGTTAAAGGACTATGCACATTCCAGAGATGCCCAGATACCTAACCCCTATCGGGCACAAAGCAATTCGAAAAATGATTTGCACATGTACCGATTAGCTAATAGTTATTTACGTAATTAGAGGGATATGGACATTATTAACGCACGCATGTGAAGTTTGCACTAACGTAGGCCGAGTCGTGTATTGACATAAGTGCGTTAATAATTCCTATCCCACGTGTTACGTACAAAATTTTATCTACAACTGTTTATTAGTATTATTAACAGTGTATCATTAAATTTTATTAAAAAAAAATATTTCAATTTCAATTCAACGTATTGTTATTAAACATAAGGTACTGTAGATCATATTTTGTGATCATAGCAACAAAGATAAACAAAGCTGTGGAAATAAAATAAATTAGTTATGTCATCAAATTGTCAAAGTTGAATGAACAAAAATCTATAAAAATGAGTTCAAGCGAAGACAATCTCCCTTCGGATATTGAAAATGAAGCTTTCAGTGTAATTATTTTAAATCTTGTGCCACAGAAATTTGATTTTACATTTGATAGCATTCCTAAAACGAAAATCAGAAGGGTACAAACCTAAAAAGTCAAAGGTATTTACGAAGGAGGATATAACCAGATTTTTAACAAATGCGGACGATGAGGAATATTTGTGCATGAAGGTAGGTAAGACTCTTGTGTAGATTATAAAAAGGTGTATTCATATAATATTTATTTTAAGGTTATATTGATATTTGGTTTGGCTGGCGCTTGTCGGCGGGAAGAGCTAACAAATATGTTCATTGAAAATATGAAAGATCTAGGAATATGCTATCAAATTACTATACCAAAACAAAGGTGTCTCGAGAATTTAAGTTACTTATATATAATTAAGTAACTAATTAATAATTAAACTCATTTTTATAGATTTTTGTTCATTCAACTTAAAATAAATCGTTAATTTTGGTATTAATTTTTTGATCATTCTTATTATCGCACTAGTGCGGTAATGTATTCAAAAACGCACTAGTGCGGTAATATACGTCATTATGACACTGAAAATAGTGTCAAATCGTACCTATTACATGACAGTTGTAGATAAATAATTATTAATTGCAGTTTTTGAATATCTTTTAAGCGGACTTTTTACAAATGCATAAACTCCAACATCGACTGAACTTATTCAAGTGGAGTTTGGTAATGGTAATTAAAAAAAAAATTGAAGGTTATATCGAGATATATCGGCAATCTGTGTTTAACATTACAAATACCATTACAAAGGCAATAACCTACATTTACTTTTTGTTATTAATTTTGTTTCATCAATATTTAGAGAAGATGTAATATAGCACATACTTTATGATGAAACTAAAGATATAAAATTTATCTAGAATTATATTAGGTCATTCAATGTCCGTGGGATGACACATAGATGGCGTTACTAGAATTTTTTCCATATGATTTTTATTTAGTACTAACCTTCCAACGATACGTGTATAAATTTGACAGCAATCTGACTATTGATTCGTGAGTTATAGAATTTTGTGTGAAGCAAGTTTTGTTATTCAAAAAAATAAAAAAAGTGAATTTCGAGTTTTGATAAAACATTGTTTTTTGATGACTACCTCCAAAAAGGAACCACCATCAACAGCGACTGTTATTGTACCCTTCTCGATCGATTGAATCCTGAAATCCCAAAGAAACGACACATTTACAAAAGGAAAAAGTGTTGTTTTACCAAGACAATGCACCGTACCACAAATCGATGAAAACTAGCCCCCAGCGACTTTTCCTGTTTTCAGATCTCAAGAGAATGCTTGCTGGAAAGAAATCTCAGTCCAATCATTAAGTAATCGCTAAAACTGAGGCCTATTTTGACAAGAAAGAGAAAAAAACTGGTATCGAAAAGTTGGAAAATCGCTATACTCGTTGTATTGCCCTCGAAGGCAACTATGTTGAATAATAAATTTGAGTTTTGTCAAAATTTTGTTTTTTTCTTACTTATCCTACGGACTTATTGAATGTAAATTAGGAATGTATTTGTGGCAATTTTTACCTAGTAGATACAAACTTTAATAACTCATAGTCAAAAAATCTATTTGGATCCGATACGACGGCTCTGTTGGCTCCAATTCCACTAAAATCTGTATAAGGCTTACCCTGCTTATATGTAGAGATATAAACATAATTTGATGAAAGTTATTTCAAACAAAATTTGTATTAAAGCAATTGTTAAGGGCATCTGGCGCATTGCGGTTATTGTTGAAAAACTATAGTACAGTATAGAGTACATTGTTTCTGTGCAAGTGTTATTGTTTGCAACTTCAAAGTTGAGTCATAAAAGAAACAAAATATTGTTGCTGCATTTTCGCTGAATATAATTTTTATTAATATCTACTCCTTTTGCTTTTAACTTAATTCGGTACAATGCAATGTTGTTTATACTTGATCATTTCAGACAAGGTTAGTTTCTGATAAACAATTTCTTTATATATAATACTAGGGTGGTTTGATAAGTCCGTTACTTTTTGAATTTCCTGCAAAGTATCTCTTACGGCAACACTGCTCTCGTCAACTGCCATGTATCGGTAGACTACCGTAAAATTTTGAGCCAGCTGCGTCGTTTGGTTTTGTTTGACAGCCATTGAATAATAAATAATATCACTCTGCACCGTGAATTTCACCGGTTAAAAAGTGGTTTTATGAGTTTCGTTGTGCCCGCCCAAGTATAATTAACGCTAAACGTTCAAAAGATGTGAGAGAGAGATGTTTTTGGCGACACCTAGCGTGAACAGGCAATATGCCGGGTGAAATACAGTTCACAAACGATGGCCGGACAAGAAGTAACAACTCCATTATATCCTATTGCCAACACTAGATGCGCCCGAATCCCCTAGCAGGGAGGCTTTATTTAAGAATAATTGCTTGTTACATAAAGCAACAAGACTTTAAGTTATGTTGGAAATTTGTTTCACACTACCATGGTTTCACCAGACGGCCGTTTCGTCGATCCACGACTCATTAGTGGTGATCTCTCTCAATCAATTCTCGTGCTAGTATAAGCTCTTTGTAAATGTTGGAAATTTGGGTCACACTGCCTGCCGATCACCACTGAGGAGTCGTGGAGCGACGAAACGGCCGTCTGGTGAAAGCATGGTAGTGTGAAACAAATTTCCAACATAACTTAAAGTCTTGTTGCTTTATGTAAACTGTATTTCACCCGGCATATTGGCTGTTCACGCTAGGTGTCGCCAAAAACATCTATCTATCAATCAATTCTCGTGCTAGTATAAGCTCTTTGTAAATGTTGGAAATTTGGGTCACACTGCCTGCCGATCACCACTGATGAGTCGTGGAGCGACGAAACGGCCGTCTGGTGAAAGCATGGTAGTGTGAAACAAATTTCCAACATAACTTAAAGTCTTGTTGCTTTATGTAAGCTGTGTTTCACCCGGCATATCGCCTGTTCACCCTAGGTGTCGCCAAAAACATCTCTCTCTCAATCAATTCTCGTGCTAGTATAAGCTCTTTGTAAATGTTGGAAATTTGGGTCACACTGCCTGCCGATCACCACTGATGAGTCGTGGATCGGCGAAACGGCCATCTGGTGAAAGCATGGTAGTGTGAAACAAATTTCCAATATAACTTAAAGTCATGTTGCTTTATGTAACAAGCAATTCTTAAAGTTCAAAAGATGTAGCTACGCCGGAAATCGTCGTTAGAATCCACGAACTGATATTGGACAATCGAAGTGAAGTTTGAAAGTTCGTGCGGCTGTACGCATCTCAACTGAATATTTGGATATGGACAAGATGTCAAAGCGATTGGTGCCGCGATTGTTTACTATCTCACTCACTCTCACTATCTGGATAAACACAACAGTGTGACCACTTCAAAGGAGTGCTTGGGGATGTTCATCAGCAATCGAAACGAGTTGTTGCGTTTCTTTACGAATGAAGAAATCTTCGTTGCAACAAAAACAAACGCTTATTTTGAGGGCCTTGATGAATCTTATTTAGAAGGAATACAAAAATTAGAAACACGTGGGAGTAAATGTAACCAGCTAAAATCAAAAAGAAAAAATGTGTTGCCAAAAAAAATGATTTCCCTTACAATTCACGGACCTATTAAACCACCTCCTTATAACGCGGAAAAGCACTTTAGGAAAGCTTTATATTAACATAAATAAAATAATGCTGAAATAATTGTTCTGGAAATATGCTGGCAATATAGAGTCGCTGATTACGTCAGCTGGTATGTAATTTTCAGGGTGTTTGAGATACAGGGGAAAATTTTGATAACAGAAAAATATATGAAAAAGTAACTGTAATTTTATGTGTAAGTAATTTTTCTACTTTGTACATGCTTGAGATTGACCATATCTTTACAACTGTAACTTGTGATATACCTATAGATGTTACCCTATTTTTGACGGTGTTTTAAGCTGTATAATGAATACAGGGTGTTTCAAAAAGGCGCGGGGTGTGATGTCTCAGGTGTCATTTCATGAAAAAAAGTTCCCATATACATACCTACGTCCGGAAAAGCACTGTTTTCAAGATACAAAGTGTTAAAGTTGTTTTTGTAAATAACGGGTTTTTTTAATTAATACAAATACCTCCTTACCGATTTCGTTGAAATTTGGCAGCGTGGTTGCTAGAACTATGGAGCTTATATGGTGCTAACTAGATCCAAATTATTAAGGCCAGTGGAGTAGAGTGTATTAGCCGATTCTGGAATAGTCCCCCCACTCTTGTTTGTCACGTACGTGACAAACAAGAGTGGGGGGACTATTCCAAGATCGGCTTATATGTACATATGTCAAAAGCAACCCTTTCCCCTAATCATTTGAGAAACCCGTCCATTACGTAAGCCAATGGGTGTATCAAACAAATCATGAATAAAGATGAGAGATCTAGAAACGGCTTATACTAGAATATGTGAAAACTACATAGCATGAATAGAAATTGGGAGATCTAGAAACGGCTAATATATACAGATGCGTGTGTGTGTGTGTGTGTGTGTGTCAACTATATAAAGAAGAAAGAGAGGGTTGTAACAAATCATGAATAGAGATAGGAGATCTAGAAACGGCTTATACTAGCATATGTCAAAAACTAATCCTTTCCACATCATTTTGAGAAACCCCCACATATTCTTTTTTTCTAATAATATATATATATATATATATATATATATATATGTATACACTCGGTATTATATAAAATGCTCAGCATTTATTCCCTCTAGATCATTCAATTATTAAAAATCATGTGGATGGTGTATTCATCAGAAAACTGGCCGGCTGCAACAGATCTGCCGTCTGCAGTGAATCGAATGGCAGCGCAATTTCACGATCTTGAATTCGATCGTTCACATGCTGCAAATTATGATTATAATGTGTGTTTCGATGATAAGATAATGAATAAAGTGTTACAACAAGCAGAAGACTTCAGCACGGGGTGTGATTTATGTCATAAATACCGAGATGGATTTATCACATTGGAAACATTTTGTGTGGAAATTATTCAGTTGGGTTTAGAACGGTATTTAATTGATGCGATTCAATATATGCCGACAGATATAGTTGTTAGATATCACCTAGACGATCTTATTGAAGGAAATAAAAATTATGATGAAGATGATGATAACGATGAAGAAGAAGAAGATAATAATACAGTATAATAATTATTTTATGTATATATAATTTTGCTTTTATTGTGTGTATATAAATATATGCTGGGTTTACTGTGATAACTGAAAAAGGTGTTTTTTTTTTTTTTTTTTTTTGTAGTTAGTATTGCAACAATAGGTGTTTATCACCACCCACAAAATTATTTCTATACATTTTATTACACATTCTATTGTATTCTATTATACCCAAAAATAATTTTAATCTATTGGATGTATCTGTGAACACCAAATACTACCTACTACTACTATAAAAGCTTGTTTTTTTCCTATCTTCTTGACACAGCAATAAAAATAGATATATATGTGAGATGTCATTCTCCAGAATTTAAATTGATTTAATTTACTAAAATTCACATGTATATTATATGCTTTTCAAAACATAATAGGAAAAAATGAAAAGAGAGGTTTTTTTATGGTTAATATGGGAACAATAGGTAAATTGACTTTATTACCTGTTACAAATTTTTGTCTAGACTTTTTCCGTAGGAATGTATTAGCACACCAATAAACATAGATATTTTATGTGAGATGTCATTCTCAAGAATTTAAATTGATTTAATTTTACTAAAATTCACATATGTATTATATGCTTTTCAAAACATAATAGGAAAACTGAAAAGATAGATTCTTTTATAGATAATATGGGAACAATAGGTAAGCTGTGTGTTTATTGCACAGCAGCAAAATAAAGATATACGTTATTTGTTGGGTTTTTGGATGTAAAATGATATATTTTACCTTTATATCTAATCAATTGATAGAATAGAATACATTTATTGACTGTTACAAATTTTTGTCTAAACTTTTTTCTTTTTTTTGGAAATCGATAATAATATGATTATTTTCATATAACACATTTACATTATAAATTTTTTTATTCTAATAGATATATAAAAAAAATAAAACAAATCATTTTACTATATAATATATTTTATTTATAATTTTTTAGTGATACAATGCCTACATTCCATAATCAAATATTTAATTTATAAACTTAATTTCGTGTTTACTACACCGTCTGAAATATTATACATCATATAAGAATCATGAATGATAATTGCATATACTTTTACATTTGCAGGAAACTGCGATTCGCGTGTTTCAAATTCTAATTTGATATCAACGCTAGAATGTTTGATTGCCTCTGGTTGACAAGAACAATCGATAATGAAAACCGGGTTGTTTGGAAATTGACCCAAGCTTAATATTGGGTCGGAATGTTCTGTGTTATAATATTTTTGTTGAATATTCTGATATGTATGATATACTGCTCCGTAAAGTTTTTTAGAGAAATCTAAATTCCATTTCTCATATGGATACACTGTTGAGTTTAAATATGTTCTTATATTGGAAATGTTTGCGTGTATAAATTGCGTGGCATCCATATTGATGTTTTCATAATTTGAAATATTTTGAAAGCCAATTATAATATAACGTGGTTTTTCGAGACTAGTAGTTGTTCTAATCGACCATATATCTGAGCTAGTTTCACGTAATTTCGGTAGTTCATATAAGTCCCAAGACCGAAATGCAATATTAATTCGAGAATTTAGTCCTCCTTTATTAATTTTCATCATCAGTTTCAACTTCTGACTATCTTCGGGAACTATGTGATTAATTTTCCATTCAATTTTATTTATTTTTAAAATAGCACTTCCGTCACCAATATAACTATTATTATAGTTTCTAGCAATTATTAATATAAGTTCGTGTCGTACATTAATGAAAGCGCCCTTATAGTCTTCAGCAATGCCAAATAAGTATTTCAATGGCAATTTACCGCTGAAAACATGACTAATTGGATCCAGGATATCTTGTAAATCTTCGGACAAGCCCCAGCCACTACTACAAAGCCCTCTTTCTTGACTATATGGACATAATGCCATAGTTTTCAGGGAAGTTGTAATCCCCGGTTTCCTAATCATAGCGACTTGCTCATTCCCAATCTCATATCTTATTTCTTCGAAAAGAAACGCTAATGAATTGTTTGATAAATAACAGGATTTCTTATCATCCTCAGCTTGAAATGTTCCTTCAATATAAATATAACTCTCAGAAATGTCTAATATTAAGTCTTGGAAATTAACCGGAATTCGAACTTCATCGGAATTATTATATACGGGGCTGCCGTATGGTTTATATGTATATTCTTGAACGTTAGACAATGCATTGTCAAACACAGGCTCTCCAAATATGTTTAATTTATTAGATAAGGATGACATGTTTAATATTTTCGAATTTTTAAACCAATGGATTGAAGGAATATTTGATTTTTTTTAGTAATAACACAACCGGAACCGTTGCTGTTGTAATTAGTACTGTTGCTTATCATCTCTTTCTTCCTCTTTTTTATATAAACATCATTCTTTGTAGGTGTATTGTGGTGTTTAATCACATTATTGTAAACAAACCCCATTGATGTTATTATGTATTATTATTATTGTTAATCGAGCACTTTAAGTTCTAATTTTACAATAATTTTTTCACCACGAAAATTTAATAGCCTGCCTGTATCATCTAAAATTCTTATTGTAATATTTTCAATTGACTGACGTCCCAATGGTTTAACTGGCATATATATAATATGTTGCGGTTCCTTTGTTAATCTATATCCTGGTTCGACGTCAATATCAAAATCAAACAGTGCATGTGATTCAATATCGTTAAAAAATGCACCACTGATTACATTGCAATGTACTGATATGATACGGACTCTCATAATATCAACCGGTAAAGTTGATTCGACCAACGTATTCGATGGTAAAATTGTTTTTCCAAATCCTAATAGTGAACCAATAGAATTGTCGGATGTGAAATCGATATCGTAAATAGACCATAATTCACATTTCAAAGTGTTTGAATTCGGATACAAAAGAAATATTTGTTTATATTCATCCTCGCTGAAATTGTGTAAACCCATTAACATTAACAATTTTTTATATATTTCACCGATCTCATACGTCCCAGGTGGTATGAATACATTAATATAATCAACATCACTTTTATGCTTCTTATATGTGAATTTATTATTTTTTTCATCCACATTTAAAATAGAGTTATATGAATAAAAGGCAATTAATCCTAATCCATAACGTCTAGAGGTATCCAATTCAATTGGTGGATAATAATCTGCAGACAACTCACTAGATGTTCCAGACAACAGAAACGTTCTCGACATGACTGGGCAATAAATCAAACTGAAATATTGCTTTTATTGCGACCAGCAACAGAATAGATGTAGTTTTTTCTTTTTATGTACCACTTTCTCCAAGTCAATTTCTCTAATATTACAAGAAACACAGAATATTTTTCTAGGAAATGGGCCGTCTATTTCGTCACCGTTTGCATTATTTGTCACATAATGTTCCATACAATAAAAATATTTATTAATATCGTTGTCTTCACGTAAATGTTTAGGAAGTTTGTCCCAAACCAATGCGATTTCCTTTGAAGCACATGCAATCAGAACCTCTTTAGGCATATCAGCAAGTTGTTTTTCATTCATTTTTATCAAACTACCCAATTGTGAGTAAGCACGTAAAGACTGAGCCATTTTTTTTATGTCATTACGACTCATTTCCTGTATAGAATCCATCGTGATTGAGAAATTTCAAACATAGGTGTCCACACCACACCGTATTAAAATCTTGATCACAATTGTAATTATAATATATTTTAAGAAGAGTATGTGAAATATTTTTTGTAAAATAATGTATTAACTCTTGAGGCGGTGGTAAATTACCAAAACTATCATAATAGTTAACTATATTACCGCGTTTTTTATATGCTACCCAATGTGTGCCTCTACCACTATTACTATCTAGATTTACAATTGCACATTCTTTATATAGTGGACCTGCTTTATTCAAATTATTGCGACTATAAACACCGCGAAAATTTTTTATATTTAATCTATTAACATATTTTATAATGTCAAGATTTGATAGAGGTCTTCGTGGTAGAGGGTTTACAAGTTTTTTTGATTTTTTAAATATAATCCAAATCCATTGCGGTGTTTTTTGAGTAGTAATCCACTTCCAACGATTGTCGGAGCATTTGATTTATTTCGATGTTTGTTGTTTATTATCTGCTCCTTTGAATTTTTTGTAGCATTCACAGCTCTTACAATTCCTGCAGCACCACCAGCCAAACTACCTAATGCCGACAATCCTGCAAAAATGGGGATCAATGGCAAAACACCTCCAATTTTTGGTATAGATATAATGCGTGGTGTCTTAATTTTTTCTTTTCCTCCCATGTCTTTAACATATTTTCGAGCACATTTTAACGCTATTTTTGCAACCGATAAAGCATTATTCTTTTTATTTTTCACACAAGTCGTTTTTTTAATAGATTGTCTAATATTTTTTAAAACACCACCAACAAATGTTATACGTTTTTTATTATTTTTACGTCTATTACAACGGTTTCTTTTACATCCACTCGTTTTTTTAGGAGTAACACATGGAGTCCTCATACCTAATCCAAGCTTTCTTTTTGTTTTAATAATGTTTGTTACTAACCACGAATGTGCTCTCTCATTCACAGGTATCTGCTTTGATTTAGTTAATTCCCAAGCACCATCTTCCAGGATTTTATCTGCTCTATGACGTTCACTTAAATGATTACTATTTGCATACGCTATGTCGTGTGTTTTACATAGTTTATCTAGAGAATTAACTCCTGAATCACCTCTTAACAGTCTTTTCCGTAATTTCGTTCCGACTCCACAATATTGATAACCAGGTATATGGAGTTCGATTGGGGTATTATTAATTAACGAGTTTATAATACCTGCGCCAGTTTTTCGTTGACTTTGTTTGATAACACGTCTATCTAGCTCCACAGAGGCCATAAAAATAACATAAACCAGTTAATAATTTACATTCTTATATGTGATAATGAGGCTCATTAAACAAGATCAAAATTTCAAAGTAGAAAATTTTGATTTTTCAAATAATACTACGGCAAATGAAATTAAACGCCACGGACCGTTACTACCGAATACAATACGGGGCTTGATCATTGGTAGAAGCAATACTGGGAAAACCGCTGTTATGATTTCTTTATTAACACACCCCAACGGTTTACATTTTAAGAATATCTACATATATACGAAAACATTATTCCAGAGCAAATACAGGTATTTGGCTGAAGTCGTTGCACCAATAAACGGTCTTGGTTATTACACTTTTAATAATAATGAATCTATAATTCCACCATTAGAAGCAAAAGTAGATTCTGTATTTATATTTGACGATGTTATATGTGAGAAACAAAATGTAATTAGAGAATACTTTTGTATTTCGCGTCATAAGAATATTGATGTTTTTTTTCTATCCCAAGGCTATTCTAAAGTGTCGAAACAATTAATTCGGGAAAATTCCAACTTTCTAATAATCTTCACACAGGATGAAACAAATCTCCGACATATATATAGTGATCATGTCAATCCAGACATGGAATTTACACAATTCGCGCAAATATGCAAACTTTGTTGGAATGAAGATTTTGGATTCCTTGTAATCGATAAAGATAGTCCATTAAATCAGGGCCGATATCGAAAAGGATTGGATAATTATATATGCCTGCAATAAATTCAAAATGTTCATTATTCAATCAACCATCGAATAAAAAACTTTATTATTGTTATATTTACTTATTCATGAATGTTGTGTTATAATGTCTGAGGATATTCGAAGTAAGATTGATTTAAAACAGAAATTAATTGATGCTACTGAATCAGTTCGAAAAAAGTATAAATCTTTACATAATAATCAAGTGGAGCAGACGAGAATTCTAGAGGAGTTGTATGAGCCAATTACAAAGCCGCTTAATACAATCGGTTCAACGGCACCAAATGCGACAACACCCAAAATAAACGTTGAACAAGTTGAACAATCGGATAATAGAATCGGTGAACTATTGCCAAAACATTTAAAAAGCGTTATAAGCAACAGTGGGGAATATGATTATATATATGGGGTTTATACGGATGATATAAACAAGAAATTCTTCATGGGTAATTGCGAAGTGACATTCCCTCAGATGAAACATATTTCTGTATGGATGAATCGTAAAAAAATAGCAACTTTTGACGGTGGTGATGAGTTTTTTAACGTTCTATTTTTAAAATACCCATACCTAGAATTGGGTCAGGGTTTGAATAATATAACAAAAAATACTTATCGTGAATTATTAGAATTAACCCAGGCTCCATATAAAGATTATAACCGCGAACTCGGACTGAATATAACGAGGAGTCGAAAGTTTCGGGAAATTATAGAACCGTTAGTAAGACAAAAAAGAGACGGTCTTCGCAATACAAAAATTTTAGAACCAATCGCACATACATCAGGTGGTTCGCTGTTGCCATCACAAAAGTGTTTCAATACAAAACGAATAGATTACGTATATTGGAACAACCCAAATGAACTTATTACCCGTTTACAATTGCTTTATAGTTCAAAATTAGCGGGAAACACGGGTTTAGATAATGAAATATTATCAATAATTGAAGAGCTAAGGGAGGGTGGTATTATTCATTGAATTTACGTTAAAAGTGTTCGTTAAAAAACAATTTAATATATAATTAGTAGTTGTCATGGAGAGAAGTGTTGATAAATTTGGTCGAAAAAAAATAAAAAATTTTACAATGCAACGGGGTCGACCTGGTGTTGGATTTAAATTGACTAATGATCAACATTTTGATCTTGAAAATAGACGAATATGTAATATTGCCGAACCGTTTAATGATAGTGATGCAGCAACTCGAAGATATGTTGACAAGCACATAACAACAGCGATTACTGGTATTTTGAATATATTAAAGACGTCTGAAGATATCACGTTGGATAATACAAAAAAATATGTTGGTGAACACGTTCACCAACGTATTGGTGAATTAGTCATTCAAATGAAGACGTATATTGATAATGAGATTAAGACAATCAAAGAAATGAATCCGAAAATATTAGATGAATCCATTATAAATAGATTAGATGCATTGGAAAATTATATTAATTCCGCTCGTGTTAGAGTTGATAAAACAAATAAAAAAAATAAATGTATTGAATAATAATTAAAAAAAAAAAAAAAAAAGTTGTGTTGATTTAGTTAAAAAATAATTGAAAAAAATAAAACATAATTATATAATATAAATTTAATTGTTTCATTTATTTATTTATTATAGTGATATAATCATATTTATATATTCGTCTAGTTATATATAAATAAACAGAATGTATAGGGGCGAGATAGTATACCACTGATTCCTAATTAGTAATGAGCACCAAATTGAGTATTGTAAATGAAATTCATAGGGGTGCACGTCGAAATTTTCGACGTAGAAGAATAAATATTGTTGGTTATGCAGATCTTTGGCAGCTTGATTTAGCAGACATTCAGCAATACGCTAGTATTAATAATGGATATAAGTATATTCTTGTAGTTATCAATTGTTTTTCAAAATTTGTGTGGGTGAAAGCATTAAAAAATAAAACAGGTGTTGAAGTATGCAATAAAATGAGAGAAATTTTAAACGGTATGCATAAGAAGGAATTACCTAAGTACATACAGACAGACAATGGCACAGAATTTTACAATAAACACTTCTCGCAATTAATGAAATCAAATAAAATACATCATTATTCAGTCTTTAGTACAAAGAAGGCAGCCATTGTTGAACGTGTCATTAGAACATTGAAAAATTGGTTGTATAAACAATTCTCGTTCAGGGGAAAATATGTATGGACTGATATATTGGACGATATTGTAAAAACATATAATAATCGAATACATAGAACAACTGGTTTCGCCCCCGCCTCTGTTCTACCCTCAACGAAAATTCCAGCTTATATCCAACGACGTGAACGTGTAAAAAAACCAAAATTTAAAACAAATGACATCGTGCGAATTTCGAAATATAAACATCTTTTTGAGAAGGGCTATTTTTTTAATTGGACTGTGGAACTTTTTAAAATTGTAAAAGTGCGAAAATCTATACCAACCACTTATTATTTACATGATATGAATGGGGTTCCAATACAAGGTTGTTTTTATGAATATGAACTATTGAAAACAAAAAATCCAGACAACTATTTAATCGAAAAAGTTGTGAGAAAACGTGGTGACAGAATCCTAGTAAAATGGTTTGGTTTTAATAGCACACACAACAGCTGGATACACAAAAATGACATGCTCCAATAACTATATATATATAAAAAAAAAAAAACCCAATGTAGTATTCACAAAATATATTTTTAATAAAAATAAAAAAAGAAAACAAATGTTGGACGAATAAATAAAAATATTTAAATAAAATTACAAACATTATGTATACAATTTTCTTAAGTTTATTATAATATATAGTATTTAAATATATTACATTAAAATTAAATAAATACACGTATTACTATAAAATTTAATCTAATTACTAATCTAACTCAATATTCTATAAATTAATTAATGCATTATCAATAAGCATAATTACACATTATTCTAAATCTAACTACAAAATGCATCATACTATTACTAATTAAACACTCATTACACACACTTAGCTATTATGTTTTGGTGTGCAAGTTAAACATATGTTTATATCACGAGAAGTCCACAATCTCGAATCACAAACGTCACAAAAAGCCCTATGTCTAAGCGGATACTGCTCCGTATGAATGTCGTGGTGTATATGTTTTGCGTACCGCCGCCACATCCCTGCAGGATCATCGGTGTCCGTATATTCTGCTATATACACCTGATAGCATTCGTAACATAGGTTGAAAGATTTGAATTGATAGTATACATTATCATTAAATCCATTTTTTGTAAATATTTTTGTGTAGGAATAGCTCCTACAACTTCGAGGATTGTTCGTACTAGGTGTCAGAACTTTCTCACGACGCTCCTCCACTACATGATGCTCGTCTACAATACCCTCGTCAGGGTCACTATCCACGACTTCTTCATCATCAGGGTTGTGGTTATTTTCAATACCACCCTCCTGAGGATTGTCATCATCATCACTATCGCTTGTTTCGGACTATAACAACAAAATTTTCAAACTTATTAGTGATATGATAATTATTACTAGACAAAAAAACAAAAACACATTTGAGAACCATAATGTGTGAAAAGAAATTATATTTACTTACATGTAACAACAATGTCTCTAATGCACAAATTCTAGTTAATCTGCGAATATGTTTCGAATTCATTTTAAATTATTTTTTAATTCTATACACACTGAGCTAAATTTAAGTTGAAATTTTCAAGTTGTTAATATTAGCAAAAACATGTAACTGACCACAAATATATTTGAAATACGACACTAAAATTGTAAAAAATACGCCCACGTATCGACATAAAAGACCCTAGAAAAACATGAAAGAAAAAATAAAGGAGCAGAAACACGTCATTGGTCGGATGTAAAATATAATAAAATAAACGTAAATATCCCTACCATCGTGTTGTCGGATTTACCGAATTCGGGGAAAGAGATTGGTTGTGAGAAATGACAAAGATTTTAAGATTCTAAAAAACAAAAGTCCACCCCCTGTGGCTTTGAAAATCGTATTTATATCAACACAAAGACCCGCTATTCCACATAATATTGAGTCTATTGTTTAAGTAAACTATATTTTACATTATTCGTTATTCAGTATTAAAAACGTGTCTATTTTAATAGATATATTTTCCAAAATTTTTTCAAAAGTTGTGCAACTACCGAAATTATGTATTGTGAATTGAGTGATTTAGAAATAAACGCAGCGTTAGATGATTATCTGAAAGATATACCTACGACTTCATCTTCATCAGTCGACATTGAGCTAATACAACCTCGTGTTGTTGAAAAGAAAAAAGTAAGCGCAAATCGCAAAATTGCTCCAAGACCGTCAAGCAGTCGCCAAAAGAAACACAACACAACGCAGAATCCCCCGAATCTACGAATATTGCAGGATATGCAAATAATACCACCAATGCCGATTCCTAATCCGCTGAGTCATTCGAACCCCATTCAGCACACACAACAATCATATGGGAAAAAAATGAAATTATTGGAACCCGTTGAAGTAGAGGATACGTGTTCGCAGAGTTTTAGTAATAACATGTCTGTGTTTAAAAAATGGTTGTAGACCTAAACAAAAAGCACTCAGACGCAATGATGGAGCTAGTTGAGAAAGAAAACAAAATTTCTTCAATAACAACAGAATTGGAGCAATTAAACAAGGAGTCAGCGGCTTTAGAGGCCCAATTTCGGGCTAGTCAACAAAAAGTGCGTTCTAAATCAGAGCTGTTGGAGGATGTACGGGGTAATATTGAAAAACTACGCTATAATGTGCATCAATTGGAGCTTCGCGATTTGGAAATGGTTGCTGTTTGGGATACCCGCACCATAACATCGAGGGGGGTCAATAATTAGATTATTTCATGTTTTTTATTTTTTTAATTTTTTATGTATTCTTTTTATTTTTTTATTTTGAATAAATATAATGTGTGCACGTTTATATAGTTAAATAATTCGTTTTTTTTCTTTAAAATAAATTATCGATACTAATTGCTAGGAAAACCTGGTAGCAATTCACATGGGCAAATTAAAGATTTTATATGATAAACCAATATATCTAGGATTTTCTATATTAGATCTATCCAAAACGGTTGTGTATGGTTTCTTCTACGACGTCTTAAAAAAAAATTTTGGTGAGAAAATTAATTTATTATATACCGACACAGACTCTCTTGTATTCAAAGCGGAAGAAAACTTTTACGATTTCATGAAAGAGAATACACACCATTTCGATACATCCAATTATAATACACAAAACTCTTTAAATATGCCAGTCACAGAATCAATCATAGGGAGATTTAAAGATGAATATCCCAATGACCCAATCCTATCTTTTTTCGGAACTGGGGCTAAAGCATACTGTATTAAAACTCAGAACACGGAATTGAAACGAGCGAAAGGGGTTAAAAAATCTATTGTAAATAAAACATTGTCTATTGAAGACTATAATAAAATAGTCACCACAGGTGGGTATATATTTCGCAAAATGAATTCATTTAAGAGTACGTTACACGATGTATATACCGAAACAATTAATAAAATTGCTCTATCACACAAAGATGATAAAAGATTTTTAATTCCGAATAGCACAAAATCAATTCCGTGGGGGCATAAAGATATAGCTTTTTATAGTATAAATCCAGAAGAGAGATTAAAAATATTATTAAATATGGTGGAAGAAATGTCTTGATTAGTTCATAATTAGTTTTATTTTTCAATTCTAATTTAATTATATGTGTATGTATGTATATATTGTAAATTAAACCATTTTAACACATTTACTATTTAGTTTAAAGTAATTTTAAGAGATGTTTGAATAATCAATATTTATGTCTACTAATTTGTATGTGTATTTATTAACAATATCTGACGTTGTGTTTTATACTTAACTAATATTGTGTTATTTCATTTTTTTTTTCATTAATGTTTTCATAATAAATTTTAATAATGAATTTTAGATAAAATAGTGTCTGTTAGTAACTATATATATTTATTAGCATTTAGCAATAGTTGATTGTTTTTTTTTTTTTTTTAATTTATGTTTTCGATTTCAATTATGTGAATAAATTGTTTCATTTTATTTGAATTTGCCTCTCATTATTTGTGTCATAATACAAACAAAAATCAATAAATCCGACGTATATTACCCACTAGGTACCTATATCTCTATACAAAAAAACGATTTCTTCAAACATTCACCCAACAGATGGCTCTAAAAATAATTTCCAAGAAAAAAACGGGTTCTTCTAATACTTTACAACACATCTGATATAATCTAGGTAGATGGCGTATAAAAATAAATTTATTGATTTGTTTTGTGAATATTTTTTTTTGTTGAATGAAGGAAACATTTTAAGGATACATTAACCCCAACAGATGGCTCTAAAAATGTTTATTAAAATGATATAGGTACTAACATGAAGATGGGGATATATATTCTATTTGATAATTGGTAATTTTGCTAGCATTAAATAAATACAAGTTCAATTATTTTTCATTATATGTGTTTTTATTTTTGTTATATATTTTTACTTAATACAATTAAATCATAATTATGATTTATTTATTATAATTAATTATTATTATCCATTTTGCAAAAATACAATAAGCAATACATACACGATAATATGACACATGCGAGGAGTCATGTATACCTAAATACATTAAAAAAAGACTAAATTAAAACTAAAACTATTCAATTATAGTTATGATTAAATATTCCGCTATACATTTATATCAAACATAAATAATGATTGTAGTCTATTGCCAGCACAATTTCGTTGTCCTAAGTAACTCAAAATATACTTTTCTGATTGACACATCTCCTCCAGAATATGATCACTCAATTGTTCCACACAACGTTTTGGTAGCCATACTTTTACCCAAGAATTCTCAATATCGTCAAAAATAATCGCTGAGATCGCCTGACCGTATTTTGTTTGCGACTTTGAAATTTTCTTCATTGGGTATCGTTTATTTATCTCCAACGATGTCAACATTTTCACAGGAGTTTGGTTATTTAGTAATGCATTTATACTATCCAAATCAGATCTTGCTAGCGCCATTTTAATTATGTGAACAAAAAATTTATATCACTTAATATTATTAAACAAATTAAAATAGTTGATAATCTAAGATTTGCTTCTAACTTGAGAATAATCAAGAGAAATCCACACACTCTTTTATATACCAACGTATTCATTCACTTGTGTTATTAAAAAAGAAGGAATCACATTAGCAACCCTCTCTTTCTTCTTTATATAGTTGACACACACACACACACACACACACACACACACGCATATGTATATATTACCCGTTTCTAGATCTCCCCATCTATATTCATGGTGTGTATTTTTGACATATGCTAGTATAAGCCGTTTCTAGATCTCCTATCTCTATTCATGATTTGTTACAACCCTCTCTTTCTTCTTTATATAGTTGACTCACACACACACGCATAAGTATATATTAGCCGTTTCTAGATCTCCCCATCTATATTCATGTTGTTTAGTTTTGACATATAGTATAAACCGTTTCTAGATCTCTCATCTTTATTCATGATTTGTTCGATACACCCATTGGCTTGCGTAATGGATGGGGTTTCTCAAATGATTAGGAGAAAGGGTTGCTTTTGACATATGTACATATAAGCCGATCTTGGAATAGTCCCCCCACTCTTGTTTGTCACGTACGTGACAAACAAGAGTGGGGGGACTATTCCAGAATCGGCTAATACACTCTACTCAGTGGCGTTAAGGGGGCAACTTAAGAAAAAATATTGACGCAAAAATTTACGCTTCTGACTGTAATTTAACTTCGGTATCGTCTTGAGATAAAGCAACTATGTTGGGTCGATTACGAGATACAAATTTAAAACATTTTTCAACATACCAAGAATATTTACAAATAATTCGACTAAAGATCATCAAATATTATTTGATTCAGCCGATCATTTGTAATCCGTAAAATTTTTTGAAGTTCCTTGACAAGAATCATCATCAGAATCATATAACAACCAACGTGTTCAAGCGCTTATTGCTGCTGATTTTCCTCCACGTATGGCATTCTGTCAATGGATTTTGCACAAAATTCCTACCGGATATCGCGAGTTTCTGGAACACACACTTCCTAGATTTCTGGAAAACGTACAATTGGCAAGAAGAAATGCAATGTGGTTTATGCACCTGGTGCACTAGCGCATTTTAGTCTGCCGAGGTGGACTTCCTCAAAAGGATAATGACAGTATGTTCAAATTATTAACATTTATTTATAGAAACAGGGGTGGATTTTCCCGAAATGGTTCATTACATGGCTATTCTACGAGAGGCCGTGAACAGCTCCTCCTTCCGAAACCGTATCATGAATCCTATAAAAGATCACCCCATTACTCAGGAATCTATTATTATAATATGCTGTCATCAGGTTTAAAGGAGTGTCCGTCAGAAAAAATTTTTACACATAAAATAAAAGATTTTCATAGAACTAACGCGTTTTATATGCTGCAGAAATATACTGAATTATTCTGTGCTGGGTAGTCTGGCAATGCTTGTATTAGGATAAATAGAGGAAGGGACGATGTTTGCTAACCCTGAAAACGTAAACAATGTGGTCTCTTGTGTTATTAAGGTCTTTGGATTCAT
The DNA here is from genome assembly GCA_911728435.2 of Apoderus coryli. Classification (NCBI taxonomy): domain Eukaryota; kingdom Metazoa; phylum Arthropoda; class Insecta; order Coleoptera; family Attelabidae; genus Apoderus; species Apoderus coryli. Next base: position 13,581,767 of record OU452200.1, on the reverse strand, counting down.
GTATCCGAGCAGAGGTGTTCAATTTCAACAATTTTGCAATTTTTTGTATTAGGTATAAATGTTAATTTTATTTATTTTTTTATTTTTATCTTGCTTCGAATATGTTAATGTTATTTTTAGTTGAATTATTCGCAAATAGTCTTGGTATGTTGAAAAATGTTTTAAACTTTTATTTGGTAAGCAAAGCAATATAATATGAAAAAAATACAAGAGATAAAAAAGTTGTTGTCAGGGCCATACAAGTTGTCTAGCAAACAACGTTGCCAAATTTAAAAGAAATCGTTATTTACAAACACCTGCTTGTATCTTGGAAACAATGCATATCCGGACGTATATGTTTATAAGAACTGTTTTTCATAAAATGACCTGAAAAATCACCCACCTAAATATTGGCGCGTGTTTTTGAAACACCCTTTATAAGGTAAATTCGCTACAATATATTTGGGTTATTGTTTTTAAATTGCAATCTTTATAGCTACGAGCTTTGAATAAATAACACCAAAAATCTAACAGGTTTACACAGGTATCACGTAGACTTTGGAGCTCATGATTTGATTCGATTAAATATATACACATAGGTATAGATAGAGAACGACTCATACATTCAATACATGGTATATTTCCGCACGTTTAAGGAATTTGATTTATCTCTACTACAGTTGCAATATGGTCTATTATTTATGGTCTGGAAATTTTGTTGTTCCGATATAACCTCTGCTATAGCTTTCCAGATTGCTAACTACACATAGACGTTGGTGATAATTGTGCTAATATCAGCGGTTAATAATATACCTGGTATATTGATTATTTTAAATTAGTTCTCAATACTCAGCGTTCAGCAAACATAATTTCAATCATTTAATCTCTAATAGCTTGATCCTTTCGGTGGATTTTGATATGTTTAATGATTATAAGCTTGATTCGAATCCATCTGACAAAATGTCATTTTTTGATCGTATACAGGAATTTTCAATGTTCTCTCACACACCCTGTGACACTTAATGTTTTTAAAGTTTTTAAAACCAAATTGTAGTCTGATCTTTTCTGTACATTTTATTTTTTTATTCACTTCGATATCTTAATAATTAAAGAAAACTCAGTAAAAACAGCAAACAAAAACAATTTAAAATCACAATAAAAACGGACAAGAGCAAATGTCTCAATAATGAGTGTCTCTTATAACAGGAGTCCTCCTTCTGAGCATTTCCTGAATTCACATTGTCGATCAACTTTTGAGTTAGACTGTCCCAAATCTCGATCAGAGCTGCTGCTGCTTTTTCGCGATTATAAACTGCAAGAATTCTGGATCTCAATCGTCTTTTTAACATGTACCAGAAAAGCTCTATATATTAAGGTCTGGAAACATACAAGACAATCCATTGGTCTTATTCGGACGGTCTTTAGAACGTCACAGACAGGTTCAGCAGCGTGAGGGAAACTGCATTTCTATTTTGTTAGGTATTTGCTAAAAATATTAAGTCAAAGGCCTCTATTATAAGGGAGACAAAAACCGTACCTGTATCTTTTTAAAGAACCAGATGCTTACACAATAATAAAGGATTATCAGCCCTACCACAAAGAGTGTCATTTAAATTTGATTTCATTTTCGGAGTCAACGAATTATTGTGGAACTGACAATAACTAAACACCAAAATATTGCTATGAAATATAAGGTCATTCAATAAGTCCATACGATAAGTAAGAAAAAAACAAAATGTTGACAAAACTCGATTTTATTATTCAACATAGTTGCCTTAGAGGGCAATACAGCGAGTCTAGCGATTTTCGATACCACTTTTGTAGTACGATTTCTCTTTCTCATCAAAATAGGCCTCAGTTTCAGCGATTACTTCATCATTGGACTTAAACTTCTTTCCAGCAAGCATTCTCTTGCGGTCTGAAAACAGAAAAAAGTCACTGGGGCCTAAATCTGGAGAATACGGTGGGTGGGTAAGCATTTCGAAGCCCAATTCACTCAATTTTGTCAAAGTTTTCATCGATTTGTGACACGGTGCATTGTCTTGTTGATACAACACTTTTTTCTTTTGCAAATGTGGTCGTTTCTTTACGAGTTTTAGCCTTTAATCGATCCAAAAGTGCACAGTAATAGTAGTAGTGGATGATTATTATTCCGTTCGCATCCAAAAATACAGACGCCATCACCTTAACGGCCGCCTGTTGCGTCTTTGCTCGCTTTGGATTAGGTTCGCCGATTACTGTCTACTCAGCTGACTGTGAAGCCATGTTGCATCCATTGTCAGATATCGACGATAGAATTCCTTTTTATTGCGGTTTAACAGCGCCACACACTCCTCTGAACCATCAATTCGTTGTTGTTTTGGGTCGACTGCGAGCTCACGCGGCATCCACTTTGCACAGAGCTTTCGCATGCCCAAATTTTCGTGTAAAATGATAAAACCACTACCATCCATCTGATATCTTTACAATGTCAGCTAGCTCGTGAACCTTCATAACCAATTTGTGATTTTTTTGGACGTTTTCTGGAATATCAGTCTCATTTGGGCGTCTGCGCTCTGCATCATTTGTGCTGGGACGACCACGTTTAAATTCAGCAATCCACATCTCAACCATTTGTCTCGATGGAGCAGAGTTCGGACAACGTTTATCAAGTCATTGTTTGGTTTCCACTGTACAAGACAAAAGTTGCTTCACACAAAATTCTATAACTCACGAATCAATAGTCAGATTGCTGTCAAATTTAGACACTTATCGTTTGAAGGTTAGTACTAAAGAAAAATCATATGGAAAAAAATCTAGTAACGCCATCTATGTGTCATACTACGGCCTTATAGAATGACCTAATTCATCGCATAAGAATATTTGATTATAATTGTCAGATGAAGCTTTGATGGTAGTAAGAATGTAATTTTTATTTTGATCCTATATACAGTAAGAAAGGCAGGAATTTAAACATGAGAACGTGATAATTAGAATACATTTTTGATTTATATTTATTACTTTTTTGTGTAAATTAGTTATGAATGTTATTCGTGGTGTAACTCTAGCATATAAAATGGTTACATTTAAATTTGCTATTCCGTGTGTATATTACATTCTACAAAAAAGCTCGAAAAACTACAACACAAACCTAAATAAAATTTACTTTGCCCTGTAATTTTATGTAAATTGTTAGCTTTTAGAGTTTTAAAAATATACTGTGTACAGTTTTTTTTTAATTCCGTTTCCATCCAAACAAAAGCAGTAAATTAGATCGCATGTTTTCCCAAGCTTTAATAAATATTTCAAAAGAAATTAGCACTCCCTTGGACAGTAGTTTTGCTTATGAATGAAATAAATTAGTAGTAGTTAATCTATTGTAATAAAAGAAATTTCTAACGACAAATAAGGAACATAATTGCCCCCATGATAGGTGATTTATTATGTTGTTTACATCTGTAACGTCGCGTCGTGTGACAAAAATGTAATTTTTTAAATTATTTTAGATTTCTAAGTAATAATAATTAGGTGTTCTTTGGATATAAAATTATTTAAATTTGAATAAAATAAGGAATATTGAAGAGACACGTTTTATCACTTCACCTAATCACTTTTAATTATCGACGCACGTTTCGCTAACACGGTTAGCATCCTCAGGAGAAAATAACCTACTACAGCTTTATACAAGTGTTTTATTAAAATTTTTATAGAAAAATTGGGTAAGTTAATTTGAAAATATCAACATTTATGTAGGAAGGAAAAAATTTTCTTTTAAAAAATATTTTCAAGATTTCGGCACTTCCGCGTATACCGGAAGCGAGTATCAACTTTCCATTTTACATGCAATACCCTATATAATATTATATATCTTTGAATTCCTGATCAAATTCTGAGATGACTTTGTATAATCATAGACCATAGCCCTATTTCCTACCGTTTTTGAAATATTTTCATATAGGTATTGGAATAAAAAACAAAATTAAGATTTTGTCTTAAAATTTGATACAGGGTGATCAGTATTAAATTCAAAGATTTGCGTTTTTTTCAATTTTTTCAAAGAGAGACTGCAATTTTTATGTAAACACTGCTATTTCTCACTCAACAGCACAATCATGAACTAGTTAAATTTAGGCCATGACAGAACTCGCCCTAGGTGGTTAAAAAAGAGTTTCATTTAGCCCAAAATCATCAAACAGACACCCAATTAATTACTTGTTATTATTTTTTTAATTAGAAATATGTGCTTACACTAAAAAGGTATTTTTATTAATATAATAATCCATATTAAACTAAAATGTTGGCGATGTACTTCTAATCATTTAAACGTTTTTTTTTTTTGCCTTCATCAGTAGTCACTTTTTCAACCTCAACAGCAGTCAACTCTGCAAATGCTTGACGCAGACGTTCTTCAAGTTCTATTCTTGAATTAATAGGTCATCTGCTTTATAGATTAGAGATTATTGTGCCCCAATGATAAAAGGCAATCTGTGGCAGGTCTGGGGATCTCATGAGCCATTCCCATGGCCCCTGAATTCGAATTAGTTATCATTAAATTTCTCAAGAAGCCGGTCAGTTATAATGCAATATGAACGTGCCTCATCTAATTGGTACCAACAAGAAAATCGTCAGAATTTGTGAATATTCTTAAGATGTGAAATTTTCGTTATAAATAATGTGATTTCCCAATTCCTATTTCATTAGGATGCAGAAAATATTGAAGTTAAATTTGTGTTGATTGTTCGTTGGTTGATCTTCCCAAAAATGGTTATTTCTTAATTACATATTCCATCTATAGATATAATTTTGCTTTATCAGTACACAATTTTGTTGTCAAAATATGAGATCTTGATTAATTTTCTCAATCAGTTCTTCGTAGATATTTATTCTACGTTACCTATAACCGTCTTCGAAATTGAAATTTGTAGTTGTGCATTTTAGCAGATTTTAATATTATTTGACGAGACCAATATTTATGATACTCTAATTGCGTTTTCAGCTGCTCTAATTGACGATCTAAGTTCTGCTTGGATGTATCCCCAAACGTTTGCTACCTGTTCCTCATCAAATTGGGAATTTATTGTGTTGAAATATTATATACAAGGTGACCTTACAAAATTATAATACTATTGATGGTCTAATGATTTTGGAAACTCGAATAAGTAATGACTACGAATTGAAACAAGTTATAGGAGACCACATTATGGGATTATAACACGCGTTTTAGGATATTCTTTAAAAATTGAATAGTTATGTTTTTAATTATAAAAATACATCTGTTATGAAGTTTACGGGATTTTAAATAAAATTTAACATAACAGCCTTATTTGAATGTAATAATATTTAATAATAATTATTACGTACCTGATTATCGGTGTCGTCTCTGTCCCTCCATTATGCAATTACACATCAAGAAATCTGTAAAACAGACGGGCTGTTAATAAATTCAGTAACATACTATAGATACAAACCGGACGCTACTGTAGAGAATGACGGCGTGAGGGTGTATTGGGATATTGACACACTGACTCATAGTTCTGTGGAATATAACAGATCTGAAACCTGAAAAATAAAAATGCAATGATAATTGACATAACCATCCCCCTCGATGAAAATATTCATAATGTTTGAAATGGAAAAAATGTTAAATATTTATAACCTAAATTAAGTGGAAGCTTACCCGCTTGTCATCAGTTGTGATCATATATTACTTACTACTTGATCCTCTATATATCCGACTAGTTGGATTTATCTTACTCTGTTTCATCTATCGTTCGTCTCTCGGTGTTTTGCAAATATTATGCAGGTACGCTCATCAAGAAGTGAATGCTCAATAATAACATACTATTAACATATGAAATGCCCAGGCACTATCTTTATAGGATCCAGTCTCGAGGGCCACCATTGGGATCTTGTAAACGGTGAAAGTTTTAGAGATAGTTTAAAGTTATTCGAAGAATGAAATTTCCTTTTGCCAAAATTAGAATTCTTTCGAAAAAACTGAAATTTCGAATTTTGGTTTTTATTTTAATATTATTTTTCTTTGTTTCGGATATAGGTATGATCATATTTCTAAAACTGCGAGATATTCCTCCAATACGCGATTTATAGAAATTGTATTAATTACAATTAAAGAATAAAAAAGCATGGAAATTGTTTAGTATTAAGAACTATAACATTAACACACAATTGCTTTTAGTAGTTTATTTCAAATTAGTGCAAATTTAATTGATTTTACGAGTGATCTTGGTTAATAGTTATTCTAGATTTTGTTATATAAATTTTATATGAACAACACTAGAAAATATGTCTACCCGTTATAATACACAAAATACTGAGTTCTAGTTTAAATAAATTTTACTCATAACTTGTTTTGGCAGAACACTGAAATGCAGGTTTTCTGCTCTACCTAATATAACATAGTTCCTGCATCCAATAATACAAAATACACTATACAGTTTTGACAGGCTTCAATAGATTTATCAGTTCCGCCGTTGTCTATACCTAGAGCAATGGTTTATCGGATCTCATTCTCCCTATATTCGTTATATAACACCGGGCCTGTTGTTTGGACAGTGCGGCATTATTTACTTTATTTTAAGGGTGCGAACTTTGTACACATTGTTTAATAGAGCATGCATCGGATCGAATTTCCTAGCGCATATATCTTCACTTTGCATGCAAACTTTTCCATCGCCTAAAATTTAGAAATGCCATTTGTTATATGCTGCTGCAAACATTTACTATGTATTATCTCTTTCGCGCACTACTTTGTATTATACCACTTTTTTGCTTTTTTGATCTTTAAAGTACATTCGGTATAACATAGGTAAATAGTACACAGTGTACCGTGGTCTGTAAAACACGTCTAATACAAATTGACAAATCAATTGTTAGGAGTAGCACTTGTGTGTGAGATTTAACTACTTTGTTACATAATAACTAGTCATGTTGACTGAAATTACGTAACAGTTTCTCTCTATCTTGTTAAAGTGGCAGATGAAAACCTTATATACGAAGACAACTATCTCTATTTTAAAACTTTGCAACGCTGAGCGAGGATTATCAAGACGATCAACTTTTTTAATCATTCTCTTACTGACCAAGGTCATGAATGTCGTCAAAAATCAGTTATGGTACCCGAAAACATTGATGATGTGCAATGCTGATCATGCAAGATCGTCAGGTAACATACTGTGAGATCTAGCCAACCTTTAGCAATATTTTCGCTAGTATACATAAATTATTACAAGGGCATATAGCTGTGAAAAAGATGCGATCTCGTTGGATCCCACCCACAACAAACAAATGCTCAAGAAAAACAAAACTGTACCTTTAGAGTTTAGAGTAACGTAGAACAGTTAATTCTGATTGGTAGATATCAATTATTTGTTTGCCGAAAGACGTTGATGAAATAAGGAACACAAATAATCGTCTTCGGGTCTAAATTGTTATTTGATCTCAAAAAATAGAATGGCTAGGTCATTCGCCATACAGTCCTGATTTGGCACCCAATGATTTATTTTTGTTACCAAACATCAATGAAGACCATTTAAAATATTAATATTGACAACATTCATATATACAGTATGTCCACGGATGCGGTCAAGAAGAGAACAAATGGACCAAAAATTAAAAGATTCTTCCTAAAAAATGTTACTTGTCGGAAAAATAAGAACTACTACGAAAAAATAGAATTTTAATAAACAAGGCGTCTCAAAAAGGCATAGACATAAAATTAAACAAATTAAAATGAAAATTGAAACAAAAATTAATAAACAGAGAAAAACATAACGCAATCATAATCATAGTTGAAAAACCTCTCCCCCATATTCATTTTTCATTTATTTTGTTTTAAAACTTTTTGTATGGCAGATTTTCCCACCACCTCTAAATTCTTGCCATGATTCTTAAAGACAGCAATGGATTTTCATTTACAGATTCCAATATCAAAACTGTACTGGCATCGTCCTCGTTTATTGTTTCTTTTCTGTTTTAATATCAAAAACTGCTCCTGGTCTTTCAAATTTTTCCACCAAATTGTGAACAGCAATAATTTTTTTCATTGTAGGTAGTTCTTATTTTACTTTCCCGCGCAGGGACAGTATTGTGAACGCGCTAAAAAAATTTTGAGATAAAGACGGAATTGTGAAGTTCCCTGAGACGATTAAGACCATTTATAGATGGAAGTCTGTCTGTGAGTATGTGTGTCTGTATGTATTCTACCACGATGGCGACCAAACGCTTTAACCAATTGAGCCAAATTAGACATAATATGTATTTTCTAAACAAGAAGACGTATTTTATTTATGTATAAATGCAGCATTATTGGTCTTAAAGAAAAGCACATTTTTCAATATGTTTTTGACATCTCTTTTCGTTTTCAAGATCTTTTATGCTTTGCTTTAATTCTCTGTTTAAGTTAGGATGAGTATTGAGGTCGCGCGTCAGAATCCTGATATATACAATTATTTTGGAGTTTTTTGATTTGGTCGTCGAAATTTAGTCTATCAAATAACTCTTGCCAAAAAAATGCTGAAGGAGGTGACGAAAAACTAAAAAACCGATAAAAAGACTTTATCGCTCATAATTTTAAATCAAATTCTTAAATTAAAGTCGAAATTTACTTCTGAAATGAGGTATACGAGGGTTGCCTTTTATATTTCGGGATTAGAGAACAAAAACAAATATTAATCATCGAAAGTCACTTTATTATTTTTCAAAATATTCCTCATGAAGATCTATACACTTTTGCAAGCGTTTGAACCAATTGTCGAAGCACTTTTGCCACTCTGATTGAGGTATCTCGAAAACATGAATTCCGAATGCAGCAACCGCTTCTTCAGGTGTCGAAAAACGTTGACCTCCCAGTGTTTTTACGTACGAGAATAAAAAGTCATTCTGTGCCACGTCAGGACTATACGGCGGATGACTCATCAAATCGATGTTGTTTTGGGTGCTCAAAAATGCAGTTGTTTGAGCCGATGTGTGAGAGCTCGCATTGTTGTGATGAAGAGTGATCCGTCTTCGGCGGTTGGTTTTCCTGATTTCTTGGAAGACAACTGGCAAACAAATGGTTGTGTATCACTTAGAATTTACTGTTCTGCGTTGTTCTAGTGATACGGTTGCGACATGTCCAGTTTTTCAAAAAAAAACAGGCGACCATGTGCTTCGTGCGCGAACAACTTTTGTTGGATTTGGCTCATCTTGAAACACCCATACAGTCGACTGCTGTTTACTTTCGGGCTCATACGAGTAAATCCACGCTTCATCACCTGTCATAGACGTGCTTCGAAGCAACGCGAACGTATTTTTTGAGCATTTCTTTCGACCAATCGACACGAGCCTTTTTTTGAGCGATTGACAAATTGTGTGGGATCCAACGTGGACAAATTTTTTTGACAGACAAATGTTTATGCAATATTGAATGTATGCTGGTCCCAATAATGCCTAAGGTTGTCTCAATCTCTTGATGGGTCACATGACGATCTTGCAATATTAGTTCGCGCACAGCATCAATGGTTTTCGGAACAACAACTGATTTTGGACGACCTTCACGAAATTCGTCTTGGAGTGAACTACGACCACGATTGAATTCACCATACCATCGATGAACACTAGTCCTTGATGGAGCTTCATCGCCAAAAATTGAATTAAGTTCATCCATGCACTGTTGCTGAGTTAATCCACGTCGAAAGTTGTAAAAAATAATCGCCCGAAAATGTTCACGATTTAATTCCATTTTTGGGTCAAGATGAATCTTTTAAGTTACTGTAAGCAACACAAATCGCGCTTGTATGTCAAAACGTTCTGAGTACGTATAACCTCAAAAATGTCCAACTTTACGATAGAGCTATCAGTTGCCATTTTACAACACCAGGGTTGCCAAATCCCGAAATATAAAAGGCAACCCTCGTATACTCACAGCACACATAACAAAAAAAAAACACTGTAATACTTTAACTTACCTGCATTAAATTACGTCCAAAAGTTGGCACTGCGTCTAAGAAAATACATTAGCAAGAACCAAGAGGCACATAATATATAGACCATAGTAAAACCATATACCAAATTAGGGATACCCGGGCACTAGCAGAGCATATCTTTCGGCCTTGGTGAATATACTTAAGAGCTCTATTCTGGAACCATGTGAGAGAAAGAGAAACTGAATCGAGATAGTGCCTTTTAGCCCTTAAATACATTGTACCGTTACTATACACCTGCCACCCTTGTAAACGATTCTCAACACCTGTGAACGCTCCACATTAATTCACTTGAAAACTTTCGTTCGCTGGCGATTAGGTAATATCTCTCTTCGGAATATTGTTGTTATAGTTATTTGTTAGAATGAGAGTTTTCCACATGCACAAGCAGAATAGAATTACTACATTATGATAATCATGGTAGTTTTTTAAGTTTTGTGAAAGAAAATATACAGGGTGAGGGTGTTTGTATATGAAATCCTTTAAAGGATGACTTTTCACTAAATTAAAGTTTTGGTCAAAACCTCTTGGCCTGCAAATTGCAGCTCTTTTGGTTTATTGAAAAAAATTGTTTTTATTTAATATCTCCACTACACGCAAGAATTTAGAAGAATGAAATTTGGCAGTTAACTATAGTAGTTTTGACGGTTATTGAAACACGATAACGTTAAGGGGTTTAATGTTTCAATATACCTGTTAGTTTTTAAACTATTTTAGACACGAACAGGATTGGCATAAAATCTATATTTAGTGGAAATTTCAATTTAACTTTTCGAACATATATATTTACCTAAAATTATTATTATTATAGTATTAATATAATTATTAAGTTGCTCTTGCCGCACGTACCGACCCAATAAAGAATGTAATACAGTGTAACAGAAAATTCTGGTTAAAAATATTGTTTGTGTTATGTTGTACATCTCTAGTGAGTGACGCATGCCAACAATGTCAAATGACAAGACAGTAGTAGTTAACCTTATTATTACTTACCTCGTGTGTAATCAATCAATAATATGTTTTATGTTTCAAGAGTTTAATAAAAAACTAATAAATAAGTCTGTGTGCCTTATTGAAATACATAACATAATAATTGGCGACGAAAAACGATCGAATTCCATGTGTCTAAGTCGAAAAGTCTCGGTTAATTAAATTACTAAAAGTATGTCGTTAATCGGTAATATAGAACCGTTCGATTCGCAAAAGTCCGAAGCCACTACGTATGTTGAAAGGTTGGAACAGTTATTTACGTGTAATGATATAGCTGATGGAAAAAAAGTCGCGTTGTTCTTAACTTTGATCGGTGGAGAAGCATATAGTGTACTGAAAGACATTTTAGCGCCATCGGAATTGAAAAGTAAGACATATGCAGAATTAAAAACAGCATTACTACAACATTATAGCCCGAAACGTTTAACAATAGCTGAACGCTATCAGTTTTATAATGCTACTCAAGAAGTGTCTGAAAGTGTTAAAACATTTATTGCTAGAATTAAAAGTTTATCTATATATTGTGAGTTCGGTACGTTCTTAAACGAAGCTCTACGTGATAAACTAGTCTGTGGATTAAAGTCTGAAGCTATAAAACGTAAGTTATTAACGGAAAATAACTTAACCTTTGAAAAAGCGTATCAAATAGCTGTAGCTATGGAATTAGCGGAAGCACAAATGAAATCAATGAATAATGAAGCAGGTAGTTTAAATAAATTTAATCAAGTTAAAAAGTATAATAAACCGAAATGGCAACAATCAAAGTCCAGTGAATATGTTAAAAGTAAATATAGTCAGAGTAATGTTGGTAATACGAGTCAAGCTGGTAAATGTACAAGGTGTCTAAGAAGTCATCAGAATAACAAGTGTCCCGCAGTCAAATGGAAATGTTATTCGTGTCAACAAATTGGACATACAGCGAAATCTCCTATGTGCAAAAACAAGGTACATAGTATAGAAAACGATGTTCCAGTAACCCATGAAAAAGATGACGATCTAGAGTTGGGGTTAATACAAGAGAATGATGATGTGTATGTGTTGCATTCATTGAATAATGAGAGTCTTAAGGTAAGATTGATAATTTGTGATAAACCAGTAACCATGGAAATTGATTCAGGTGCATGTAAAAGTGTAATTCACATTGATGATGTAAATAAGTTGTTTTCAAACTTTATTATAGAACCTGTCACTTTTAAGCTAAGAGTTGTAACTGGCGATAATGTTTGTATCTTAGGTCAAGCAAATGTAAGTGTTAAGTATGCTAATAAAAGATATGATTTACCTTTGATAGTTATAAATAGTAAAAATAAATTTGTACCATTATTAGGTCGTAATTGGCTAGATGTACTAAATCCAAATTGGAAAAATATTATTGATTCAAGTGTTATTGAGTCTGACGTCATTAATGTGGTTAATGAAGAAAGCCAAAACGATAAAATAGATAAAAGCGTAAAAAATCTAAAATCTAAATATCATAAAGTCTTTTTGGAAGATATTGGATCTCACATTAAAAATTTTAAAGTTGAAATTGCTCTCAACGAAGGTGTTAAACCATTATTTCATAGACCATATGAAACTGCGTATTCTTTAAAAAGTAAAGTGGAAACAGAATTAGGTAGAATGGTTGAGTCAGGGGTACTAAGTAAAGTAAATCACAGTCAGTGGGCTAGTCCTATAGTTGTTGTACCAAAAAAGAATTGCAATGAAATCAGAATTTGTGTAGATTTTAAAAATACTTTAAATAAAGTAATAAATAGGGATCATTGTGTCTTGCCCTTGCCTGAAGATATATTTGCAAGTCTACATGGTAGTAAGTGTTTTACTGTACTAGATCTGAAGGGAGCATACCAACAATTGTTAATTGGTGAAAAATCTAAAGAACTGTTTACTATAAACACACATTTGGGTTTATTTAGATTCAATAGACTTACTTACGGTATTAGTTCTGCGCCCGGCATATTCCAATCTATAATGGAAACTATTTTAGCGGGTTTACCTAAAACTAAATGTTATTTAGATGATATATTAGTTCATGGTACATCTTTCGATGAATGTTATGCTAATGTTTGTAACGTGTTAGCTCGTTTAGATAACTATAATGTTAAAGTTAATGAGAAAAAATGTTTATTTTTTAAAGAGGAGGTATACTTTTTGGGTCATAAAGTAGATTCATTGGGTATACATCCCACTAAAGAAAAAATTGAGTGTATAGAAAAAGCGCCAAGTCCAAAAAAATGTAACAGAATTGAAATCCTACCTTGGTGTACTTAATTATTATGGGAAATTTATACCAATGTTGTCAGATAAACTTAAACCTTTGTATGATTTATGTAAAATAAATACACCATATATCTGGACAGATAAATGTGAAAAAACTTTTGAGTTAAGTAAATCGTTTCTTACATCTAATAGTGTTCTTACGCATTATAATCCTCAGTATCCGATCTATATAACTTGCGATGCTAGTGGATATGGTGTTGGAGCTGTGTTGAGTCATAGAATAGAGGGAAAAGAAAAACCTGTTCTTTTTGCGTCTAGCACATTATCCGAAACAGAAAAGAAATATTCAAACTTAGAAAGAGAAAGTTTAGCAATTATTTTTGCGTTAAAGAAATTCCACAAATATATTTTCGGTAGGAAATTTACGTTGATAAGCGATCATCAACCGCTACAATTTATATTCGGTAGAAATAAAGGGATTCCAGTGACGGCGTCTGCAAGAATTACCCGATGGGCAATAACAATGTCAGCTTATGATTATGATATAGAATATAGAAAAGGAAAGCTAGTAGGAAATGCTGATGGATTATCTAGGTCACCTATGTCTGGTAATACTAATATTCCTAGTTCTTTGTATTCTTTTAATTTAGATGAAAATATTCCTTTAAATTCGGGAATTATAGCAAATGAAACAGATAAGGATCTTCTTTTATGTAAAGTAAAAGATTTAACCGTAAATGGATGGCCAAATTTTATATCAAATTCTGATCTTAAACCATATTTTGTGAAAAAAAATGAATTATCGGTTGAAAATGGATGTGTATTAGTTGGAACCAAAGTAGTTGTACCATCTTCTTTACAGAATGAAATCTTAAATCTTTTTCACAAACAACATTTAGGGATAGTGAGAACCAAAATGTTAATAAGGTCTTACTGTTGGTGGCCAAAAATCAATGAACGCGTTGAACAATTCATAAGTTCTTGCGAAATTTGCCAACAAACACAAAACTTTTCGAACAGTAGTGTTCTACTTCCTTGGCCTAGCGCACCAAATAATTTTTATAGAGTACATATCGATTTCTTTTTTAAATTTAATTGTACATTTTTAATAATAGTTGATCAAAAATCAAAATGGATAGATGTCAAGTTGATGGAAAATGGTACAAATGCATATGAAACCATATTAAAGCTAAAAGAGGTATTTGCAATTTTCGGTTTACCAGTTGAATTGGTATCAGATAATGGTCCGCCATTTAATTCAAGTATATTTTTACAATTTTGTCAAGCTAATGGCATAAAACCTGTTAAATCCCCGCCATACCATCCGCAAAGTAACGGAATAGCGGAAAGGGCAGTTCAAACCATAAAAAAAGGCTTAGAAAGAATATTTTTTTCCGAAAGGGGGAAAGAAATAAATAAAAATTTAATTTTAAGTCGTCTCTCCGATTTTCTATTTACGTATAGAAATACTCCTTCCAGTGTAACAGGTCTAGCACCTTCTCAAAATTTATTTAAAATAAAACCTAGAACCAAATTTGATTTAATTAAACCTACATTCCATGAGGCCAGACCCAATAATACTAATTTAAGAAAGTTTAAATTGTATACAGTTAATCAAAATGTTTTTGTAAAAAATGTTAACACTAAATTGTGGGAACGAGGAAAAATTGTTAAAGTTTTAAGTCATTCGACATATTTAGTGCAAGTGAGTGGTAATATTAAAATGATACATGCAAACGACTTGAGAACAGATCAAGTATCTGATATTCCGGTTTGTGATAGTTTTTATAAGAGAGACACTATTTTAAATGAATCTGTGACTGTACCTCAATGTAATATTCCAGAAACTAGTGAAACCTTGGTGACATCTGATAATGTTAAATTCAATGATAATCCTATAACGTCTGAAAACGTGTCGTTAAAAACAAATATTAAGTCAGATAGCCTCAACGTTTCGCTATATAAAACGAGATCTGGTAGAGTGTCAAAACCTCCAGAAAAATTAGATTTGTGATTAAACTTATTGTAACGAGGGAGAGAAATGTTATGTTGTACATCTCTAGTGAGTGACGCATGTCAACAATGTCAAATGACAAGACAGTAGTAGTTAACCTTATTATTACTTACCTCGTGTGTAATCAATCAATAATATGTTTTATGTTTCAAGAGTTTAATAAAAAACTAATAAATAAGTCTGTGTGCCTTATTGAAATACATAACAGTTTGTAGCTAATCTTACCTAGACTGAAACTTGAAATTAACTGATATAAAGGATGACAAAGTTATATTTTGAATTTTGATTTTTTTTTCTCAAATAATTTTTGGTTTTTACTTCACCATTTAATCAAATAAAAAGCTACGGATTAGTGTTCTATCTATTCCTCCAGGAACTCTCCTTTCATTTCAGAAGCCCTGGGACTATCTCCTGATAGTCTATATAATAATAATAATAAACGTCTTTATTAAAAATGAATAAATACATTATACATCAAATCATCAGGAATAAGGCGAAGTTTAGCTAATAAGCTATTCTTTAACACTTAACCTTCAAGATAACTTTACAAATAAATTTCTAAATATAACAAAACGAAAAATAATAATAATAAATTGATGCGATACACTAGGAAATAAAAAGGAAAAGAAAAAAATATGCATCAGAGAATCAAATCACTCTTCTGATTGTAACATATTTATCTTCTATTTTCTTCTTGAAACTAAAAGGTCTTAAACTTAAACAATTATATTATGAATTATACAAATTTACTATTTGATATTTAAAACTTCTTTTAAATAATGCAAACGAATACTGAGGCATGGTCAACAGTTACATTTTGTACATGAACATTGTGTCTGAAAGTCAATTTTTTACGCAAGTACACCGGATGTGAAGACTTCAGAAGCCTATGTGTGAATATAAGGTAATGCAGCTTTACGATATTGTGTAGTTTGAGCCACCCTAGGTCAAAGATTTTTTGAGAAACACGATTATACTTTCGCAAATTATTTATAAATCGGCAGCAAGTGTTTTGAACTATTTGCAACCTATCCTTAGTGCGATAATCGAGGCAAGGATATTCTACTAAATGGCAATAGAAAAATATCGGCATTATCAGTGATTAGCAAAGTGTTCTCCTCATTTTATAATTCAGAATATTTCTGTTGGCATAAAGCATTTTCACTGGAACATAAGATCTCTGAAGTAAGCTTTTACAGTGTTCCTTATACCTTAAATTAACATCAAAAATCAAGCCCAAATATTTCGCTTGATTTGTGAAAGGTAATCGTGTGTCATTTATTTTGATATCTAGGTTGGACTCAATTTGAGCTCTATGGTTTTTTGAGCAAAATATTCTGACCCGGATTGATTTTCAAGTTATGGGCCAAAGAATATTTATAAATACCTGATTCTGGATGAAGCTAAATCAACATTTTTATTATCAAAGTAATGCAAAAGATGAGTATCATCAGCGTAGAATTGTAAATGAGAATGAGTCACCGAGGATGCAGCATGAGACGTGTAAATTAAAAATAGTAATGGGCCTAGAACTAAGCCCTGGGGAACACCGGAAATAACTATATCATCTGTTCTTTCTCATATCGTCTGCTGCTATATGTGTCTGCTGACCTTTCTTCCGCATGGATTGCGTCTAATTTGCACACCGCTAGACTCGACGTTGTCTGCGCCCAATCTGAATCAAATTTCCAACATTTACGAAGAGCTTATACTAGCACGAGATATCAAATCACAACGAAAGGTTTGTGGCGACATCTAGTGTGAGCTAGCTAGTTTTACTTTAATAGAAAAAATTGGTTAATATATTCATAATCTCATTCCATTACAAAACTGTCTTCTTCATTTTCGTTATTGGCAGTATCTGAAGCTGACAAATGTTGGGTGCCATTACCACAGGGACGGGTGGATTAGTGAAAATGCTTCAAGGTTTTTGTAGAATGAAAAATAATGAGGAAGAAGGTAGTCTACGAAGGCAATGGGAAGAGTATTGTCTAGGGAAAAAGAAATCAAGCGCAAAAAATTTTTTGTGCGTTGTTGTTTTGTTGTTCTAATTATATCTTTTTGGACGGACTGAGTTATCGACTTGTAATTTTTTACATATTATCCGAAAGGACGGTTCGCATTGTTTTTGATTGAAATAGGGGGTTGAATGTAAAAATTTTGTATTTTGTACTTATAATGTAATTCTATCATTGTGAAAATAATCTTCTTCCTTGAAATGAAGAGAGGAAGCTTTCATAGAATCTGTTATGTGTTTGCCATCCTACCAGAGCATTCCGTCAATAAATCAACTAGTTCCCCATGAATGAAACCCTTTCTCGCATTTTCTTTGGGAATCGCATAGAAATTGAAGTTTTTGCTATTAGGTTTTTTGCTCATAAATTTCACTGGGGTTCAGAGCAATAACCATTACCAGCCATGTGTTTTCGCCTGTGTATACCGTTTATTTGTGTTCAGAACATTAAATATTCAAAAAATTAAAAAACAAACAATAACTACCGAAACAACAATAATAATATTGAATGATACAACAGAACCCATTTAATGAGTAAAACTATAAAAATCGAATGAAACAACAGCACGCTCAGAGCTGAATAGCCTAGATATAGCTTCTCTTGAATTCCCAATGACATCATAGGCTAGCTATCTAATTATTATTACTATTCAAGCACACGTGATCGATTTTTCTTGCCCTGTACACATTGAGATTTGTCTCACGCGACGCAGTCTAATCATAAACAAAGCCCCGTGTGATACAGAGTAGCGCGGCTTTTATCTTTAAGCTGCCCTGACCTTTTTGTTGCTTTGGAATTTCCTTTTCTTTTTTTTTGTAAGAATATTTATAGTGTAGAAACATTTGTATTATGTTATGCGTTCCGGCAGTAAATATGTTCAAATAGAGTTATAAACAATTAAAAAAACGAAATGTTAATGCGTGATAAAGTGAAATATAAATTCCTATGATTGTCATCAATGTTCATGCCTCCAAAGCATTATCACTAGATGTGTATACTTATATACTTTTCCAAGTTAGATTGAGTTACTAGATATACTGACATACTTAAGCATTGTCGTCGGAATATAATTAATACTTTGCGTGCCCTTCGACTTTAAATATGATGTAGGAATTATCCTGCCCACTGCTTGGCTATAATGTCAGATTAGAGGTCATATAAGGTGATTATTTTCCCTTACTGCAAATTGGACTCTTTTTTATATTATTTCTCCTATATAAGCTGAAGAGGCTATAAATCTTCTTGACGGTTTGTTTACAGTGGGGCGCCCGCTTTCATTATATGGAGGTGTTAGACGGAATTCAGGAACGTCCATAAAGTAGTTTGAAAATGGAAATAGTTTTCTAATTAAAATTTTCGTATAAAATCTCACATCAAATAACAAAAAAGATAAGATTGCTCTTGTATATATTACATTGTTAATGATGACATATATAATTTGTTATAGGTTAGGTATATCACTTTGTACCGGGTGTACAGATAAGAAAGGACGCCGGCTCTATCTCGAAAACTATTGCCTGAGGACGATTTTTTTGAAATATTTTCGAAACGAGTAAAGATGAATTAATCAAATGTAGCACATTTATTCACCTAGTTAAATGTCGTAAACTGACATGAAATTGAATAAAAAAGGATGACCATAGGCGGGTAAACGGGGGGGACCCTTGCCTTAATTATAACCTAACTTTTTTTCCTTGTGATTTTTATTCATTTTGTGTCAAAAATATGATTAAATAAAGTTTTCTACATAAAAAGGCATACTTCTTTTTCTCGAAAAACTTAAAGGTTTTCGAGAAATTAGAGTTTGAAAATTTTAGGACAAAACTGATCGTTAGTACAAAGCACTAATAAAATTTTGGAAAACTTTTCGTTAGCAAACTGTATTTTAATAATTTTATTAATGCTGTTTACTAAGGACCAGTTTTGTCCTAAAATTTTCAAACTCGAATTTCTCGAAAACTTTTAAGTTTTTCGAGAAAAAAGAAGTATGCCAAATTTTGGCCATATCTTTCTGAAACACCCTGTATATCCACATTGTAGCCCCAGGATTCAGTTTACAGTGCTATTTGGACAGCCAGTAAAATAATAATTAATGTTAGAAATTTGTTGTTTGCATTTTAAAACTGGTGTAATACTTATTGCAAATTCTACGCGTAGATTGTACTGTAACATTTATTTTTGTGTTGGGTTCAATTCTAATTAGTTGCAAATAATGGAAAAACATAAATACACCAGACGCATTTGCTATACACCATTTTTCCCATTTATATTTCGCATATAGAAATGAAATGTAAATTTCAAACAAAAACAATAGTATAAACATTGTTCTGTCTTCCAAAACCAATATTTTTGTTTAACGTTCCCTCTGTTTGTTTTATATATTTTCCATTTTGCTGTTCGCACATGTTCTGTTTAACAAAAATCCTATACATACTCTGTGTGGGGAAAAACAAATTGTACGTACATTATAAAGCTTAACGCAATATATCCCATTTGGATCCACACTGTGTAATAATAATTCAAATTGAATAGTCAGAACGGGATAGAGATAGTTTTTATTTATTGTTGTTTTTTAGATTAATGTGACAAATAGTTATTTCTATATTTGTGTGGCTGCTATTTTTTTAAAACACCAAACCCAATTATTTTTTATAAATACTCTAACAAAATATACGAGTAAAAACAAAACTTAATATTATGCTAGCAAGGAAGCTTTTGGCTGTTGAAATTTTAATATTAAAATAATCCAATACGTCTTTGCTGTCATAACATTGGATCCTTACGATACGCCAACTAGCTGAAGAATTGGAATAAAAAATGAAAGATCGCTAGAATTCTTCTATAGTTAGTTATCATCCAATAACTCTAACGGGCCCATGAGATTTTTGTAAATCTGTACAACTGCAAGTCGATTGATCGCCATATATTTACGGCAGTTACACACCTGTGGTTTATATATATTACAAGCCGCCAATAAATTGAGATCGAATGGAATATATCAGTACATTTCTTGCATCTCTAATAATGAAAGAGAAAATATATCGATACATTTCTTGCATCTCTATGACCCAGTTCTTTTTTTTTTTAGTCTAGAATAGTATGAAATTTTTGATTCTCATACTAAAAGATAACATAAAGTTAAAGGTGAAAAATATTAGATGGAAAATATGAGTCGACCTCCTCAAATTTTTCGTCTATGGTTTTAAATGATATATTGATTTCACTTTAAAATACGTTTTAAACCAGTTTTAGTGCGGCGAATCGACATGCAACATTCCAAGAATCTACTGCCTTGTTTTGTGAGTTCAATTTCTAGACACCCTGTATAATGCGTAATGAATGGCCTAGACTAAAAAATTTAACAAAACACCTATTTATTTGCGTTTCGTTGACATTATTTCTATTGAGTAGGGGAGACCTGGGTCAGTTAACCATTTTGTAAAAATAATTTTTTCTGGCTAGAAACTGAACTGAAATGATTCTAAATTTATGTTTACATATAGCAGGGAGGACTTACAAACAACCCCGGCCAAGGGTCAATTGAATCAATGGTAATGGAGTTATAACAAAAGCAAAATACCAAATAAAAAATATATTGTTATTTATTTTCATTTATTAGTCAACAAAAATATTCAAAATCAAGTAGGAACTATAAAAAAATTGCGTCATAACTTCATAACAACAAAAATTAACACACTACTTTCTTATTACCACGGGCGATTTTTTAAGAATTTTCTTTGAATTCTTCTCTTCCGTTCCCAGATTCCGTTTGACCTTTAGTGTTTTGTTCTGGGTTTTCCTGTTAGCTTCTCTTTCTATTTCCTTTTTGTCTGGCGTATCAGTGTAGACCGTGGACTTTCTTTCCTCTTACCGCCACCTTTCCTGCAGGAGCTTTTCCAAAAAGCCTAACAGGTTCCGGTCAAAAAGTCTCATTTTGAGTGGTAGATTTGTCTAAAGTGTTTTTGGAAATTTCAAATCTTTCTAGACCCCAAGAAGTTGATGGAGTAGGGTTTTGAAATTCATCTTCTAAACTTGTAACAGTCAGATTGTTTCCTGGATTTTAACTAGGATGATTAGCGGAGGTTTTGAAATCTATGTTCCAAAGTTGGAATTGTGAGAGTCAAATTGTTGCCTGGATCTAAACCACGATGGTTAACTGGAGTTTCGGTAAGGGGCAACCTATCGGTGACAAAGGAGGGAAAGTAATCTGTCTTGCTAAAATATCTTTGTTAAAGGGATATATCCCTGTACACTTAAATCCCGTTTGAATGTTGCTTTGTGTTAGAGGTAAGGGCAATGCTGTCGAGACTGTTCCGGGAAAATCATATATAGACATCGGTTTTCTAGGGTGACTACGAATACATTTGCCTGATTGAAGCTAGTTGCTCTGGATAAACTGGTTGCCTGTGGTGCTTTTATTGATAAGTCTTGACATGAAACCAGAAAACCAGACTTCCATCCCGCCATACCATTTTCGATCCACATCTCCGGGTTAATTATAGTATATTTAATGGTTAATTGTAACGCAAGTCTCCGAATATCTTTAGTTGACAGGCCTTCATAAATGTTTGCAGCTTTTTTTATGCAATTTACCATTCCGGTTTCTTGAAGTTTATTAAAAACTGTAGTTGCAGGTTCATACGCCATTGAAACAGGTGGTTGACCTTAAGTGTTTGCCGCAGCTTCTTTCTTTCCCTTGTACCTCAACAAAGACACATGAGTGATCCGAAAGTGGTCAGCAGCCCATTTTGAAGCTCTGCATACAGCTATTCATATAAAGATATATCCCGACTTGATCGATCAGTTTTCAGGACTCTTTTATGAGGTATCTGAAATGAAATAAACTAATTAATTTATTTTACAAAAAGGTGGGGTTAATTGAAACGTTACAAATGTCACCGTTACAACTGATCCCAAGCGACATTTTTAAATTTGAAATTATACCATACTTACTACAAAGTAAATTAATTTGAAATCCTAACGAACGTAAAATAAAGCTAAGTTAATGGCTTATATTAACAACGAAATGCGAGTCTAAAGTTAACAAAGTATTTTGGTGAAGTGGTAAAACGTGTAATTGCGATTCATGGCCAAGATATTTTTGAATTTCAATACATATTCAGCTTATTATAACCAGTCTGTAAATAAAGTCAATACAGTCCTGTAAATATTGTATTATGTACAAAAAAGAACTTGGAGAAAACAAAAAAAAACTTTTTTAGAACAAGAACGCGCCAGTTTCGCAGCTCTACATATCAAACACGCCTACTAAACCCAATATATAACAATATAGATGACAGTTTATATGGAAGTCGGGCTACTATATCCTGGTTAAAAGTTTTCCCGTCGTTCCGAAAAAGAGACATAGAACTGAACGAGTGCGAATAAACGACTTTCTGGCCCGATATACGATCTAAAGTCAGTGCGAGAGTACATATTATCTACTGAATTTTTTTGTGTATAGAAAAAAAAGTTGGTAGATCATTTTGGAAAGTAAAATACAGTATAGGCTTTGAACAATTACTATTAAAGTTCCAAATAATCCTAAATAAGGAGAACCAGCTAAACTTAGGAAAGGATATTTCAGAGCGATTATCCTTTTTATTAATTATCTTCTAAAGTAATAGATCTCGGAGAGGAGCGATGATTATAACGACGTTTTATTTATCAGAATATTAATTATTTGTCGGTGTCAAAACGCTTATTTATCTATTGTGTTTATTGTTGTATCTTTGAAGGAGTCAATTTGTCTTAAATTGAAATTATAACGGCAATAATACAGTTTCAGAAAGATAAACCTAGTTTAGTGACTTTTAATGTTTAGGTCTGTTTAATTTCAACTTACAAGCATGCAATTGGCTAGACACGTCTAAATTTATTGACATATCCCTCGGCTATAACATCATCACCCACATAATATAAGAGTAACAGTAACGTTACGGACAATGGCCTTCAAGCACGAGGACGTCGAGTTTCAATGCCAAAATTGCGTCCCTAAATAGTTAGATGTAGAAAAAATTGTTATAATGTAACCAAAAACTTCTCTTTAGATAACACCAGAAGTTTAGTCCGATATAGCACAGAACTATTGTAACTTTAAATAATTCAGTGACGTATTATTTTTGTTTCTCTTATTTCTAACACTCAATCAATATAATTGTGTTACATGTGTACCGCTGGCGGTAAGTTTTAATCAGAGATCATTTTACCCTGTCAAGCAGTTGTGAGCAGAGGGAGGGTTGTAGATTCTCCCCATCACCAGACGGGGTTATTAATAGCACACTGACTAAGCTCTGGTTTTACTATTAAAGTTACTGCTGTGTTAATATTATTAACACCATAGCACTGTAGTGTTTTTGTATTGGAACCGCTGCGCTGTTAGGGAAAGCAGCTTCATAATCCTACGAAACATAAATATGGATTTTTTTATCATCCTTCTGGTCCTCCACTCGCATACCTCGGTACGCACTTAAGCCCCCGGCGTGTACCAATTGGGTACTTCAGCCTTGAAAGGCTTATTGTGTCTTTTCAGGACCATACTGCACTCACTATCATTCTACTGCCAAGCAAAGGTGGCTTGTGGTGATTTTATTGAAAAACAATTCAACTTTTTATAAAATAATGCTAAGAATTAGCTAAAATTATTAAAAATTATTATTATTAATATAAACGAGGTTTTATATTTTTCAGCTAACAGTTAAATAAATATTTATTTTTAAAGCTTCTAAGATTAGACAATATAGTTACGCATTTTTGCCTTAAAATTAAAATCAATGCTCCCTTTTACTATTCTAATTAGGTACTGATTTCTTTATCGCGATTCTTTTCACTAATATTTTAAAAGAATCTGGATTACAGATAATGTTTTATATCGTTTTTGTAACTATTCAAAGAATATCAACAAAATATATGGATGTTATTCATTATTCCTATTGTTTTTTTAAGAAATGATATATAATGTATTATGTTTGTTAGATAAACTAATATTCTTGCTGCAAATCAACTAATGTAAGGTTTTACCCATTATTCAAATATTCTTGGGCAAAATTTTTTTTGGTTCTCGCGTAAAATGGCTACAGCTATCAGACCTGTGTTGCTAAAAAATGTAGTATTCAATATGCAATTATTTCTTGGACACTACAAGCCAATCAGATAAAAAAAAAACATTCGTGTTCACTTTTGTTAGTAAATGTACATTATTATGATTGAAAAGCCTAAACATATGAGGCGGAAAGAGCTTACACCACGAGCATTTAGAGCTAGAGCTACAAAAATGTTTATTTGAATTTAAAACTGATTTTATAAGAATTTTATTTTTTTCTTCTTAAGGTACTCGTACATCCAAAACCCTATAATACCTTGTGACGTGCTGCAATTGTGCATTCAACATAAATATAGGATCATTTATTTTTCTTCGACTGAATGTCGAGTGTTATTATCGGACAAGACGCGCAACTCTATGTATAGACCAGGGTCGATAATTTTAAAAATGGTAAAAAGTGAAAAAAAATTATAGTAGTATGATACCAATTGGAAAAGGTAGAGAATATAACAAAAATGAAAGGAAAAATAAATTACGGCGATCTGAGGTCGGGAAGGGGGAGGGGGTGAGTTTTTAAGGGTAAAAAACGGTTAATCTCGATTTCCGGTAAAACTGCAAGTCCTATGAAAAAAAAGTTAAACGGCAAAGTTGTAGGTAATAAAAAGATCTACAACTTTTGTATCGACATTTTTTTCACATAACCTCAAGATTTATGTGAAAAACTCGAATAACCGAGTTTTTGTTTTTTTATTTTTATCTTTTGCAAAAAAAAATATTTTTTTACGAAATTTTGTGAAAACTTACCTTTGTATGTCCCAAACACACAGTAATGTTGTTGATTTAAAATATTCATTTTTTGACCTTATTTTGAAAAAGCACCCTAATTTTCAATCGAAAATTCTCACGTCAAAATATCTGCTTTTTTAAAAAAGTTGGTGTGTTTTTTGTTTGCTGAAATCTCTACTTTCTGATCGTATAAAAAAAATATACACTACTATGGTAAATGTTCTCAGAAAATGCAAATAATGAAAGAAACTCGAATCCGATTTTCTTTTAAATCATTATGTGTAATTTTGAGCTATTTATTAAAATTTACACTTTAATTACTCGAAAAACGTAAGATTTCATGTTATATTGATAAACAAAAAAATTGTTAATCGAAATATATTACTAGAAAAGTATCGTCACCTCTTTATTAGCCGATAAAAATGTGTCAAATTACAATTAATCAAATCTATTAATAAATGTAAAAATGATATAACACTGAACCAATTAAGATTTCAAAAATATCAATTGGCAAGAATTAAATCTTCTTTCATATTGGCCAATTTCCCATCCACAGAAGGTGCAACAGAACAACATTGTTACAGGTCATTTTATCAGCTTCAGACTTGGCTGGGTAACAAACTGACAGCAACAGATTGGGGCTGGAAGCAACATCAACGCGGCATTATGCCCAAATTTACAGACAAGGAATTAATTCCGGAAATATTGCTTAAAACGATTTGCTGCAGCTGTGAAACTGGATGTAAAAGTTTAAAATATGGCTGCCGAAAACATGGTTTAAATGCTCAAATTGTCATGGTTCTGAAACATGCTCGAATGTGGAAGAAAAAACCTACGAGGAAGTTGATGATTCAGATGAAATTGTGGATGAAGAACCAATGCAGACCGGGAATAATCCTGGAGATGAAGACGGTGATGATCTTGAGGATGTCGAAGATCCACTAGAATCGGGAAGGTTTGTCGAATCTGAAGATGAAGAAATGCCATCAAAGAGACAAAAACTAATGGAGAAGTAATTAGAACGCAAGATGAGGTATTTATAAATAAGAAGATTATTTTATTTGAAAATATTATAATAAATAACGTCATCAGTAAAAAGTATTTAAATTCAATGGTACGATTTACATGTATATTTATTTATTATGAGATTTTCTATGACATAAATGTAATGGGAATTTAATAAATCAACTTTATTACTGAAAAAAAATTGCAGCAGTCACATTTTTTAGATGAAATCCTTTTTAAATCCTATTTTTAACATTTAGAACAACCATTTTCGCATGTCTTTTGCAATCTTGATGTTTTATGGATTTGTAATTTTTTTGTTTATGAATATAACATGAAATCTTAAGTTTTTCGAGTAATTAAAGTGTAAATTTTAATAAATAGCTCAAAATTATACTTAATGATTCAAAAAAAACATTTTCGGATTCGAGTTTTTTTCATTATTTGCATTTTCTGAGAACATTTACCAATAGTAGTGCATATTTTTTTTTATACCATCAGTAAGTAGAGATTTCAACGAACAAAAAACACACCAACTTTTTTAAAAAGGCAGATATTTTGACGTGAGAATTTTCGATTGAAAATTATGATTTTTCCTTTAATTTTTGTTACATTCTCTACTTTTTTCATTGGGTTTCATCCTACTTTTTTTTGGTCTCAAAAATTATCGACCCTGGTCTAGTAGCAAAAATAATAATTGTGATCTTACACTTCACATTTTAGATTTTTATATTATGCATTTTTTTTTTATACTAAGCGATACAATATTATATACAGATGGAAAAACAAATACGACCATAAAAGAACAATAAATATTTATACGAGTACATAGATCCATTATTATACGATGCGCTATTGGCAACCTAATTCTTTGGGAAATTTGAAAACAAATATACTTTACCTAAGTACGTATTGTATGCCATATCATAATATCGAAGAATGTTCCAAAGCGGAAAACCGCTCACCATATAATAAAATACATACCTGGTCGCTTATTGAATAGCTATGTATAGGTACCTATATAGAAATACCTTCTGATCTGAAACAAAGAAAAATACGTGAAAAATGTGCTGGAATTTATTTCTATAGCATTATTCGTAGCATTTTTTTTTTTATAAAAATAGACGTACTTCAATATTATTTGGACGTGCCTAAGACATAACTGTGAAATAAGGTATAGTGGGTTTAAGCTTTTGCTCTAAAATACTTATTGAATTTTAACGAATGCAATGAGAATAACCAACACTATTTCGTTCTATGCATGAGCGGTCAGAGGAATATAAGCAGTTAGATAAAATATATAACTCTACTGCAGACGTTTAGAAATCGCATGCATTTAGGAAAAGAAAAGAAATGATGATAGAAGTGGAACACAAATTCTAGTAAAATAATTTTAAATTAATTACAAAAGTGGTTTTATTGCAGTTTAATTAACAATTTCAATAGATCTCATTTTCAAAATTGCTATGTCGTCGACAAACTAGCTATAAGTATTATATACATAATCTATACCATTTGGTTCACCGCATTCCAATTATGTAATAGCTCTTGGCTGTCTGGAAGTTTGGTCAAACCGCAACATTAATATATTATAAACTTCAATCCAAATTTTAAACTTTGTTTCCATAACTTCTATCAAGGTAATTTTGGGGTTCTACTTGCGTATCAAGCTAAACACTCATTAGATATGGGTGGTTGATATTTTAGAACAAACGTCATTCATAATATATTATCACGAATAAAAAAAAATGTGGTTTTATAAGACATACTTAGGCATTCTTAGTCAGGCTTTTTGGAAAATTCCGGATGTTGATTGTGCCTGGAGGATGATGAGACGGTGGAACATGTGTTCATGCCCAGTAGCTGGAATTAGATTCTACTAAGGAGTCTAAAAGAAAGCCATTCTAACAACATATATTCGACTTAATTAAGCCGTTATGTCAAAAATATCAAGTGAAAATATATTATAATAATTATATATTATAATAATAATTATTATAAAGAAGTTTTTTAAGGAACCGCATGCGTATACATAATAGAGGATTATCAGTTTTACGACTAAAGGAGTCAACGAATTATTGTGGAAACTGCTATACCTACCTAGAATCATAAAAATGTAATTTCATATGAACATAGAATTTCTTTGAGAATAAAGTTTATTGTCTGTAAATTATATATAATTTATATATTTATATGTCGTTATTTGATCGTTAAGAAATCGTTAAAGAGAATAAATCAATTATTACTAATGGTAGTTTTGCTATGACTTTTATTTTATAAAATTGAACAGCACCATATTGAGTATATGTTATTTGACTAAAAAAATTATGTTAGTACAAACAAAAAATCATTGGTGGGTACCTAAATATAAGTATATGCCAGCGACACTCTTATTTTGTTTAGTTTCGTGTCAATATTGTAAGCTATTTTTTGGAGTGAGCCTTTAATTATTTCTCATAAAGATACAGAACAAAATTTTGTTTATTTTTGAGAAACATAAAATTTAAGAGAGTGACGTTAGGACTAGGTTAAAAAAAAAAGGTTTAAAAAGGAGCCCTTAATAAAATTTTATTGCAGGCATCGATGGATAAAGATGCATACTGTATGAGGTCACAATATGTGTTTGGATACATACTGCATACTAATACGACTTGTTTTCAGAAATGAGTAAAATGGGAATGTCATAATTGATTTGACAAAGCGATCTGACGAACACTCTACAAGCTTTATTAAACTAACTTTGAGATTTTAGGTGAAAAATAGGCGTTTTTTGAGAAAATGTTGCTTACACCATTGAGGACGGTAGACATCTAAAAACAAATGGCTGGCAAGTAGCCAAGAAAGTTGGGAAACCATTTGCAGTGGAGTGCTCTAAAATCTGTTTAGTCATGTCATACTCATAAAATTCTACCGAGCCTTGCTTGAAAATGGCTAGAGTGGTATATATAATTTGGGCTATACTGAACCATATTCTAAATATTTCAGAGTGTTAATGAGGCCCAAGAAAAAATACATTAAATTTATGAAGTAGTCCATCTTACTGTGGATTATCGATTATTGATTTGTATAATCACACAATCCACAAAGATATACTTAATCAAATAAAATTAAGCAATTCTCTTGTTCAAACCTGTTTGGGCCGTGGCTAAGGCCATCATCAGTGAATAGTATATCACTTAAGAATTATTATTAAGAATTATATCATAGTATGTTATTGAGTTTTTTCTTTGTCTTTCTTTTAAAGATTTGAAATTGTTGTTCTCTCATATTTATTTTTACATATTATAATCGTTATCGATTTACAAGAGTTCAGAAAAAAAACTTTGTTGATTAAGATATAGAAATATACTTTTATAAAAGCTTAGTATGAGCCTTTATTGTTGATCAAATCAATATTATCATTAAAAAATATATAAAGGCAATAATAATTAGCCAACGACAACTACATGTTTGCTGCATTGGATACAACTGGGCAATTTGTTGGTTTTATTATTTATATCTTTATTTATTTTAAACTATACAAAACATTAATTACTTAAAGGCTTCTCGTTTTCAAATAAGAATTGACACCGTTTAAGATTTATAGTGATACAAACCGCGCAAAACTATTGTTTGAGTCGAAGCAGTTAAGTAACCCATATTGGTCGGGAGCAGTATCCTCAGCATTCCTTACTGATAAAATACTTCTTTCGCTGAATAATCTAAAATAAGGCACCGGCAGTAAAATAAAGGATTCTGAGCTAAAAGGTTGTAAAGCTCGATTTATATTGCCCTCAAAAGCTACATTAAGAGAACTGAATCCTAAAATACCCTGTATGGTTTATATTAAATCGCTTTTATGGAAAATATGTAAACAGAAAATAGAATTTAAAAATGCGTGTGATCTGATTTATATAGAACATGTATTTGCATACCGATAAAACAAGTCGTCCTCAATCAGTGCATTGCTGTTTTATTGTAAATCAAAAACCCCAAAATCGATAATAGACATGTTTAATTTCGCAAATTGAATTAGCTCGGTTTACTTCAAATCCGAAGGAAGCTTTTATGCTATTTCGATTAGATTTGATTTAGTGTTTGATTGGTTTGTTATATATATTACCAGCCGCGCGCCGCTAAATTAAGCTTAAAATATTTGTTTTCACAACCCCATAGAACAAATGCACCATATTTGTTCGGGAATTTGCTAAAATGTTAACGGCCATTTTTGCAGCATGCAATAACGCTAATTGGTGTACGTTCGATATGCCATATCGTAGATTATTAATTATGGAAATTATATATGTGCCTAGCCATTTTTCCTATGTTCTCCATTGTGTACCTTTTTGGATTTATGATATATGGCTTTGTGCGACGTGTTTTGAAATCACTGTTAGGTTTTTGGGTTGCAGTTGTTTGGGGAGATGTGTTTTTTTATCAAAGTTCTCTAAATCTAAGCAAAGCAGTGCTTTGTTTTATTACATATTCGGCACCAGTTAGTAATTAACTTTACGAGATAACTGCTTCATATATAATTTGTATTAAAAATGTCTACCGTGTAGAAAGTAGGGTATTAGGTATAAAACTGCTTGCACAGACGTAGTCTTAGTATAATTAGTATTATATTTGTAGCGAATACTATATTACTTTAGTAGTAGTAGTGTTAGTGGACTTCTTTAGCCTGTATGTTTTACTAAAAGACATTAAGGAGAAAAACTTAGCTACCATCAAAAGTTATTATAATTTTATTGAACAAAGGACTGGTATAATTGTGCCATTCAAAATTACTAGCTACTTATATAAAAATTATTAATAATTATACTCATCTAAGAACTTGGTGATTTTATTCAACGCTTGTAATGTATTTTTACCTCAAACTATAGGTACCTAGCGTACTAAAATATAACATAGGTTTTACCATATTTGACAGGCTTTATGATTACTGGCAAAAGGAATATAAAATCGTTTAACGCCTATTTTATATCATTTTTCCATGGTAACGAATAGATTTTACGAGCGACCTCGTAAATAGCGCATACACAGATATCATATGTGTATGTGTATTTTTGTCGCACACCCTTAAAGGCAATCATGGATCGATATTTCCCTTCAACCTTTACTACGTACTAATCTGGAAAACATTGACGTGTCATTCTGGTATATTTTTATTAATATGTAGTAGGTAATACAAATTATTATATCAACGTGTTTAAAATAAATTATATTGATGGAGATCGACAACTATTCTAATAATTTACTACAAATCGGTATAGTCTCTGCAACAAAAGGGGATATCCATATCTCAAGTAGATCAAAGTAGAGTACGATGTCTGAGTTATAATTTTAATATAGACTTATGACAAGAAGTAATGTGAAATATCACACATGACTTATCGATTCTATTTTTTTTTTATTTTAGACGGAAAACTTCTACCGGCAACTAAACTTTTAGACACCACTTCTGAATTAAACCAGTTTCATTTAAACCGCGCTCATGCAAAGTTGCTCTGAAGAAGCTGACAGGATGGTCAGCCAAACGGCAGCTAGTTTAAATTTGTGGCAGGATTTATCAAAAAGTATTATTTCTCTATCTTTTTTTATTTAGTATAAATTTCTGCCATTATTATTATATCGAGTGGCCCAAATTCGAGGCGCACCATAGAGATCCCAAGGTAAGAGATAATGAGTCAATTAACATGTGGCAAAGTTACCGACTTTTTTGTCTAGCAATATGCTATCTTTTTGATTGATATTAATTTTCCTCTGACTTTATATGAGGAGATATGTTATTGTGGCCCCGGAATATTTGAAGAATTCAAGCACGTCCAATTCAAGTGAGAATATTGTCTTTTAATATAGATCTATATAAAAAAGGAAGCTGCTGACGAGCAAAACAACCAAAAAGTCGTAAAGAATAAATGATAATTCCATAATATATTTAACCGGAAATGAAATTCAATCCTCCAGGATAAGAAACAAATATATTACTAAGCTACCAAACATGTTTCGGAGCTACAAGCTCCATCATTACAGTGGTAATACAGTCAGTTACGAAAAACTACATTGCAATGTGCATATATTCAAGCATTCACAGTTCATAGAGTATGCAATGCATTCGGGCCATTTCGTGAAAAATTTTATGTAAAATAATAAAAACTATTCAAGAATATATATGTGTTTTTTATATGTGTATTTGCTTTTTATAAATCATAATTGAGATTGAGTGGTCTTAATAACCTCGTAGTAGCAGTAACAGTTGTGGACTGTTACTGCTGATCCCAATCGTAACCCTCCAAATTGGGCCACCCTGTACATTTAAACCGCGAAGTTTATGCTAAATTCCAGAGTATTTAGATACAAATAATAAAAAATGACCTCTTCAAATAAATAGGCGCATATTTTCGAATATTTGCAAACGAAACTACAACGGGTGTGAAGTATTTCTTTGGCTTCACTTCCCTTTCAAGAAATTCCTGTATTTTAATTTACCCAAAACATTTTGTAACTCACAGTATAATAATAATTGTATTTCTTTTTATTCCAGGTAAGGATACATTTCTTTTAACCACCGAATTTGAGCAGCGTTAATTAATACAATGATATATCGTAAGTATGAGTCACAAGTATTTTAGTTCAGATATTTATGTGTTTTTGATATACATGAATAATGTATACAGGGTGGTCCAACGAAAAGTTTGCACCTAGCTTTTCTCTTTTTTTTGTAGTCGAATGCGAAAATGCTCGGACACGTCGATTTTGCTTTTGAGGGGGACACATTTTAAACATATTTTTCGATCTGCGCCTTTAACCCCCTAGCGGGGGTGAGTAACAACCCTAAAATTTTAAATGGAAAGAGGGGTCTAATGACATATCATTTGAAAGGACACAAAATTGTCTTTCTAATGATACCCTATTTGTCGAATTTTACTAAAACAGTTAATACGAAAACGACTTTAAAGACATTAAGCCGATAATTTTGGTATTAATGAGAAATACAAATAAGTTTTAATTATTGCGAGTGAAAACACCTGCAATCGTTAGTACATTCCAATGTTTGTTAGTTTTAACATTGCTTTGTAAAAAAAGTAAACAAGCTGTTAAATTGATTTATTAAAACGTTACATTAACAAATGTTGAAAATGTGACCCATTTGATTCCATACAATAATACAGATTTTGTTCAAATCTATTTCTAACATTTTGTAGCATATCAGGTGTTATGTTTCTGCACTCTTCTGTAATGCGTTGGCGAAGATCTTCTATGGACTCGGGCTTCGTGGCAAAACATTTATTTTTTAAGTGCCCCCAAAGAAAGAAGTCTAAAGGCGATAAATCCGGTGACCTGGCAGGCCATTCAATTGGGCCCCTCCTTCCAATCCACCGTCCAGGGAACCGGTCATCTAAGAACTGTCTTACAGGAGCCACATAGTGCGGAGGTGCTCCATCTTGCTGGAAATAAAGCCGATCAGCAGTATGATTTTGGTCATCTTCTATTATTTGTGTTATTAAAGGATCAATTGTGTCTTCAAGCATGTTTAGGTACACTTCACCAGTTAAATTTCCAGGAATAAAA
This sequence comes from Apoderus coryli, assembly GCA_911728435.2. Classification (NCBI taxonomy): domain Eukaryota; kingdom Metazoa; phylum Arthropoda; class Insecta; order Coleoptera; family Attelabidae; genus Apoderus; species Apoderus coryli. Next base: position 13,548,206 of record OU452200.1, on the reverse strand, counting down.
AGTGGTCCTATAATATGATTTCCTAATATGCCACACCAGACGTTTATTTTTTGAGGATACTGGGTATGAACCTCACGGAATAAATGTGGGTTACTGTCATCCCAGTAACGGCAATTGTGCCTATTTACAGCTCCATTCAAATAAAATGTGCATTCGTCGGAAAAACAAATGTTAAATAATAACTGCGGATCTTCAATTAAACGCTGGCTCATTGCTTCACAAAATTGCAGCCTTCTATCAGGATCATCCTCATTTAGTTCCTGTACTAATTTGATTTTGTACGGATTAAATTTGTACGCTTTTAAAATTCGTATTATGGACGAACGGGAGACACCTGAGGCTTCAGCTAGTTGACGGGTACTTTGACTATGATCCATTTCAACATGCCCTAAAACAGCGACTTCCACAGCTTCATTTCTGATCGGTTTCTGCGGCTGGTGTTTTACATTACAGACAGATCCGGTATCTACAAACTTTTTAACTAACTTGCCAACGTACACATCATTCACATTTTTATCGGGATGTCTCTCATTAAATAAGCGAGCCGTAAGTCTAGCACTACTATTATTTTGAAAATAAAGTTTAACAATTTCAACTCGTTCTAGAATGGAATAAATCATTTTGTACGGTAAAAGTAAAATAACTTGAGAAGCAACCAAACTGAATCAATGAAAAGACTAAAATAAACGGTGTAAATTCTTTTCCTACACGTATCTGCAGTTTTTATTTCAACAAAAAACGCAAACGATTAGTGAGGAATTTAGTTCTGATAAATAAGATAGTGTTTTTGAAATCCCGTTTTTCTTCAAAGTAAATAATTTAGAAATGATTGTAGTTGTTTTCAGTCGTAATAATTAAAACTTATTTGTATTTCTCATTAATACCAAAATTATCGGCTTAATGTCTTTAAAGTCGTTTTCGTATTAACTGTTTTAGTAAAATTCGACAAATAGGGTATCATTAGAAAGACAATTTTGTGTCCTTTCAAATGATATGTCATTAGACCCCTCTTTCCATTTAAAATTTTAGGGTTGTTACTCACCCCCGCTAGGGGGTTAAAGGCGCAGATCGAAAAATATGTTTAAAATGTGTCCCCCTCAAAAGCAAAATCGACGTGTCCGAGCATTTTCGCATTCGACTACAAAAAAAAGAGAAAAGCTAGGTGCAAACTTTTCGTTGGACCACCCTGTATATTATGTTATTATATTATTGATTTTACAGCTCACGTAATTATTATTAGAATTTAGAATCACCAAAAACAAAAATATGTTACTGATATTAAAAGAAATTAATTATCTGCTATAGTTTTTAAACCATTAAAATTATTTCAATAAAATAATTGTGTTATTGTACGTAAACAATTTTTTTTAATTTGATAACACAAATGGATTTTAAATTTTGAAATGCCAAAGAATACATATCGAGAGATAATTAGCATAATGCAACTATTTAATTATTGATTACTTGATTTTTGCGAAATTTATTCCAAAAGTCTTGTTGGTCCTAATTTAGATTAAATGTCTATACCCGGAACCAAATCGATCTGTGTCTAGAAAACTGTACAGGGTGAGCAAAACTCGATGTCCCAGCTCTGTTATGAGAAAATGAAAAACGATAGAAAAATTCTGAAAAGAGATTCTTAAATGGGATTAAGTAAGCTCCATTTTAACGAACATTTGATTTTGTTTCCAAATTTGGAAACTAAAGTAAATGACGTCAACAACTTTTTTTCCAGAAACATACCTATATTTTTATATAATTCAAAAGAGCTAATTTTTCTAAGCAACTTTTATAAAGAAGAAAATTTGCTATCTTCATTCGTTAAAAAATTAAAAGCAAATTTGTAGGAAAAACTATGATCAAAAATTCGCAACTTTCACAACTTTTAAACAAGTAGGTTTTGGAAACAAACTGGAATTATATCTGTCAATGATAAAACTAATGGTTGACAAATAGTTTTATCGTCACTTAATGTAAATGTTTACGCATAACGAAAAAGTTGACATGTTATTTATCAATCCGATTGAAAACGAAGGACATTTTGGCATTAACTTTGGTGTGGTATTATTAACGGGCATTTAATTGCTCCATGCTTTTATGAAGGTGTTTTATGCAGTGAAGAATATTTGCAATTTCTTCAAGAGGAACTTTCTGTGCTTCCCGAAAATGTGCCATGCAGTTACGAGCAAATAATATGTGTTTCCAGCATGACGGGGGCGGCGCTCCAAGCAAGAATTGCTAACACATAACTTAGAACATTTAAAGGAAAAAATTAGAAATGCATGCAATGAACTCTCAAGAGAAATGTTATGAAAGGCCTCAGGAAGAGAAGTAAGGAGGAGGTTAGATAAGCGTTTATAACTAGGAGGTGGTCACATTGAAAATTTATTGTAGTGATTGATTTCCTATAATTAATTAGTAGTAACCTATAGTATTACTATGTTTAATTCTGTGGTAATAATAGTTACTATTAAATAATATCATCTGTTTTTGTAGTGTTTAATAAGTAATTATTATTAACAACCGATGGATAATACGTATCTTCTCTCTTGACTGAATATCAAATGTTTGACTTATATTAGAAGATATCACACGAATACTATTTGTCAACCATTAGTTTAAGCATTGACAGATATAATTGCAGTTTGTTTCCAAAGCCTACTTGTGTAAAAGTTGTGACGGTTGCAAACTTTTCATATTAGTTTTTTCTACAAATTTGCTTATAATTTTTTAACGCACATTTTTTTTCTTTACAAAAGTTGTTTAGAAAAATTAGCTCTTTTGAACTATGCAAAAATATAGGTATGTTTCTGAAAAAAAAAAGTTTATGACGTCATTTACTTCAGGTTCCAAACTTGGAAACAAAATGAAATATGGATTATAATGGAGCTTACTTAATCCTATTTAATAACCTCTTTTCCGAATTTTTCTATCGTTTTTCATTTTCTCATAACAGAGCTGGGGCATCGAGTTTTGCTCACCATGAACATAGGCGAACTTAGTTATAAGTTATTGACAATTGTTTATTTCAAATGGAATACCGTATATTTATGTTATTACAGTTTTGGATTCTAAGTAAAAGTCTTCTGACTTATGTCAGATTTTATGGCAAAAACGACGTTTGTTTTGTAGGCTCTAAAATCTAAAAATTTCCTATAAGAAACCATCATAATATATATATCAACAATGTATCGTAAAGAATGTTATTTTAATTTCCTGGTTCTGACATGGATGACAGTATTTAAATAGGTATGTTATATCTATATAAACATAAAAATTATAATTAAAAATCGTATAAATGTTTCAACACTTTGAAATAACGCTTGAATTTCGGAATCGAAATTTTGTCGTCGTATTGGCAAATTAATAATTTATTCTATTTTCAAACTTCTTGTTTCTATTTTTTTTATTTGTTATTCTTGAATCTTGATCTTCAAATTTCATTTTGTTTTTCTTATCTTGGGCTGAGGTTCACAATCATACACAAAAAATGTTTGGAACTATTTTTTTTTAATAATAGTTTCATGTCGATTTTTCTTTTCAACGTTTCGACAAGCTTTATCTTGTGTTTTTCAAGAATTTCTTTTTCAATTTATAAATATTATTTACAAGTTCGTTTCTTCCCTTATTATTATTTATGCAAGTAGGTATAAGCGAAATCTTGTTCTACATGCTGACTAGACATTTGATAGAATATAAAAAATTTTTTTTTGGAAATTGGCTTGTGGTGATCTGTCAGTAGTTGACAGCCAAACTCTCTAAATACTGTGGTATAGACCCCACACGGTACAGAGATGTAAAAGAATGTGTTTGTTAATTATTTTTTTGCTTGACAGTAGTATTTTTCTTTCATTTCCAACGACAATGGTCTATGTTTTTTGCAATATTCTCTCAATTTCAACATTTATCAGTGTGTTGGATGTCGGGCTCACCAATTTGTAAAGTTCCCCTAATTTTTTTTCAATTATATTATAAAATTAACATAACCTTACATACAAATATTTAGTTTCTACTTACGTATTATTGCTTCATAATGTATTGCAAATGGAATGCAGTAACATATCCATAACATCCGTGGGTATTATTTGCGGGTATTATATAGATTTCTTATAACGTCTGCTGAGAACGCCGGGTTAAAATGTCAACTTATTTAATTAAAATAAACAAGAGAATGGCTTATTCTCGATCGTATGTAGCTCTTGAGTTTGCAACAAGTTTTCGACAGCTTTTGTTGCAGTTTCTAATATTTTTATTATTATTATCTTCCATTATTTCATGACAATTTTAACGATTAATTAATTATTAACTGACAGAAACGTTAAACACAAAAAAAGTTTGTCACTCAATAATAATGTACAATATGTAGGCGATAATGATATAATTTTAGCTGATTTTATTTATTATAAAATTAAAGAAACACATTTTTTTTAAGTCGAAATAAAGCACTGTATGCACCACAGGTATTACTAGGCTATAATGCCCCTCGAAAAATATATCCTTCGGGCCAAAAGCCCTCGGGCTATTTTCGCCCGATGTACATTATAGTCTTCATAATGCCCGTGGTACATAAATAACTATTTTAAAAAACAAAACAACTTCGAGCTACTTTTTTCCCTTGTATAATAAATAACTATTTATGGCATGGTAAGATGAAAAGTTTGATAGTTAGGAAAAAAATTAAATATTATCCACTTGGAATGTGATGTTATTAAAAATGTAATCTTGCGGAGAATTAACCAGTTAAACATATCGAGGCTAAATTACGGTCATAATTTCCACTTCAGCGAAGTAGTTTTCATATGCAGCATTCAAATTTGTGCGTTATTTCAGTGTCACACAATATATTCTGTATCTTTTCCAAAGACCTTCCAGGATTCCCAAAATTTTGAATTGGATTCCTATTATCCCTAGTATTTTTTGAACTGGTAATATCACTCAAATTACTCTTCGTAATAGTCTTTAAAAAATGGTCTTATAATTTTGAATTTGAAAATTTGTTTAAAAATATTTGCAGTAATCACATATTACATATACCTATAATTTGCAGAAGCAAAAATCGCCTATTTTATATCTAAGGACTACACAGCTTATAGCAAGTGTTTTGTGCTATGAGAATGGGTGGCCAAATTTGGAGGGTTACCAATGGGATCTCGGGAAGAGTAAGATAAGATATTATGGCACCATAACTTCTTCTTTACGACTTTTTGGTTTTTTTGCTTCATCATCAACTTCTTTTTTTATATAGAGCTACTGCAAGACAAGATTCTCAGTAGAATTGTACTTGCTTGATTTCTTAAAAATATTCCGGGGCCACAATGGCAAAACGGTAAACAATTATTTGAACTTTTGAAGCGCGTCATACTCTAAAATCTGCTTGACGCTGACCAGTTTTAATACCTATACTTACAAAATTCAAATTCATTAACACTTAAAGTAGAAAATTTCATGTATTTGGCCTTATGCAGTACACTGCAAATTTACCAGAAACCACCTTTTACAGGAACATTCATAAAGCTACTAGAGTCAAAAGCTCAACCACATATGAAAAACATTACTGAATAATATAATATTATCTTAATAGGGATTATGATTATTATTTAAACGAGACCTGCAACACTGAAATTTAACGAGGTCACTATTTGTAAAATAAAAAAAAAATAGATACACATATTTTCGCGATATAACTAAACACCATAACCTACCTAATATAATTTATGCGATAATTATCTCTGTTAAGTAAAGACTTAATAAAGACCGGCATATATTTACTCTTTGTACACACACTGGTACTGACCAAATGTTTAGTTTGTGTTTAATTTAGGTGGTTTGGTTCGTTCGCCGCAAAGCTCCAGAGAACAGCCAGACCGGTCACATATAGAGCTTTTATAGTGAATGTATATGTGTATGTAGAGAGGAGTGCTTTTGATTTTTATCAGAAAATTAAAGCTAATTGGTCATTAGTTATATTAACTACTGAACAAGCAAATTAATGGACAGTTTTAATTAACGTGCATACCCATCAACTTGTCCTATACAGGATGTTCAGAATTATTTACCTATTCATTCAAATTCTTTATTTGCCATAGAATGTAATACATTACATTGTCGGCTCGTCAAAATAACAATAAAAATCAAACAGTATAACAGTTACATATTACAAGTATCACAGCGATAAAACAAACACTTAGTAATTTAAAAATTCGTCAACTGAATAAAAACATTCACGAACAAAAAAGTCTTTCAGTTCGAGCTTTAATTTATCTATTTTCATGTCCGCGAACCTACCAATTCTCAGAATTTTATTAAAACATTTGATGCCTATATAGTTCGGGTTTTTCTGACCCTTCGGTAGTCTGGAGAATGGCAATTCTAGGCTGTCCTTAATTCTAGTATTATAATTGTGTATATTTTCTCTTTTTTTTCTTGATCCTGATAGCTTTTTTATGTTGATTATCAGTGCGTACATGTATAGGCAAGGGAGGGTCGTTATGTTCAGCATTTTAAAGTAAGTTTTACACGAGGTTTTCTGATTTATTTTAGTCATTGTTCTAATGATATTTTTCTGTTTTATAAAGACCCTAATTGCATCCCCTGCTCCTCCCCAATACATTACACCGTAAGCCATAGTCGACTGCACTAGTCCGAAGTAAAGCAACCCAACCTGAGGACCGAACGCGAAACAGTGTCCCTGATGTTCCTTAAGAGAAATACACAGGTACTCACCTTTTGTGTGACGCGGTCAATATGGTTGCCCCAAGTTAATCTTTCGTCAATAAACTGACACACATTTACTTTCAATTAACGGTAAAAATGAAGCAAATGAACAAGAAATTGCAAATACATTTAATAGTTATTTCTCCGAGGTGGGTCAAAATTATGCAGGAAAAATAAAGGACTGTAAGCCGAAATTCAACCAGAAAAATTTGGTGCATTTTTTTTTCTAAATCCTACGAACGAGATTGAATTGAAAATATAGTTAGACAATTAAAAAATAAAAAGTCCCCAGGTAAAGATGGGATAACATCAGAAATCATCAAAAGTATAGAACCTTTTCTGCTGAAGCCTCTGTGTTTTTTATATAACAAAATCATTGAAACAGGCGATTTTCCAGAATTATTTAAAGAATCTTTAATAGTACCAATTTTTAAAAAAGGGAAAGAATCTGATGTTGAAAATTATCGTCCTATATCATTGATTTCTAACTTTGGTAAAATTTTGGGAAAAATTATAAAAGCTCAATTAGTGAAATATATAAAAAAATATAAAATTGGCCAAATGGAGACGCCAACGGTCCTCCATTTTTAACCATCTTAAATTTGAATAAATATGACATATTTATGTGGTCGAACTTTCTAAGATCATAGACAAACCTCGAGCATGCGTTTTGATCCAATTGAATTAAATTTTTATGATAATAATCAAGGCAAGGCCCGTATATAAAATCACAATATTATGAAAACTGAGAAAAAACTAAGAATCACACAATTTCTTACGCAATGATCTATTATGGATATGTCTATTAGAGTACTAATAGTTTTAAAGACAAATATGATTTTTGTAAAAGTTTTTTCACATGGTTCGAAAATCTAAGATCAGTATCGACCGTAAGTCCAAGATTCCTCGTTAACGCACGTTAAAAATAAAATCCCCGTAAGGGAAAGGGAAATTCCCATTTTGGATATATTCTGAATTGGGAAAATCCCCGCCGTCCATCTGTAATTAGTACAGGGTAATCTTCAATTTAAATAAATACCTCATTCACAAACAAAAATCTGCTAAAACATGTTTTTGTTCTTATTACAGGAAACTGCATCAAATTCAAATAAAAACAACTAAACGGTTAGGGAAGCAAAATTTGAAACTCTTTCAATGGGCAAATTATACTAAATAAGTACAAATATGCTAATTATGTAACAAGAATAACTGGTAAATTAAGCGCTTGGATGGCTTTTAATTGCACTTGATAACTGATAAAAACGGCAAAAGCGGAAAACTTCTATTTAATATTTAAATGTAAAAGTTTTGTTATATATTTTTTTTGCCTTTCTCATTGTACATTTCAGATGCAAATGTATTCAGTTGCTGTTGTAGAGAACTTTTTTCATTACAGAACAAAGCCGGTCAATTTCTAATTAATTTTTTTCTCTCTCACTCGCGTCTCTATTTTGTTTTTAAATTTCCAAGTCGTGAGCCATCGCCCGGTGTGTATATTTGAATTTGAAATTGTTCGCAAATAATGCGAATTTCTTTAGCGCCGTTAACAAAAATTTACATTGAAAATGGTGAACAGATCAGTTAGAATTTACGGGTTGTTTCATTCAAAGCGGTATATCGTGAAAGGCAATTCACTGTAAAACGATAAAAAAATGTTTCTCTGTTCTTGTAGGTACATCACGCATCATTACAACTATAAATTAATCTGGCAACATTTATTTACATTTGTACACGGTAGGATTCGACTTGCATATTATGGAAAAGTAGCGTCTCTATTTCTCTGAAAATTTGTACGTAGCGATTTTTCAATACGGTTTAAATTAAACACCCTAGATATATTATTTTATTTAACAAATGGACTTAAATGATTTTTAATACTCCTAGTGCCATCTATTATCCAATAGAAACATCAAAGAAATGAACCCACATATTTGTTGACAATAAAAAAGGATACAAGTGCACTTATACCTATTTTATTCCATCAGAGTATGCATTTATTATTGATGTATAATAGAATTTAATCAACTACTAGTTGAGTCACTTTAAGTGAATATTTTCCCTTAGCTTATACTATGATATATGTATATTATCATAAAATCGCGAGAGTAAAGTTTCTCATTGGTTAAATTAAAAGTTTCTAGCCTCAGCCAACTCAAGCACCTTAAATTGTCGATCTAGCGTAACGATTCCTTTTGGGCGCCCTGAACGTTCAGCGTTACTTGTACTGGTACGACCACAACGGAACTCTGTAAACCACTTTTTAACCATTCCATTCAAATTGCCGGTACATAATCACCATAGTATTTACCAAGGCCTCCTCGATTTCGGTAATAGCTTTTGCTCAAAAAGTAATGCTTATTCACGAAATTAACTTTTTTACATTTGGGTGGAAATTAACGAGGTTAGCTGCTTTGAATGGCTGTTAAACATAAACTAAATGATGCAGCTTGCTCGAAATTTATACTAGCCTACCAATACAGGGGCAGTGTTGCCATTAAAGTTGCTGCGCGGGAAATTCAAAAAGTCCCATTCTTATGATACCACCCTCGTAATAATAATAATTCCTAAAACATTCAAAGGAAAGGAGAACTAATAAAGATTGGTTTACCTACTGAAATTACCCTACAATGCAGAAAGCAGTAATACCACAAACACAATGACAAACCACGAGAATTGTGATATTATTTTTGAGCTGAGAACATTGCAGGTCGCTCTTGGTAGGGTAAAATTGAGGATCCTAACAGTGTTTGAGAAACATGTGTCAGGAGTCAAAAAAAAAAATTTCTTATTCAATACTCTAATTTTTGTGAATTTCTTTGCATTATTCAATTTGATGTTTAGAAAATTCAAAATTGTATAGTATCAATGTAGCGGGCTTTACAAATCAAAAATCTAACAGTTTCTAAGTAGCTGGCATTTTATTATTAAATAATAAATGTCAATAACATAACATAATAACAAAATGGTTTATTAACATTGCTCTATATTGGAGCCAATTAGTATAAATAGACAAGGTGATTATTTCCTGCAATGATTGATGAATTTCACTCACTACAGACGTCTTTAATTCTTGGTGACAATATTTCCTAATAAAAAATTGCAAGAATTAAAACAGGGAGAGTTTGGTGGCCTAGCCAATTCTAAGTTATGAACAGTTTCATTAGGCATTTGTCAATTTGACTTTCCATGACGTAGTCGCTCTGATTACACTTCAAGAGCAGCAAATAATATAGATAGTGCAAAAATAAACAAATTTGAAATAGCAATTTCTCACATTCGGTGCGATAATCTGCATCTGAAGAGCTCCTTGTCCCATTTTATTACTCTGTCATTATCATGCAAACTAACAATGACATATTATATTTTTCTGTGTTTAGATTGAACAAATTTCAATGTCCATTAATTATCGTAAAAGGACAAACTGGTAATATAATTTCGGCCTGTTGTTTCAATTATTTCGAAAACTAAAATACGGCTATTTTGGAAATGATAATTTACACCAAGAATGAGCTTTAATTTAGCATTTAAATGAATTGCGAATGGAAATTTAATCACTTTTCAATGAATAAACTTCACATTGGGGACACCATAACATAACGAATGAATTTCCAGATAAATGTGTATTGTGAAATGTTTTAAATAATTAATTTAGGAAAATTATGAAACAACACAATAATAGGATGAAACTAAAGAGTTTAATACAGTTTTCCGGTATTTGTTCAGTCATTAAGAATTAAATTACGTGTTTGTTTATTTGGGAATTGTGTAACTAAATTTTTATAATGTGATTTGTTTAGTATTGATATGCGAACAGTTCGACTCCACATTTTTATTGTTCTAATTTTAAAGCTTGCATGGAGTTTAAACAATAAATGTTTTTGTTTGAAAATCTGACTACTTTACTGAAAATACTCAAATTAGTATAGTTAATCAACAAGGGAATATATTTGGTAAATTGATAATTTGGGATTTTTGTAATTGTATTTTTATTTGTTCATGAGGTACAGTGCATTAGAACTGTGTTAAACAAAATGTTTTTTTTTTAATAATGTGTTATCAAAGATTTTAAATTAATATTGTACACGTTCATACGTAAAACTGAATAATATCAATATCATGTTTCAAGTCTTGCCAGATTAACCTTATGTGAATAACTAAATTACTTGATTAAAACTAGTGCAACTTTTTCTGCATGTGTTAACGATGATTGGTTAGGGCACAAAATGCAAATAGTTTCATTTGTAGCTTTACTCGGGTCTGTAAATTAGTTTTAGGAAAGATCTCGGACTGTTTGTGAACTGCGCCGAACTGCTGCGCCTTAGATCAAATTCTCTTACCAATCTATTTATTACTGTTTAAAATTGTTAAAATCCCGACCACTTTTTCAAATTAACACCATAATTTTTATTTTAGACTTTGGTAATCAATATTTATTTGGATTATTTTAACGTATGTTTATTTATAATAACCTATATAGTTCCTTTTTTTTGTTTATGATATTCAGAAACCATGTTTTGTAGAGCTACACAGTCACATATTACGTGGTAAGCTGTTTTAACTGCCCCATTACACAATCTGCATTGCAGGTCCCCGTGATACAGCCCCATCTTATTTAGGTGGTCTCTCAGAGCGCAATGCCCAGTAAGGAGTTCCATAGTTACTCGCATCTGACTCCTGCTTAATGATAACAGTTTTCCAGTGCGTTTTGTTGTTGCACCAGGTATGAACCTCTTCCCATGCTCCTGCTTGGGAATATTTGGCCCAGCACTTGCGGAGTTCCCTCGCCGTTCTTTTAGAATAATCGAAATATACAGGGTGTCCTACGGTGGCAACCCATTAGATTATTTCAGAAACTACTTCGAATTGAATTTTGAAAATTTCAGTGTCTATATTGTCTCAAATAATATAATAGCAACGGCATAGCACTTCCCGTTATACCGGAAGTTGATGGCAACTTTGTTATTTTAAATGGAACACCCTATATATTATCACATTTTTGGATTCTAAATAAGATTTCAGAAATATTTCATGTATCATGTCCTATACCTAACGTCAGTTGTTTTTGACTTATATCAAGATTTATGTCAAAATTGACAGTTTAGGGCTCCTAAAGAATTCCGTTTTTTCTTTGTAAATCAGTATTTAATAATTATTTTGCAGGTATTTTCTTATCAAGTGGGCTCTTCTTTTTCGAATTGACAAGACGTTTTCTGATTAGTTTATACAGGGTGGTCAAAAAATTATATTGAAAACGGTTCAAGAAAAACAGTTGAAAGTCAATTTTTTCAAATGGAATGGGTATATTATTATTATTTTATCTTCCTGAGCATTAAAAAATAATGCAATTTTGTAATAGGTTATCATTTTCTAAAATGCATAGTTTTCGAAATATCGTCATTTTAAATTTTTCTGCAGCGCCTACCGTTGTCCCTCTGGAAGCTAGCTAATTTAATTTAGTTAAGACTAAATGGGGGTCATATCGAACAATTAAATTACTTTTATTTAAGAATTTCTTAATTTCTTGGTGTTTTAGGTTCTCAAAAAACAAAACATTCTAGTTACGCATTCATGGAAAATAGGTGGCTCAAAAATTTAAGATCATTTCCAACTGCAACAGAAAAATTTTAACTTAGTTTTGTTATCGTTAGTTGATTAACTTTTTTTAGTTGAAAATTTATTTAGTTTAATCTTCTGTTCATTTCTGCTGTATTATTTCAAATTTTAGTCTTAGTTCGTTGTAATACTTGATTTGTATACTTCCCAACCTGCTCTAAATGATTTCTCAAAATTCTTCCTAATTTCTCTAGTCATCGTTAGCAAATGGGGGTTTCTCTCGTTAAATACTCTACAGGTGATATTAATCACTTTATTTTATTCTCCATGAATTAATAATAAATTTATAATATCAATAAGTAATTTTTCATTTTTATTAATTTGACGTTTAGTTTGACGTTAAAATGACAATAATTTCATGGCTAACTAAATTAATTAGCTAGCGTCCAGAGAGACAACGGTAGACGCTGCAGGAAAATTTAAAATGACGATATTTCGAAAACTATGCATTTTAGAAAATGATAACCTATAACAAAATTGCATTATTTTTTAATGCTAAGGAAGATAAAATAATAATAATATACCCATTCTATTTGAAAAAATTGACTTTCAACTGTTTTTCTTAAACTGTTTTCAATATAATTTTTTGAGCACCCTGTATAAACGAATCAGAAAATGTCTTGTCAGTTCGAAAAAGAAGATCCCACCTGATAAGAAAATACCTGCAAAATAATTATTAAATACTGATTTACAAGGAAAAAACGGAATTCTTATGGAGCCCTAAACTGTCAATTTTGACATAAATCTTGATATAAGTCAAAAACGACTGACGTTAGGTATAGGACATGATACATAAAATATGTCTGAAATCTTATTTAGAATCCAAAAACGTAATAATATATAGGGTGTTCCATTTAAAATAACAAAGTTGCCATCAACTTCCGGTATAACCGGAAGTGCTATGCCGTTGCTATTATATTATATGAGTAGAGCATATTTGACAATATAGACACTGAAATTTTCAAAATTCAATTCGAAGTAGTTTCTGAAATAATCTAATGGGTTGCCACCGTAGGACACCCTGTATATGTAATATGTGACTGTGTAGCTCTACAACGAAGACGACATGCTATTTTTGGGCATGCGCTGATTGCGCCAGCAGATATTGACACCCAACACATAACTGAACTCCACAAGTTAGTGGAGGGTACAGGGCTGCTGGATTGGGTGGCATAATATACGGGGACTTTTCACAATAAGCTGCAGTGAAACCGGGGACTTAGATCAAACGGACCCTTTAAAAAAAATGGAAATATTATTTTTCAACTTACACTGACAGAAATCAAATTTGAATGGCTTAATTGGCATTTAGTCCGCTATGCCCCAAAATCATTTTTGATTTAATGAATTAAATACCATACCTAACCCACCCTTAACTAGAAATAAGCTAATTGCAGTCTCATAATAAAATGTATAGAGAGTTCGTCCCATAGAACGTTATTTACGTATTTATAATAGAGCCTACTTTAAACGCTCTATTATAAATTGAGGCGTTTCTCGGAAAAACCTCATAATTCCAGTTTCACCGAAATTGAGATAATGGTGCCAATTCGTTCCTAACCTCCGTACACATGTTCACACATCATTATTTCTCGTAAAAATGTCATAGGTTCCATAGTCTTTATAAATAAAATTGGCTTGTTCATCTAAAAACATCATAAGTCCACATGTGCCTAATAACATGTGATGGTTTTAGTAGAAATTTATTGCAGTGATTGTCTGTAACTGAACGAGTTGAGATTCCAGAGGGGTGGGATAACAGTATTTTACAAGCACGAGCTAAGCCGTCTCCATTTAGACTTGTCGAAGTAGATTGGTCAACGATTTTTGACATTAAAAGTTTTTTCTAAAAAATCCAAAACCTGCTGTTAAAATGAAAAATTTTAAGATGCTGAAAATTGAAAGTACTAACAGATGCATTTTTCTGAAAGATAGTTATAGTGGTGACTGGCGTTCAAAGCATCAAAAGTAATCATGACAAACGAAATTAGCTTGAATCATGGATATGAGTTGGCAGTACCAACTAAGAAAACTAAATTGGATCCACTAGAAAAAACTTCTACCTCTTTTGCATAACAACAGCAATAGAAAATTTTATGAAGACTTGACAACACACCCGAACACCATAGCGCCTGACATTCCTGATAGCATCATCATTGAAAACGATGATAACAGGAGTGGTTGCGAAGACTGAGTTTGGTAGTGTTTCTATTAGGACATATGTTTATTTTTATTTTCACTTTGTTTTTAATTTTTTTACGGTTATTATTAAGAACACTTGATATATTTTTTTTCATATTAAAATTGGTTTTTTGCGTCAGAGCTGAACTTTTTGTTTTTTAGTGTTTGTATTCGGAATAGTTCTTCATTTTTTCTTTCAAAAACCTCACATGTCCACGTGTTTTTTGTGTTTTGTTCATATACGGTTGACAAGAAAGCTAGAAGTAATTCTGGACGAAGCATTTTTTATATTTTTACTTCTACTAGATATGCCAATAATAAAGCGCTCTTATCAAAAATGAGAATGCCAATCAGTTTTTTTTTTCATTTTCCCAAATATGTTAATTTTGGACTAATGATATTTTTCCGAGAAACGCCTCAATTATAAATATTATCCTAAAATATATTATATGTATATAATACTAACAAATCACACAGCACAGAATGCAGTTGCGCCAAATATACATTTTAAGGTGTTATTTTCAATTCCATAAGTTGAACAGAGATTAGAATGGTGTAAAGAGAAAATGATGATACACATCAAGCTGGGGGTGCACACACTATACGGCTGTATATTCCGTACTTACCCCCTTAAAATTTATATTTACATATAAATTGTGTAATGGCGCCAGTAAACGTTAACGCGGCACGCGAATTAGCAACGCGAGATATAATCTGCTAACGTTGCGTTGGCAGACCTTTAAATATAATAGACGTTGTGGCAGCATACATTTTAAAACGTCAACTGTCTTCCACCGTTTTGAAATGGAAGAAGTATTTTTAATTGAAAACGTGTTTTACAGAGTGTACCTACTTCGTAGATATAAATTTAACGATTCTACCGGGGCTATCCGTTCCCATGCCTCTTTACATTATAAAAGGGCATCGAATGCGCATGATGCCTTTCTCCCTCGTTTATAAGACGTATAATTCATGCCTGCCAAAGGATACCGACACTACTAAAAATAACTACAGTGACTGGAAAAAGTGGTTGGTTAATGACTAATCGTTTGTTTGCAAATAAATATATGAATGAAACAAATAATTTTTGGCAACGTGTTATTTTCTCAGATTAATCTAAATATAATCGGATGGACATCATATGGTATGGAGAAGACTTAATGTGGAATTTAAACAAGAAAATTTGTGTCCGACAGTAAAACACGGTGGCAGAATATTGTAACCATGATTTGTCCAATAGTTTTGCTATCAAATTAGATAATAATTTTTAATAAAACCTCAAGTGGATGAAACTTTTTGCAGTCACTGTATCAGACACGGCTTATATACGACACGAGCGGAACACGTTGGGAGTTTAACTGGTGAAATTTTAAACGCAGTTTCTCGAGAACTATAAAGGTAAATTTCAAATAAAATGCTTTCAAATGATGTATCACTCGACCCCTACTGCTATTAAAGAATTTAGGGATTGTGTCCGTCTTTATCTCAATTTTTTTAAGCGTGTTCACAATACTTTCCCTATAAGTCGGGATAGTAAAAGATCAAATTCAATTTGAGAAACAATTTGTTTTAAAATCAAGAGTATTTAATCTAAAACATTTCCAACGTCAAAAGTTGTATGTAGGACTTAACGCTCGAATTATCAGACATACTATATACCTACATGCGATTTCTAATCCGACGCAAATGAAGGGCCATGCCGTAATAAATCTTGTATAATATGTAATATTGAAATATGTACTTTTTGGTTTTTATCGTGAAGCTTTTTAAGAGATATTGTCGTGAAACAGAAAAAATAAATAAAAAAGATAAACTGAACTTAAATGTGAAAATGGCTTTTTATGACCTTTCCTTGGCGGCTGCAAAAAAAGAGACAAAACTATGATAGATGCGTTCAATATATTTCCAGTTTCTCCTCGTATTTCAAACCGTTCTTTTTTTTGTGCATATCGAACGAGCAAAGCAATTTATTTTCTTTCTTTTTAAGGTTTTTCTATAAATTTCCACCACATATCAACACAACACCTAACATTGATTTGGTTTTGCAATATAAGTGCATCTAGTAAAAAAGTAAAATGGAAAGAGCGTATAAAATTTTAACAAAATGCTTAAACTTTGAGTACTGGCGTCAAGGAATTGGAACCTGATGCTGGCGTCACGTCACGAAATTAAGCATTCATATTTTTGTTTATAAAGGCAACCTGCTAAAAACTATTTATCCTAATCCTACTCAGCAACAGAACTGTTATATCAAAAATATAACATCAAAAATTAAAAAGCATAGTGCTTGAAGAGTTAATAGAAAGAAGGCATTACAAATTGAGGTTCACACAATATTTATATGTGTTCTAAGCTTTTTAGAATTTTCTCCAACAGAATCGGGTCTTCTGAAATGTGACTTCTTAGGGTTCTACGAATGTAATTTAAAGTAGCAGGCATTTTCATTTGATCATATATTGAATCAAACCCAAGAGGAAATAAAAAGTGTTTGCGAATTAGTGTCTTGTTCGTGTTATTTGCTGTATGATATATGAATGAATTGATCAGCGATGTTCATTAAACTATAAAAAACTATAATGGGCAAACGACTTGTTGGCCTTGCATAATTATATGTTTTTTTTTTAATATAGACCACTACCATTTCCAGTTTTCTCGTTTCCTCATCGATATTGTCATCATAATGCAAACTAGAAAGTAGCAAGGCAGTCTTTCCAGGTTTCGGAATATAGGAAACCAATGTGGCGTTTTGTTGGAGACCAAATACACTAGATCCCGCTGAACGAAGTTCTCCTTGGACAAACAGTAGTGGTATCTGTCTTTGGTTCTTGCGTTTAGTTCCTAATAAACCCAGCTTGTGATCAGTATGAAGTATGTCAGCCAATTCGATACTACTGAACCAATTGTCGGTTGTTACATTACGTCTACTTCCTGAAATTGGCTCATTTAATTGCTGCACTAACGTAAATGGTCAATTTCAAAAAGCCCAGGTGGCTCTGTACATACATATAACTCTAGTTTTGCTGTCTAGACCATTTTGCTATATACTATCTGTTTAGAGGGAATTTACTGACGAAACCTATGTCTTTCTTCTCTGCTACTTTTCTCGTCAAAGCGAACATGGGCCAGAAAAAATGAAATCTGTAAAGTGAGATGACGAGTGCAAAAATTTCCTTAAGGGTGCGGTCAGTTTTGAGTAAATCACTAATTAGTGTCTCGACAACTAAGTTCATTGACACTATAGTTGCATTACATTATAATAAGTTACAATATGATCAAGAATGTTCAAATTTTACTATAGTAGTCTGTATATTTTAAATATTTTAAGATGTTGTTAAGCCTTTTAGCGTTTGAGTAGTGGAGGTCTTTCTGGAGATCACCAGTAATACCGAAATGATGACGGGCGTCTTCTAAACCATGACATTCGCTGAGTATATTATGCTTCATTGTTAGTTGCCGTTGACAAGAATTGCATTTTGGTGGATCGTCTTTGTTCATCAGGTGTTCATGGGTGACTTTTGTGTGTCCGATTCATAGTCGTCGAATAATGGCTCTGGCTTTTCTATTGTTGATTGGGAGATCATAATTTTAACGCTGCCTTCTATATAGGATAGTTCCATGAAGGAGAAGTTCCAGAAGCTTTGCCTCTTTAACTGATTTTTGTGTTTAAAAAGACTCTTCAGATCTTCAGGAAGTTGTATTTACGTGATTTATATGTTCAGTTCTGTAGTGTCCTTGGCCAGTCGATCAGCCATTTCATTTCCAGCTATACCAATATGTGATAGCAGCCACACAAAGATAACAGTGGTATCTTGTTGCTCTAAATTATGGATGGAGTATATGGATTCTATGGATGAAAGGAAGTCCGTACACATAGGGTTACTGACCACTATGTGGTGACCTTGGTTGCTGAAATATAGAATAAACCGAATTTCGCCTTTATTTCTTGACTGTCCGTACTCTTTCTCTGGAATACTTATTCATTAATTTTCCAATATACTTATTTGTATTTTCTGCTACGGTATTCATAATAATTAGTGTGAAAAATAATTGCCAACGGTTCTTTGAATCTTGGAAAATTCGATTTTACGCGCGGCAAATGTTTCACAAGATTTATAGACTAGGTTCGAGCATTCCTTTTTGTAAAACATCGTTTTGCCACTGGTTAACACAATTTTTCTAAATATATATATATTCCGTCGTCCACCAACTCCTGTTCATTTTCACTGTCTTCCCCCCTAATTTTTAATTTATCCTCAGTTTCATCTGCTGTCATATCTGGTGTCCTCCATAACTTCCTCCATTAACTCTACTTGTCAGATGAAGATGTTGAGAATGTGCTCACTCCATCTAACCAGATTTAGACTATCACGTGGCCCTACGGTGAATGGGTCGTTTGCTCATTATAATTTTTGAATTTTTTAATGAAATTCAGAACAGATATAATACGAATTCTGAACATATAAATTCTCTCTATCTTTACTTTCACCAGTTTGCTAATTTCTAGGTGCACATAATTTTTTGAACTTAGTACTTCCGCGATTAAGACATTTGTTTACAATTTTATAGCATTCAAATCCAATTCAATTCTTACGTTGATTTATTTCTTTAATATTGCCACCATATAGGGTTTGATTTATTGTTAAGGTATATAAGATTAATTGTTACTTCGGCAAAGTGCAACTCTCAAGATTCCGTCGTGTATGTATACGGTCTGGAGAGCTTTTCCCACTTTTTACGTCGACGCGCAAAAACAAATAAAAATCCACATGAGTTATTTTATTGCGACTGTTTTCAAAGTGCAAAGAATGTTATAAATTACATTTTTACCTTCCAAGTTTTTGTTGGTAGTTCACGTTTTTAATTGAAAAAAAAAAAATGTAACATCATATCGCCGTTACTCAGTCCGTTTTATGGCTAGAAAAATTAGGAAGGATTGTACAATTTAAAAGTGTATAGCATAAAACCTACAAGCATCAGGCAATGTTATCAAAAAATTAATAATATAATAGTAAAATTAGTCGTAAAACGTTTATTATCCACTATTTCATGCACATAAAAAAATTCATTTTAATATTTTTATAGTTTTTGTGTTTTCTGCGCACCTAGTAAAACAGAATTGAGTTTTATATTTATTTATATACCTATGAAGTGTGCGAAGACCAATTTCCTGGATAGAGACAGACATTTATTTTAAAATATCTCTTCAATGCTCACAATTTCTTCGTGCTCATTTTACATACAAAAGTTTATCTGCAATAAAAATTTCATGTTATAGAGTTATGGAAATCGGGGTAGGTTTTTAAAACATGTGCGGGGTACGACTCTTGTTCGTTATGTACTCTTTCAGATGATTTCACTGTATATCCACGTTTTATATTAACAAAAAGCGGCCAATGGACTCAGTTGCAATCCTTGAGACAATAGTTCAACCGTAAAAAGAAATTGAGATCGAATGGAATATATTGATACATTTCTTGCGTCTCTAATAATTAACGATTTTATTGCCAATATAGCTATTTAAATAATTAAAAACACTATCGACAGATTTATTACGCGTTGCATCTCTATTGCGACATAAACTTTGTTAAAGGATAATGTCTAATGTCTATGACGTGACATTGCAGTTTTCAAACACTTGACTTTATTTTTGGATATGGTTCAACGGTAATCTATAAAAATTCATTGTATAGTTCTTCCATCGTGCACTAGATGGAAGCACTTAATAATTTTGTAGTATTAATGTTCAATAAAATTGTTAACCTAGATTTTTATAGTTTCACCCTAATGTATTTTTAATTTAAAATATAAAAAAAATTAAAAAAAAGTTCAATGACCCAGTTTTCAATAATAATAAAAACAGTTCCGCGACCCTGTTTTGAACTTGCTATCTTACGATTCCCAGAGTAAACTTTTACACAATTGGCTAACAGGTTTGCCATGGTTGGTTTTTTAAAATGGCCTTTAAATGCAGACGCTCGGAACGTAGATGGTGAAGACGTTAAAAAATCAATATTCTAATGTTAAATGTGCCAACTTGTGTTATTTAAACACAATTCTGCCAGATTTAGTTCATGTGTATAGTATTCAAATAAAAATACGCATACATTAGGAGTTTTTTTAGATATAATAATGTTTTAATATTTGTTATATTATTGTGGTAGTTGAGTAAATTAAATTTGTTGGACAAGCAAGTATCTAATCATGTTACATGTGTATATATATTGTGTAATGTGTGGATTTGTTGACAAAACTATGCTGGAATATGTTTATGGTGAAAATGTTCAAATAAAGTGTGGCATCCGCGTATTTCTCATCTTTTCTTCATTGTTGCCGGAATTTGAATGAGTGATAAGTATATAAATAATATCGATTTTTCAACAACGAAATTATTTTCGCAAAGGTAAAATAAAATAAACTTGGGGAAAAGATTATATTTAATTAAGCATCTGGGGGTGTGTCGGGTCTAAATAGGTTTCAGTTTAATTAAACTATTGCGCGAATAATAAGTACGAGCTGTAGGATAGAGATAATTTGAAAGACATTCTGGCAGCCTTGCATTGTAAGTCGGTATGTTGTTTAAGCGAGTAGATTCCATAAAAGTAACACACAAATCTGTTTTCTTTTCTACTGACTTTACTTTAAGGAAAAAAGTGACGATTTGGTAACTATTTTAAAAATGTTTCCCTTCAATGAAGCCTCAACAAAAGTAAACGTTTCACTATTCTGACTATTTAAACGTATGTTAAAATACATGGTATATTTTACACTTGTTTTGATTGGCAGAAATCCGTGCCCAACTTTATTCTGTTTTCGTTCAAGATTAGAGTGAATAAGGGCTATCACGTTTTATTATAGTTGAAAAAAGTTAAAACAATTTTTTTACATTAAAGTACTTGCTACCTACAAAACAACAAAGTCTGCAATGGATGAAATAAAGGAGTTCCTCTTCAGATAATGTTTTTAGCGATTGACGAAGATTGAATTGTTCAATTTGAAAACATGCATGATTACCCACGTAATATGTTCATTAAAAGTTTGCGGCAAGTCGTGTGTTTAGAAATTTGTTATTTAGAATTTAAGGGTTTTCTAAAATGATGTTCCTAGGATAATAAACGTTGAATCAAAAAACTAACTGCTGATGTAACTGCAAAATGTGTTGAGTTGAGTGGTGCGCTGCTCGGAATACGCAACGAGTATCACTGTTCACAAATGAATCTTGATGTTATCCATAGAATTGTTTCAACGATTTATATCGTCGTGTGAAGATTCTTAGGTGCTGCGTTATTGTTTGTATTTGTGCCACCGACGAGTTCAAAGCGCTCTTTGACTGTCTACAGTCACTGAAATATCTTTATAATGAACATCTCATATTTACGGGTGATTCCAATACAAATTTTGGGCCGGTTTTGGACGAATCGGGTAGCAGACTGCTTTATATCTGTAAACTTTTTTAATACCAAACAATTCAATAACATACCTAAAGAAGTGAAGTCTTGCGTGATGATCATGCGTTGATTGTGGAGGATCATTTTCATCCAGTATTTACAATTACTTTTTTCAACATATTTATTAAAAAACGGAAATTGTTTATTTCAATTATTGTTTTGATATACATTTCAATTTTAGAAAAGCTGTATAACCTGTAGAACTCACTTCTTAAGGTTGCGTGGTCGAATATTATCACTGACATTAAAATAGCTTTAGCCACCGATAAAGTTGAGGTAGTTTGTGAACATGTCCCGTGTTCTGAATTTAAAACGTAAGTTTCGATCATCTCGAATATAAAAGAGAAAGAAAAACAACTCAAACATTATAAACGTACTCCAGGTAGTCTAGTGTACCTTGACAATTTTAAAGGTATAGAGCAGTCAAAATTGAAATTAAGGCACTTTATGCCAATTACATTTTGGATGTTTAAAATAACTTAACCCATGCTCCAAACTATTTTTGTCATATTTTCAATTCTATTTCTAAGCATGAAATTATGTTATCTCGAAGAAAATTGAAAAACAAATTTACAGATGGTGAAGACGGACCCTGCTTATTATTTGTTAGAGATTATATTGCCTGCTCCTTTGGTCCATATATTTAATCCTGCTCAAAGAGATGGAATATTTCCTGAAAAGTGGAAGGAAGCTCGTGAAATTCATATTCATAAGGCCGGTGATAAATAGTTTGTTACCAATTAATATTAATCCCATGCAAATTTTCTAAAGTATCATGTGTATCATGTGTATCATTTTACGGTTTTTCACCACCATAAATTTGTCTAAATAATGGAATGTATTTTTTATTGTACGGTTAATAGCAATAGGTATAATTCTTATTATACTTATTCGTGTACAGACTTACATAGTATTAACTTAACAACCATGTAGGTATTAAGTCTTTGTTCAATTTACATTGGTTGCCAATATTATTAACGCCCCAATGCATATACATTTTCCATTCCTTTTTTAACACAGTTTTTACACTCTAGAACTAAAAATATCACAAACTATTTTGGGGTTGTTTTGGCTCAAAACTTCATAATAACTATACAAAACCCAAAGTGAGTGAAGAGAGCGAGAGTTTGTGACTTTCTGCATCTAACACCTAACGAAAACAAAAAAACTAAGTTGCCTTATCAAGCACCAGATGAGATAAAAAGGGATAACCCAGTGATGTTGTTGACGACACTGTCCAGATCTTTTTGGGCTAATTCTAAAGTCATACAGAAACAAATGCGTTAATAATAATAATGCTACTTTGTGTTCGGGAAACTCCCGAACAAAGTATTTTAATATTATTTTATAAATCTATATTTGTTTTTGTATGACTTTACCATTGCCCAAGATCTGGATGACATCGTCATCAATATTACTGGGTTTGTTTATTTTTGTTACTAATCTGTGTAAAAAAAAACAAGGCATTGGCTTTTTCTTCTTTGTTAGAGTTAGATTTAGAAAGATGTTAGATTGAATAAGACACAAACCCCTCGCTCGTTTTGCACTCAAAAACCCCCAAAATTAGTTTGTAAGAGTATCCCCCAGTATTAGTTTGTATAGTGTAAAAAGTAGTTAAAAAGTGTATTAAAAACTTATGAAAAATAAATTTAAGTGCATCGGTGTTAATATTAAAAAGCAATTGAAAATTGAACTCTGAATAAACCCCCCAGATTGTTAAATTACTACCCCTAAAGATTAATGTTATCTTTGATACTACTATGTAAAAACTGTACATGATATTTATAATAATCTATTCATATTAAACCGTACAATAGATAAAAAATACAGTCCATTATTTATACGAATTTATGGTGGTGAAAAACGTCAAATTCTCCAACACTTTGTTCGAGGCATCCGAACATCACGGACTATTTGCCATCAGTTATCACCGGTTTATATTTGAAAGATCAACTCTCAGTAACCTAATACTTTTACAATACAAGTCAACCAGATGTTGTTAGGGGTGATACACTGGATGTTATTTGGGTACTCTACTTTTTTGAATTTTTGATTAATGACTTGAATGACTATGGAAGTGTAAATCACCTATTCTTTGCAGATGATCTCAATTTATTCTCTCCGATTGCATGTGTTCTGCTCCACAGCGGCCTGGAAGCTGTGGTGAGGTGGTGGTAAAATTGGCCCAATTGCCGAAAAATGTTAATATATTATGTCTTTCTCTAGAACTTTTACCGATTTTCATTATACGGTTTTGGAATTTAATTTGGCTTCAGTCGTCTTTTATTTCCCATCCAAGCGGCCAATAGACTCAGTTGCAATCCTCGAGACAGTAGTTCAACTTTAAAAAGAAATTGAGACCGAATGGAATATATCAATACATTTCTTGCATTTCTAATCATAAATGAAAGAATATATCGATACATTTCTTGCATCTCTTGCAGCTTAACTTATTTAAACATTCCATTGCCGACACGTTTATAATTTCTCCACACTAAATTGTGTTTTTCGGTGGTAAAAGTGAATTTTTGAGCTTTGGATTTTATACCAAAATAATTGTCGTGAAGTGATCTTTGCTAATAAGTTATTATAAATTCACTTGTGTCATTACGAAGTGGCGTAATTCACATCTAAACGTGGTTTTTACTTATTGTTTGCTTTGTTTATCAGTCTTTTATCGGTTCTGCCTTTTTTGCGGTGCGGCGGTACATATTGATGGTCTGTGCGTGATAATAAATATTTTTGCCATTGATATTAATACGGGGGTTGCTTGAGACGTTTACAACATCATTCAAGCTGATTTGGTGATTGGTGCCGATAGGATCAACAATGCCAAGCTCAATAAATTGCTCTTGCTGTAATAGGCATTATGAGGCTCATCTTATGGTGAAGTGCTGCATCTGTAAGAAGATGTTCAAGAATTCTTGCGTTGATATTAGTACTACTGAAGTCAGAGCGCTTAATTCAAATAAGGGGTACGATTGGTCATGTAGGTCCTGTCGTGCAATAGCTAGTGATATTAAGGATCTTAAATCTCTTATCATACAACTCCAAGAAGATATTAACAACCTGAGGTCGGATAGGCAGCAGAACAATCCGGACGTCATATCGGATCAGTGTTTTGAGGAACTGCTCAGTGAAATGGAGGATCGTAACATTCGACGGAGTAATATATTACTTTTTAATGTTCCGGAGCAATCTCAGACTGTTTCTACCAATGAACGTGTGACCAATGATACGAACGAAGTTGGACGCATAATGAACTTGGTGGATCCGGAAATGCATTTAACTAATTTGAAACCGGTGAGATTGGGAAAGTTTATTCAGGGCAAGAACCGACCAGTTAAAATAACTTTGGACAGTAATCGTCAGGTGTTTAATGCCGTCAAAAAATCAAGGAATTTGAAAACCACACATTACCGTAATGTTGTATTATCATATGACCGTACTAAGCGTCAACAACAGTATTATAAGAAGGTGAAAACTGAGCTGGATCGGCGATTGGCCTCTGGTGAGACTAATCTCAAAATTAAGTATTTCAATGGATGTCCCAGGATTGTAAATTTAAATTAGTATCGCCCAGCAGTGTGTCTCAGTCAAGTGTCTAGGTCTACTATCAGAACGTTAGAGGATTGCGCTCCAAAACCCATGACATTTATGTTTCTACATGTGATTGTGATCATGAGATTGTTGTGTTGACAGAGACATTTTTGAATTCTTCGGTGCATAGTGCTGAATTGTTTCCTGAATGTTTTGATGTTTATCGAAAGGATAGAAAGTTTGGTTTAATTGATAAAGTAGACGGCGGTGGTGTGCTGATAGCAGTAAGAAATTATATTAAAGTTGAAATTATTAACACTATTGAATTAGATAGAAACTTTCCTTATATTGACTTGTTAGGGTGTCGATGTTATTTAGGTTATAAGTCAATCGATATTTTTGTAGTATATATTCCACCGTCGATAGCCATCGAAACCCTTGAATCTTTTCTTGATAATTTTGAACAGCGATATGCTTTGCATGATGATAAGTTAGCAATTATAGGTGACTTTAATATCTCTAATTATATATCTGAGTCTATTGACAGGAGATCGGCGGCTCTCGACGGTTTTCTGAATTTATTGAATTGTGTTCAGTATAATGATGTTTTGAATGAGATGGGTAGAGTGCTCGACTTGGTTATATCGAATGTTAAATGTAAAGTGGAGAAAGATGAATCGCCATTGGTTTATGAAGACAGATTGTACCATCCTGCGCTGCGTGTGGAATTGTTAGGTTTAAATTTTAAAGAAAAAACGTTCCAAACTAATTTATCTAGGAATTTTTACAATTTTCGGCGGGCAAATTTCTTTGAATTGTATGAGGCACTTTTCAATTTTGATTGGACATTTTTAAATGATTTTGATGACGTTGACAGTGCTCTCGAATCATTTTATTCTAAACTGTACAGTGTTTTTGACTTATTTGTGCCTTGCCATAAGACATTTAGTCATCGATATCCTTCATGGTATACGTCTGACACTATAAACTGTATCAAGAGAAAAGCTAAATGTCACAAAACTTTTAAGTCTGCTGGATCCCGATATCATCATGAGGAGTTTAGGCGTTTGCGTGCGCACTCCAAACGGTTGATTTCCGAGGCTTACTCTAATTATGTAAAAGCTGCGGAGAACAGTATTACGACAGATCCTAAAATGTTCTGGTCTTTTGTCAAATCGAAAAGGGGTTTGAGTAACATACCGGGCCTCATGACTTATAATGAAACAACATATAGCGATCAACAATCTATAGTCAATGCGTTTGCTGAATATTTTCATAGTGTATTTGTTCCAGCTAGTGGCACTCCAGCTACTGGTACTTTAAATATATTGTCAGAGATTGATTGTGACATTGATTTCCGAAATATTACAGAGTCTGAGATAATTTTGGCATCAAAGAGACTGAAAAATAAATTAACAACTGGCCCGGATTGCGTTCCGTCTTTTTTAGTTAAAGATTGTATTTCTCTTTTTAGTGGTCCAATGTGTAGTATTTTTAATCTAATGTCCAAAACAGGACGTTTTCCAACATTGTGGAAATTATCTCGTGTATGTCCTATATTCAAGGCGGACGACCGTTCATCTGTAAATAATTATAGGCCAATATCAATTTTATCAAATTTTTCCAAGCTCTTTGAAATTGTTTTATATAATAGAATATATCCTCTCGTTAGAAATGAGCTTGATGATTTTCAGCATGGTTTCCTTTCCCATAGATCAACAACAACAAATCTGGCAGTCTTTTCGCAGTATATTTCTAACGTTTTGAACGAGCGTGGGCAGGTGGACGTGATCTATACCGATTTTGCGAAGGCTTTTGATAGAATTGATCACTCTATATTACTTTGTAAGCTAGCAAGATTCGGTTTTAGAACTTCAGCAGTTTCTCTTATTCAATCGTATTTATCACAGAGACAGCAGTATGTTTCAATCAGTGGGTATGATTCTCCGTGCTATTTAGCAAGCTCTGGGGTACCGCAAGGTTCAAATTTAGGCCCCCTGTTGTTCATATTGTTCATAGATGACCTCGGGAGGGAATTGGCTTGCCGGAAGTTGTGTTTTGCTGATGATCTCAAGATATTCTCACAAATAGGAACTGTGGATGATTGCTTGCAGCTTCAGCATTCCATTAACATAATTAAAGAATGGTGTCAGAGTAACAAATTGTGTTTAAATGCTGGAAAATGTAGAGTTGTGACGTACACGCGGAAGCAATCTTTCCTCAGTTTTCAGTACAGTATAGGTGATGAAGTTTTGCTAGTTCTTGAATCTATAAAGGATTTGGGAGTTCTGTTTGACAGGGAATTTTCGTTTTCGGAACATATTACAGTTATGGTTGGAGATGCTTTGAGGATGTACGGTTTTATTACGAGAAGTTGTAGATCTTTTACAGATGTGAATGCCATAAAGTCTGTTTATTTCGCATATGTCCGTTCCAAGCTGGAATACTGCTCTCTTATATGGTACCCTTATTATACTTGCTATAAAGTTTGCATTGAGAGAATTCAGAGGAAATTTCTAAAGTACCTTTCCTTTAAAATTGATGGAGTTTATCCAGAACAGGGTGTACTTTATAGTGAATTAACAACACGATTTGATTTTCTCAGCTTGGATCTGCGTAGAAAGATATGTTCCGTGTGTTTTCTTTATCGGCTGTTGCATGGTAAAATAGCTTGTTCAGAGCTCTTGGCTGAAATAAATTTTTTGATTCCTAGAATAAATTCAAGATATAATTTTCCGTTTTATAATGTGAGAGCGAGGAGTAACATATACGAAAGGTCACCCATATACACAATGTGCGATAATTTTAACTCTGTTGCTGACTGCTGTGATATTTATTCTGAGTCACTGACATTAGTTAGAAGGTCAGTCACATTAATGTTGAGTCAGTC
This sequence comes from Apoderus coryli, assembly GCA_911728435.2. Taxonomy (NCBI): domain Eukaryota; kingdom Metazoa; phylum Arthropoda; class Insecta; order Coleoptera; family Attelabidae; genus Apoderus; species Apoderus coryli. Next base: position 13,519,823 of record OU452200.1, on the reverse strand, counting down.
ATCTTACTGATTATTTTCGAAGCTAATTTATTTTTCTCAATGTATGTAAAACATGGTTTTTGATTACCTCATTTTATAGTAAGATTTAGTAGGTTAAGATGTTGTTAATGTATATTTTTTAAGAATGATATATTTCTTTTTTCTTTTTCTTATGAGTATTGAATGATTCTTATTAAGTATCGTGGTGTGTGGTGGTGTTTATAGTTATAATCATATTTTTTAAATGTGCTCTGTTAATGGTATGTAATACTGTTGGGCAATAAAGCAATTATTATTATTATTATTATTATCTCTAATAACGAAAGAAAGAATATATATCCATACATTTCTTGCATCTCTATGACCGAGTTCATTGAACATTTTTTATTATTATTGAAATTGTAGCCCGTCTGCACATATTATTGTTACTCGACGGGGTCATTGAACTTTTTTTGTTATTATTGAAATTGTGGCCCGGCTGATGAGGACGGTAAAAAATCAATATTCGAATGCCAAATGTGTCAACTTGTGTCATTTAAAAACAATTCTGCCAGATTTAGTTCATGTGATTAGTAGTAGAATAAAAATAAGTATAAATTAGTAGTTTTTAGATAAAATAATGTTTTAATATTTGATATAATATTGTAAGCCCAGTATCTAATAATGTATCATGTGTAAGTCTATTGTGTAATGTGTGGATTTATTCAGGAAAGTGTGCTGGAATATTTTTATGGTGAAAATCTTCAAATAAAGTGTGGCATCACCGAATTTCTCATATTTTCTTGATTGTTGCCAGATTTTGAATGAATTGATTTTAATGAAATACAAATAATATAGAATTTTTTGAAAAACCAAATTATTTTAGCAAAAATAACATAAAATAAACTTGGGGAAATAAAGTTTATATTTAATGAGGCATCTGCGCATGTATCGGGTGTAAATAGATTTCGGATTACTTACCGTATTGCGCGAATAATGAGTACGAGGTGTAGGATAGCGATAATTTCAAAAACACTCTGGCAGCCCAGTGTTGTTAGTTGGTATGTTGTTGAAGCGAGTGGATTAGATTGCCTAATAATAACACACAAATCTGTTTTCTTTTGTACTGGCTTTACTTTAATGCTGCCAGAGTGTTTTTGAAATTATCGCTATCCTACACCTCGTACTTTTTCCATTGAAAAAGTGACGATTTGGGAAGTATTTAAAAAATGTTTCCCTTCAAAGAAGCCTCAACAAAATTAAACGTTGCATTGCGCTGACTATTTAAACGTATGTTAAAACACATCATGGCATAGTTTACAGTGGTTTGGTTGTCAGAAATCCGTGCCGAACTTTACCCTGTTTTCGTTGAAGATTAGAGTGAATAAGAGAAGAGCGTTTTATTATAGTTAATAAATGCTAAGCGAGTAAGGCCATGGATATGTATGGATTTATAGTACGAAAATGTACAAGCTTCAATAGTATTGACGCGTCCACAAATTTTGGTTTATATAATTCATGTGTGCACTCTAAACTTGATTATTGTCCTCTTGTTTGCGATCCAATTTATAGAGTTTACAAACAGACCATCGAAAAAATGCACACAAAATTTTTAAATTATGTAATGTCATACTAAGATTTTAACAAGAGGGGCCTTTTATGATTTGTTTTTGCTTGGTGAATATAATATTTGAAAAGCTTGGAAGTTCGTAGAATTTTCTTTAATTTTTAGACTAACTACTGAATGACAAGGTTGATTGACCTTAGCTTCTCAATCAAATAAGTCTTGTCTTTGTAATGTGAAAAACTTCTAATGTACTGCCTACATAAATAACCCTGTATAATATCCTACATGTGAAATATTTTGGAAACCTTTAATATTCGGCAGAGAAAAATTGAAACAAGTTTAATTTTTTGCCTTCAGTTATGTCGATTTGTATTACAATCCTACATCTAAGTTAAAGTGCGCATTAATCTCATTACGGTCCGTTAAACGGAAATAATTTGTTTTGGCCCAAAGAGCATGGCTTTTACTTCTTTTTGGAATGAAAAGCGTTGGTAACTAATAGTAGCCGATCAGTTACTACTGAATTTAAAAGGAAAACTAAAAGGTTTAAAACTAGACTAACAAAGAAGTTGTAAAGTTGATAATAAAAGGAATTGTTTCAACACAGTTTTTTCGTACAAATATTAACGTCATGAGATGGATAAAAAAATAAGAATACATTTTCAACTACATATTACACTCGTTTCTTCCAGTTGATTCAAAAAACTACAGATCTTTAGCATAAAATTATTTTGTTGTAAGAATTTCGAGGGTTGTCGATCACACAGCGCAGTTAGAACTAACTCTGAGCATCAATATTCAGGGAGCAGAGATTTGTCATTAAAGATGTTATAAATATGCTATATCTCCATAGGCATTTACTATCATAACCTTTGGAAAAAAAACTTACCGTTACCTCAGTCCTAAGCTATTTTAACTTCTGTGATGTTGTGTATGGACCGTGTCTAGATTGTTCTGATATAGACAGAATTCAAAAGGTTCAGAAATCGTGCGTTAGATTCGTGTATGGAATCAAAAAATTTGAACCTGTTTCACAGAAATTCTGGGAAGGTATGTGGGCATGCAGAATCGAAGAAAGCTACATTCACCAGTTTTATTTCATAATATAATAAATAACGACCTCCGCATACCTCTCCACTAAATTTAAGTATACGACTGATAATTCATACGCTGAACTTACCTTTTCGCAGGCTTATATTATATTTCAATTATTATATTTCCATGCTGGATTCAGCAACAAACTTCAGCCCACCTTTAAATCCATGCCCATTTATTGTTATTGTTATTTGATATTAGTATTATATTATAAGCCGTGCATTTAATAATCTGTCAATTTGAGAATTACGTAACTCCTCATAAATTAAAATTTTATCGTGTATGACACGTAATACATGAGTTTTTACTGAGTTTACCCCTGCTTTCTACTGTTTTCCAAAATGACGCCCTTCAGAACGTTAAAATTCATTTTAATTGCTTTCAATCACGAGACAGGTTCTGTTATGTCGAAACGAGAACCGAGCTTTATATGAAATAATTAAATTGAGGTGGTATCTAATTGTTGGATTGTATACTTTTTATTCTTCAATGTGGGTTTTACACAACAATTTAATATTTAGTAGTTCGTTCAACACTTGTTTGATTACAGCGTTTAATTTATTTTTTATTTATACTGTGAATGGTAGCCAAATGCTTGTTGAAAACATCATAAATTCAAATTATTGAGTAATTAGACGATGTTTCTATGTATGTGCAAAAGAAGTCGAAAAGCTATAATTTTAATTGGAAATACTAATTTGGCCGTGGCGAAAATCCTAATTTTCTGGGAAGTCAGTCGGTCGTTGGTTGGTGAAATAATAGAATAATAATAGTAGAGCGGTGGTATTACGGTGCTGTGGACATAAACTCAGTTTTTGTGTCCTAATAAAACATAGCGGATTAGACCTATAATTTGTGAGTTTAAACTTAGTAAACATATTGTAATCATTTTTATATTAAAAAATGTATATTAATATATTTATATGCAAATGCAAACTGATACATTTTTAGAAATTATTTAAAAACACAATTACTCACAATATACGACACCAAATATAGCATAGATCTAATTGAATTGGATAGTATACTAAAGCACTATAATGAATTTTAAGATTAGTTTCAAAATAAGGAGGACGCAAATATTTTAATTAATAATACATTTATTTATCTTAAATTTAAAATTATACTATATTATTATATATTATAAGACTTCCCTGGAGTCGCGTCCAGCCTGTATACTTTCTAGAATTATTTTTATTATTTTATTTTATTATGAATTTATTTTATTATTAAGTTCGGTCGTTTTTATTGTTATTATTGTTGTTTTCAATGCTATGCACATTAATATTCATATCATTCATTAAGCTAATTTTTAATGTTTTAATTTTAAATTGGTAAATTGCGCACATTGTTATTATTATTAAAAACAAAATTAATATATGGTTGGGTTATCTGAACAGACAATTTTGGTCAGTAGATCAAAATTGAATTGAAACTCGCCCAATTAAAAAAAATAAAGGCCTTTATTATTATTATTATTATTTTTTTTTATTAACTCGATTATCTCTGTATGTTTTAGCCGGAATACTTGTGTATTCAAGACGTATTAATTATTAAAAACTTTACGGACAATTCAAACCGTACCAAGTATGGCAGCCTTGCAACTCAAATCGGCCAAGTCCGAACTTAATTGCAGTTCCTTTAGGTTTTCTGTGAAAGAGTTTGGTATTAACCCGTTAGACGATACTACGAATGGTTTAACAGTTATCTTTCTGAAGTTGTGTATTCTTTTCAGCTCGTGGGCCAGATCCTGATACTTAAGGATCTTTTCCGTGACTGTTTTTTGTATGTTATGGTCTGCTGGTACCGCAATGTCGACTATGAAACACTCGTTGCTCACTTTGTTGATGAATAGTATATCTGGTTTGTTATGAGAAACTGCTCTGTCAGTAATAAGCTGTGTGTCCCAATATATTTTAACTTTATCGTTTTCAATTACTGGTTGTGGAGTATGGTTGTAGTATTTTTTATTGTGGTCAATAAGTTGGGCTTGTTGGCAAATACTAAGATGTATGATCTTTGCAACATTGTTGTATTATTATTATTATTATTATATATTTAGAACATTATTCCGCCGTTAAGAGACATCTTGAAGCGTGGTTCTTTTGACCGCCACCGCCGCTGCGCTAAAACTTTTTTCATTATTAATAATTTCACTCGCATAATCGACTTGTATGTATTGCTTATATTGCTTATACAATTAAAAAATTAAAAATAGTGTCATTGCCAAGGCCTACAAGGTTTACTAAAATATTTACTAAAATGACTCCCAAACAAAAATTAACTCTTAAAGGGAACTAGTAGATCATATTGTAACGTTTTTCTGAGTTCGATGTGTGAAATAATAACGAGATTTAAATTAAAACTAATATTTATTTACACTTAATTACTAAACACTGAAATAAACTAATAACTTAAAAGAACTATATTATTATTTATTTCTACTATTTATATTTTACAACACTTTTCTTAACTACAAGAACGTTCTGGAGCCTGTTATTCTCTTCTGTTCTATTCTGTGGTGTTCGACGACAATAGCAGCGTGAGTATGACTAGACGCCTGGCGGTGTTGCCGGATGTATTTATTTATCTCTAAGCGTAGGGGACATTTTAATATTCGTCACAATATCAAACTTCGAAAAAAATAGTTTAAAAAATCGATAATTATAAGACTTCCCTAGATTTTGAAGGTTATATTCAAAAGACAGAGATAAGTTTTACGGAGGTATTTTCAAATCCCACAATTGTTTAAAAAACATTATTTATCGAACCTTCAATGAACCCGTTTCAAAAAAGTAGGAAGACGAAATTGACTAAATGTGTGCATAAAACTTCACAGAAAATTCTTTTTTCATGCAAACATTAGTAGTTCTTCTTATGGCATCTATTATCAAATATTTGAAAAATATAAAAATGTAATAGAAAATAGATTATAATTTCTGAACTCACAAGCCAAAGAAAATAAAATAATTCTAAAAAAGAAACCATTAGGTATCGGAAGTCCAATGTTTTTTTGTTTACGCAGAATAAAAAAAAGCACTGTTTAGAATATACACACGAAACAAATCGAGCGTTGTGTAACAAAACATCTCTTGATCATGATAACTATCGCAATGTAATTACTATTTGTCAAACAAAAATACACGATTATATTCATTTTACTATAAAATGAACTTTTTTAATGACAATAATTACTTTTTAAGAAAAAGAGTAATTTTTTACATTACATACCTTATAATTGTATGCATTAATTCCAACAAGCAGCTAAAATATATCCCGTCTAAATGCAATTATTCGAAATGCTTGCCAAAAGGAAAATTAAACAAAAAAAATATGGCAAAAACCGGCGAAAGCATCAATTTTAAACTGAAATTCGTTCTGGCTTTCATAACTAATAAGAATGTGTGCTAAAAACTGGAAATTATACCTTAAATCATCGTTAAAATGATTAAATCCCTGGTATTATCTCTTCGCTACTAATACTTTCGCGCAGACAGTCGCTATGGAGGGCATTAATCTTTGGGCCAAAGGGCGTATAAATGCATATTTGACAGGAAACCCAAACTGCTATATTGTAATTTTCTCTGTAAATATGAGAACTAGAGTTTTTTGACGTTACTTGCTATTAATGATAAGAACTTTACAATGAGGCTACAATTACTATATGTAATTTGTTATTGCGTATTATAGAGGGTGAAAAATGTTGATACGTACTTTTTTAGATTTACACAGTTTTTATTCCTTGTTTTGATATTATTAATTTGGGTTTAATAATAAAGCAGTGAGAGACGTTTCCTTTAATAAGTATCTTTCCGAAAATGGTGAATGCGACAAATAAGATGCAGTGCAACATAGAATTGCACAATATCTCTTAAATCAATATTTTTTTCGGGCTGCCACAAGACGATGTTGTTCTTTTAAAGTGTTTGTTTAAAAGCGAAAAAATCTCTAGTTAAAAATGTTTGTCTCATTTGAAACGATCCTTAGTTTCAAAAATTATGCATGTTTAATATTAAAAATTAAGTCAAGTCTGTATTAAAGATCTTTATAAGTGGCTAGTTTTTTAATCATTTCAAATAAGTACTAATTCTAAATAAAAACTATTTTTAATTCCTAACTCTAGTGCTCTATTTCTGACTAAGGCTGTTTGATCAGTATCCAAACATAAGGGTAGAAGAAATGGCTTATTTATGCACTTGTTTTCTAACCGTTGTCAAAAATTCTTTTTCGGAATATAAATAATACCTTGACAGATGATTCCATAGGACTAAGAAAAAATGTACTATTAACAAAAGACAAAACCAACTAGATTCAACACTACTTCTACACTCTGTAGATGAATATAGCGACATTCTGCTTTTATAAAAGCATAGAATAAATGTTAATATATGCAATTAGCCAAATACAAATACATGTTTGCTCATAATGTGCAAATTTTCCGGCCTATCGTGTGCCTCCATCTACGTTATGTCAATGTAATTATAGACTGGAGGTGGAGCTATAATTTTAGACGTATTTAGTATATTTTGTATGCCAACATAAGGTACTCAAATGTTTGCCTGCTTTAACAATTATTATAAGCAGCCTTAACGGGACAAATTTTATATAAGCTACTATCATTAGTTTTAGTCTTAACAGTCTTTGGAACACCCTGTATAATAAGTGTTTGCTCAGATATCAACAAATATTTCTTTCCAAAAGTATTTAAAGCCCAAATCGCTAATTGTAGTTTGTTTCATATTACTTTATATCGAATTCTGCGTCGTATATTCGTTGCCATCTTAAATAATTCAAGCAGTTTGGTTGTCCAACCCATTTGCATTCAAGGATGGGTTGTGCGCTATATAATATTTAAATACAGGCGTTTAAGCTATTTTATTGTGTGCTATAATGTAATATAGTTGTATAGCTGTAGCTTATGACTTGTTTCGGAATTGCTTTAATGTGTACCCTGATCTCAGCTGCTTAGACATCATCATTATGTATTGGTGATTACACTGCGTATAGTTTTTTGAGCTAATGCATTTAGTTTTGATTACGTTGGTACTTAATTGATGTAAGTATAATTCCGCGAATTGGACTTATGTTGATTCCGTACGAATATAATTTCTCATAATATAGCAATTTTATGGAAACAAGCAAATTTTTAAAAAACAATGTTTAAAATACACGCCACGTATTATTTTTTTCTTTTTATAATCTCAAATATTATTATTATATATTATAATCTTTTTTAATTGCCTTATAGGATTATACAATAAAAGAGAACTACTGCCGCCTTATTTTCAAAGTTTCATGAAATATAATCACATCCTCAGGACCCATGAAAATAAAAATACAAAAACAAGCAAGCGAAAAATATAGGAACAATTACACCGCATGTTTTTTCTTTTTTATAAAAAATAAGAAAATAAATTCAGATCAAAGAATATAAAATTTCTATTAGGGACATAAAAAAATTTATGAAATAAAATAAAAACATTATTTATTACACAAAAACATAAAACAGACACAATCTATCACCTTCACAACTTATTACTAACTTAAAGTTAATAAATGACAAGTGACAGTACTTGACTTTTCCCTGTTAATTTATTGTTTAATTAAATTACGTTAATATAGACACATTTGCGTAAATAATAATTTCCAAAAAAGTTAATGATTAATATTAAATTGGCAATTTCAATTATGTTCTGGATTGTACTTTGTATCGAAAACATTGAATTTTTGTAAACAAAACAAGTTAGCAAATTATAGATATAGATATCCAACTACAGCTTCATAATCACAGTTGTTCTAAATCCAGATTGCAAAATTAAAAATTTATTTTAATTAAAATTCGCTGTCAATACGCAAAATATACAGTATTAAGCTATATCCAATGTATATATGCGTTTGTTTTGTAATTTGAACTCCGTACATTTCGATCGGTAATTAAAATTTTGTTTATTCATTTAATTTTAAAATGGTCGACACTGGATGATCCGATTTGTTTTTGTTGGTTCCTCTCTTTGTTGTACTTTTTTCGAACATAACGCAAACGCTTTGTGGCGGTTAATGAAAACATTTTTGATTTGGCAGGTACGGGAAATGGTATCTATTAACATCCATGCAGATAAAGCAGGTGACGAAATCTGCATTTGCAAAAGAATTATCTAGCTTGATGATGTGTTGCTTTTTCTCCGAAAAATTTAATAATATCGTATAATCTGAAAATTATTTAAATATAGTATTAATAATAAATACATTCATTTACAATACATCTAGTTCCATTAATTTTTTGTGACTTAATCATAGATATGTGCAGCAAACACCATATCCAATATCGAGAGCATTCTATAAATTCTATTTTTCCTATTCGTAATTTTACCCCATAATATTTTATTCAAAAGAAAATACAATATATCTGTATATTTCTTAATGAAATATATATCAACTTTTATATTAATAATAATAAACTTTATTGCTCAACAGTGTTAGGATTTTAAAAATTGTACTAAATGTTGAACTTTATATTTGTTACAAACCAAGAGAATAAGTTGAAAGGTAGCCCAATCGAAGCAATCCTAATCACCGGCAGCTCGGTCAGGAGTAACGTGAGGGTTGCGCCATTGGTTTATGGGCGGTCAAAACCAGAATCCAACGTTCTTGTGTTCACCCTTCAACTATCGCTCAATAAATAAAACACCAAATTTACTCTACCCAATTACTAACTATATTCAATTAAAATATCACAGGGAAAAGTATTCAATGAAAATGATTAAAATATATTCAAAATTATATCAGAACTCAATCAGTTCACAATAAAATTCACCCAACTAATTATATGTTTATAAAACAATTGAACTCTTCAACAATCTACGTTCAATCATCAATCGGCTCAACCGTCATAAAAATGAAAACCGATGAGTTAAATTTTACTAATTAAAATTATCGTAAAGTTTAAACGTTATCAATAACTCTTCAAAATATATACACTTAGTAATAAATCCAATAATGAAATGCAATACTAATTACAACACAAAATAACATTTCGAGATCTCGAAATTTACAATTTATAATACATAAAGCCTATACGTAAATAAAGATTCAACACTGATTGAAATTCGCCAATTCTAAATATTTGTAATTAAACCAACTTGCCACTTGAATCGGCTAATCAATTCAATTAAGTAAATGTAATCTTAAGACCGCGTGTAATTGATTTTTCAAAACGAATCAGATACGAAAGTAAATTTTAGTTAAGGTAGTTAAGTAAAGTAGGTACTCACCCTGAAACGAGTTTAGTCTCATAGTCCATTTACCATCGTACCATAATCCATTACTATACACGTCTTCATTTCTCCAACGATGACCAAATACCAACCCAAGTACCTACTTCAACTCACGTTATAGCAAACTTCCAGCAGCAGACAACTTAACAGCTCTTTTTCACGTACAAAGATTCAACAAAGTTCCACCAAACAGGTAAAGGCAGAAACGTAGAAAACGAAAATTCCAAATCATACAAACGTAAAACCATACAAACGCAAAAGCACAAAAAAATGCTAAATTGTAAAAAACAGGATCGTAAAAGCCCTGAAATAATTCTAGAATACTGAAAATGGCTACTGACCCAGGTACCATGAGTACATTCAATCCGGAAAAATACCGACCTGTGAGAAGATTACTGAACCAAACGTATCTATCCCTATCCTGTTCAGCTGCATCTAAATACTGTTGTTTCTTGTCTGTTGGTAAATTACTCCATTCACTAGCCAACATTTTAGTAATTTCAGCGAAGGAAAGTGTTGGATTTGCTGAACGAACTGATTCTCGTCGGTCGTTTAAAAATCGCACATAATTTACGAAATGAGAGATGATTTAAGGTCAGTTTAATTTAGAAAATAGGTTCTACCTGTTAGTGGTTGTCTTGGTGCTGTGCTATCTTTAGGCTTTTTGCGCTTCTTTGGTTTTGGTATTTTCGGTTTGGGATTTGATGCCTCAAACTGTATGGCGCTTTTTCGTCATTGTTCATGGCTTTTTGTGTTCGATCTTCTAATTTGTCTGCATCCATTTCAGTCTTGTGGAATTATTGATATATTAATATAAACAGTTGCCTTTCGTTGTAATTATTGAATTTGAGATTGTTATTCTGGTTTCAAACAATATTAAGTAAATCTCCAAATATCTCACTAATTTGACAATAACTGGTGACAGGAGTTAGGTTAGTTGATGTTTCTTCTTCTTCTTCCTCGGTGTGGCCTCCACCTTTAGTTGATGTTTTGCGCAAGAAATATATCGCCCAAGTGAGAGGTTAAAAAGGTGGAGCATAGGGCACGGCCATTTTGATCTTATACGACAGGTGTGTCTTAACAAGTATGTAATGAGCTTACTTCATGGTACAATAAAAGTTTTATTGTAATTCCTGTTAAACTGGGTTTGAGAGAAAACATCTGAGTATATTATCTTGTGTCTATAACAGGGGGATTGTGCTAGGAAGACGCATTAAGACATTACCTACAAAGATTACCTCATTCAGCAGCTTCGCTGTGAAGCGAGTTCGCGCGGGTCGTGACGTCAGCGGCAACCGGAGTTCTCTGGCCTATAGATTAGTTTATATTTGCGCAAATTTAGTTTGTCGTTTATTGTTTTTCAGATTGGCGTTTAGGTTACGATAGTGTTGTGAGCTGTTTAGTTTAATGCAAAATTTTTTTACAAGATTATTTTTTAAGGCATCAAAAATACATTATATTTTTTCACTGATGACGTTTTAATTTAAAATTATAGTAATAACTTAGGACTTAAATATTGCATTTTATTGTAACACTAAGGTTTTAGCTTTGGAAATACAAATTGTTAATTTATAATATTTATTTAAAACCTCACAGAAAAGACATCCATAATGCCCATAGATAAATGTTTATAACTGTAAATAATGCCGTTATAACGAAAGCCGGTCGCTGGTGACGTAGATTGCTTGTGGTAGGTCAAGATCACTCGAGGCAACCTTTTAATGCGCTTTGTTTCGCTAGCACATATCGTCTATCTTTTGAGCCTCACCACTGTCGGACTCAAGGTTATTAAATATTGACGAAAGATTTATCCATAAGCATTGTTTCAAGATCTTGAAATTTTGACAAACTTATTAGTCTTTTGGTCAGTGAAACAACAAAAAAGTCCTAAAATTTTATTTTTGTTATCCATTTATTGTTCATTATTACTTACAAATAGGTACACTTTTATACAAAACCGAATTAGATTTTCAAATTGTATTTATTTACTTTTAAAGACTCAAATTAAAACTAGTCTGAATATAATCGAAATCATTCATTCTTCAATCGCACAAACTTACATACTGTCCTGTATAATAATAAAAAAATACGCATTTAAATCAAATCAGCAACATTCAACGGCATCTCATCGATCTGCGTGGAATAATATTGTTCGATATCCCTTAAAATTCTTATATCGTCCGATTTCACGAAACTAATCGCAACACCTTTACGCCCAAATCGACCGGATCTACCGATTCGGTGAATGAACAATTCACGATTGTTGGGCAAATCGTAGTTGATCACCAATGAAACCTGTAAAATTACCCACAATGTCACACGAATAAATTATTCGAGGTCGTAATTCCTTACCTGTTGCACGTCAATGCCTCTCGCCCACATATCTGTCGTAATCAACACTCGACTCTGCCCCGACCTGAACTCCTTCATAATATTGTCTCGCTCCTTCTGCGGCATGTCCCCATGCATCGAACTCACTGTAAAGTTGTTTTCACGCATCTGCTCCGTCAACCAATCGACTTTCCTCTTGGTATTACAGAAAATCACCGCTTGCGTAATCGTTACCGTATCGTACAAGTCACTCAACGTGTCAAATTTCCATTCCTCTCGTTCAACAGCCACAAAGAACTGTTTTATACCTTCCAATGTCAATTCGTCACGTTTAACGAGAATCCGGATGGGATCCGTCATGAATTTTGAAGTAATTTCGAGGATTTCGTGAGGAAGTGTGGCTGAAATCAGTACGACCTGCGTGGACGGTGGTAGGAAGCGGTATACGTCGTAAATTTGTTCTTTAAACCCTTTATTCAACATTTCATCAGCTTCATCGAGAACCAACATCTTAACTGATCGTGTGCGGAGAGAGCGACGTCGGATCATGTCTGGAATTAACAAAAAAACTCCCTACAGAAGTGCCCAAGGAGCGCAGAAATAATTTTACTTACCATAGACACGTCCAGGTGTCCCACTAACTACATGCTGTCCATAATCCAACTTTCGAATATCCTCACCCAAACTCGTGCCTCCAATACACGCATGACACTGCACATTCATAAAATCTCCCAAAGCTAAAATGACTTTTTGAATCTGAACTGCTAATTCCCGGGTGGGTGATAGACACAACACTTGTGTCTCTCGCATAGTCAGGTCCAACTGTTGTAAAATTGCAATGGAAAATGTCGCTGTTTTACCCGTACCAGATTGCGCTTGGGCTATTACGTCTCTGCCCTTCATTATAGGTTTGATGACTCTCTTTTGAACTGCAGATGGTTTTTCGAAGCCTTAAATGAAAAATTAGAGAGTTAGTTTAGGCGACGCAATGAAAAATCTCGTAGCAATACAGGGATTAGAACAGACTTGTTGAAAGACTAGAGGTTCATAAAACATGTTAAACAGCACCACATAAGCATTCCTAGTGAGTGTCGATAATGAAAAGTGTTTTGGTGAAGTGCTAAAGTGTTTTAGTTTAGTATTCCTAGTGGTGTAATTACAGCAGTACCCAGAGCTTAAGCCTGTAATTAAGCCGTAAAACCCAATTTAATGAATAATACTCTATATCTGTTGTGTACTTCTAACTTTTATTATACAAAAGAAATAATATAGTTTGTAAGTATACGATCTATAATGACAAAGAAATTCATCTGCTCTTTATAATATAGACTTTTAATTTATTAAATCTATATTATAAATAGAAATTCAAAATAACTAGTTACACACTTAAAACAATAAATTAAAGCTAATTTGATTAATTAAAACGGAAGCAACATCTTAATAAACTAGAAATAAATATATACTTATATCGCGTAAAACTAATATTAAAACTTTTGACCAGAGAGAGCAATAGTGCGTGTTTTAGCCAAGTAGTCACAAAATTTCAGAGGTGAGTCGCTCAAAAATGTTGCGTTACATTGACCACATCCAACAAATAGAGTCAAAAGAATGTGGGAAGGAATTGTACGTACCGATGTAAATTGAAATAGGGACGTTTTTAGGTACAATCTCAACAAACTGCGTTTCAAATGCTGTGATAACATAGTTCAAACTCTCTGTATTCGTCGATTCTTGAAGAATCCAGTTTAAAAAATACCTACGCATGTGATGGACTATTTGGCTTCAAAAACGTTTGATGTTTGATACATCAATCAATATCGCATATTTACAGGATATACCTAAGTCAAGTTCTTACCAAAATTATACGTATTTTTATTTCATTGAAAAAAATAATCGTTTTCTGACATTTGAAATCGATATTTCCCATAAGTAAAATAATTAATTGGCAGGTATTATCGACAATCTGACACTGCTAATAGATAATTTTAAGGATGTTAGGGGACGATTCTTTCTGTAATAACTCTACTCTGGGGGTCTTTTTTAAATTCTTCTTAGGGCTATTTATATATTTAGTAATTAAGTTTAACATTGATTTTATAATATATATATATATATATTTTGCATTCTAACATTAAATTATAAATAATTAATTTATATTTATATAATATATTACACATTACGAAGAAATTGAAAAATATTACCTTTGTTCATAGAACAATCAGAACTAATTCCTAACCGTTCGATGCCTGTGCATAGAAATTCCCAATGCGCATGCGTGATGTCTTGGTTCTGACGGATTTTCGCTTCGCTACAAATGTATTTACCTAGAAAGCAACTTTACCCATTTTAAACATTTACAGCTTTATTATGCCCGCCACTGTCACCACCTCCACCACACTCAGTCCCGTTATTACTACTTCCAGCATTATTGTTACCGTCATTCCCCACACCCAACCTGTTGTCGTTCTTCTCTGAACCACTTTGCCAACCAGAATCCATCGTTCCATCACTATGACACCCCCCTTGTCCTCTACATTCTTCCTCCTCCAGATTCGCCTCACCATACAACAACCCTGCAGTTGGATTCCCACCAAGATTTTGGATCAGCGAAGAAATATTTGTGCCCAGATTTCTTCGATTTACATTTAAATTCAACGTTTTTGGTGGTTGGTTTTTCATCATAGGGATGTTTGGATTACTGTTGTTGTTGTTGCTGTATTGGTAGGCGTTATTTTGTTGGTGGTGTTGCGGAGGATAGTAGTCGTTCAGACCAGAAATTGTTGTGATGAGGTTGCTGCTTCCGCCACCAGATACTGACGACGACGACGACTGCTTGGGGGATCGGAAGTCTTGATGGTCTTGCTCGGGGATGATTTCGTATTGTGCATCAGGTGCAAGGTACTGTTCGTTATTTGTCGATGGGAGTAGTAGTATAAAGTTGTTGCGGCTGCCGGCTATGTTTTGGGGTTGCTGTTGGTGGTGTTTTATAGATGGATGGTCGTTGGAGGGTTTCTGCGGAAGAAGAAATTAAAAACATGCACTGGGAAAAAGTTCACCATGACAGTAACCTGCGAGGATTGAGAAGCACGTTAGTGCAAATGTTGTGCGCGTTGCGTTCTTTTTAGGGCAGGTGTCCTTCAAAGTTCTCTCTCCAACGTTAGTTTGTCAAATTCGAGACGACCGGTTCGGTAAAGAATCATGATGGACGTTATTATCTTAGGCAAACTTGTAATAAATAATAAAATAACAAGGTGTAAAAGAAAATAGAAATTACCTGTTGAAACTAAATGACAGCAACCAAAGATTTACCAAAAATAGATAAATTTTGGAAATTTTATAAGATGGTATTATTTTAATTTAAAAAAAAAATGCCTTAAAATTTACATTTTTTTTTATGGTTACAGTATCCAGCGTTGAGGTGCTCAAATAAAATGTGTTCTTTTGTTCCACTTTATTTAGTGCATAATTCATATCCAAAAGCATCATCAAAAAGATATTGTTTACGGACAGGAATAGCCTGGATTTCCGCATATACACACGGTGCGCCCGCTTCATTCTATCCTTATATACAAACTTTCATAAGCGTAATATGTAACGTGTAATTAGGAAATGCAGACGCCCGTAGTTCATAATCAAGAGCTCATTTGTGACTACATGACGCTTTTGTCGCGCTTTACACACATATACAGGATGGATTAAATCGAGCCAAAAATTCTAATTT
Organism: Apoderus coryli; assembly: GCA_911728435.2. Lineage (NCBI taxonomy): Eukaryota > Metazoa > Arthropoda > Insecta > Coleoptera > Attelabidae > Apoderus > Apoderus coryli. The sequence continues at coordinate 13,503,877 of OU452200.1, read as the reverse complement.
CTCTTTAAGTACATTATTACGACAAGAAAGTATATGGGGTTGACTTGAAGCCACTTACAATGAAATGTGTCAGTCTGAAACATATCCGCCAAATAATTTTGTATCCATCACTTCGGTATACAGCAGTCTCTCTATACCACAAAATAAAGCTACGCGTCAGATTTTAGTTAGTTGGACGAGTATTGTTACCTATACGGGATTTGCAAATCCAAAAACACCCTGTAAGTTTTGCTTTGACCATTTGAGAAAATCATTTACTATTAGATGTTGATACTCGAGCACACTTCAGATCAGCAACTATAATTATTGCAGTTCCCACTGGAATTAAAATTTTTAGTTTACTAGCGACCTTTCATGAATCTCAAATTAAAACTACTCCGGTTACCCTTTGGGCTCTAGGATTTGTTTTCCTATTTACAATTGGAGGACTCAGTGGTGTAATAGTACCCTCCAACTCATCCATTGATATTATCCTTCATGATACATACTATGGGCGGGATGGAACATCTGGGTTAGTCTAAAAATGAATTCTTAAAATATTTGGGGCTTAATGATTTGTGATATATTTTGTTTTTAAGAATTTAGGGCAGTAAATTTTTGACGCTTATTTGTCACATTTGAATATTTTTAACAGGCAGGAAACGTATGTAGGTTAGTCTAAAAATAAATTCTTAAAAAATTGGGGGGGTTAATGATTTGTGATATATTTTGCTCTTAAAAATTAAATAAATTGAAATGGCAATAAATTTTGGTAACTAATTGTGACACCCTGTAGGTATAACTTAAAAAATAATGTTTGAATTAAACTAATATTAAAGCTACCTATCATCAGCCTCAATGGTTTTCATATTTTCACAAGTTGACGATTTTTGTGAAAACCGTAGGAGATACGTAGGTATATGATACTTTCTACCAAATTGAATTTATTTTTGAGGGACACAAGAATAACTCATATTCGAGTCGAATCACACTCGCATAGACCTCGATTCGTCGAGTAGTCTGCGTGAAATAGTTGTGGGAGGATTCAGCGTTCAAATTTCAGCAGTATTGTGGCATATTATAATTAAGCATTTTTTATTGCAAATTTTATTAAGCCTTTCCCATCTTATATAAACTATAGCACAATCTTGGCACTACAAGGATCCATCTATTACTTTAATTTATTACATTGTGAAGCGAATCATTAATCATTTAAGGAAAAAGTTATCCAGAATTGGCAGGGTCTCCTCATATTCTATCAACTCTTGTGATAAAGGATGCGATAAAGTGGATAAAAATTCAATAGAAGTGTGCTTTTTATAATAGTTTTGTTACCGAGATATATGTAACATAATATGTTTTGAATTATGTATTTTGAGGCAATAGAACTTCTTTACAAAGGCAAACTATATATTTAGGATTGCAAATTTTTCTTTATTAGTCCACTAAGCAAAGTTTTCTACTAACTACACTATTTACCATAAATTCATTGATTTTTTGATAATTTGTTCTTGTTGAGGAATTTTATAATGTTTTGTATCATATAATTACATAATTGAATTCCGGCAAATTAGGAAAAATTAACTTATAACTTCAATGTGATTCAAGATGTTTTAGATTTGTAATACAAATATCCTTACATTACCCAGGACCTATCGGGTGAAAAACACCTCATAGAGGGTGTTACAAAAAGAATCTTATATGACCCAAACAAGATCAAAATTATTAATTAAGTCCAGTGGCGTTAGGGGGGGCAACTTAATAAAAATAATTGGCAAAAAAAATGTTCATCATTGGCCTTAATGTAATTTCGATATTCTCTTGAGAAATAGCAACTAAAACTACAATTTTTTTTATGTCTAGTATTTTTTCTTGTGTTGCTTCGTTTATGAGATAAAAATGTAAACCATTTTTCATCCAATACCAAGAATATTTGCGAATAATCAGTAACGTTGATGTTATGTGACTGCGCCAATCATTTTGAATATGTCAAATTTGTTGAAGTCCCTTGACATGCATCACTATACAAGTGCCGAGATGACCGACATGCACTTTTAACACAAATAGAAGTTTAGTTTAATGCTCGAATATCATATCAGTATAGCTACTGACCCATTTCGTAATCACTTATGTACCTTGTCTTTCTCTGAGGTAATGGAATATGGCATTGTAATTTGATTGCGCATAAATGGATTATTATTATTATTATTTCGGATAAGTTTAAGAGATATGATTTTTTTTTAGAAAACCTCTTGCCTATGCTCAATGTTCGACTAAAAATAACAGTAAAATTTCAAGGCAAGACAAAAATACATAAATAAATACAATTAATATTTATATCTACCCAATACAAAAAATTACAAAAACTGTTGAAAGTGCATCCAATCTTCTCCTGAATGCATTGACTGGCGAACTCTCTCAAAAACACCAGGGTCGTTTCTAATCGAATTACACCCAGCCATAATGCGATTCCTTCGGTCCTCCACATTTGCTACAGCGATTTCCATATGTTTCTGTTAATAACTCACGAGCAATCCGACTAAAATGCGCTGGTGCACCATCGTGCATAAACCACATTGCATTTCTTATTGACAATGGTACGTTTTCCAGAAATCTAGGAAGCGTGTGTTCCACAAAGTCGTGATATACCTCTCCGGTAAGTCTCCCTGCTCCCCCACTTCGCGACAGTGTGCCTAGCCTAGCTTGTATTCATGTTAAGCGAATGCAACAAATTTCACAGATTCAAAATGATTGGCACAGTCAAATAACATCAACGTTACTGATTTTTAGCCGAATTACTCCCAAATATTCTTGGTATCTTGAAAGATGTTTTAAATTTTTATCTCGTAAACGAAACAACGTTTTATGAAGAAAATGCAAGTAATAGAAAACTTGCAGTTTCAGTTGCTTTATCTCAAGACAATATCGAAATTAAATTAAAGTCAGTGGAATACATTTTTTTTGTCTATAATTTTTAACAAGTTGTCCCTCTAACGCCACTGGACTTAATAATTTTGATCTAGTTGATAAACAACGATAAACGTCATTTAAAATAAAATTAACACCTTGGATCTTGGAATAAACAATACATTTCCGGGCGTATGTTTATGAGAACTTTTTTTCATAAACTGACTTGGATAGACAAGTAATGCCAAGACCGGTGTAGCAGGTATATAATATAGACATAATATTATAAGGCACGTAGACAGCAAATTGTTCAGTTTCAGTTTAACCACGTTCACGCAAAGTTGCTGGGAAGAAGCTGACGGCTGATTTATCCAAAATAATTGTTTCTATAAGTTTAGTTTTCTGTCTCGAAAACTATTCCTATAAAAAAAGTTCACTACTAAGCTTCCCCAAGTTGCTAACTATAGAAAGAAACACACAAACGCTTGTCTCACTTAGGGTGAGTTTAGGTCGGTGATAGACGTGTAACAGAGACTCAAGATCGTATGCTGAAAGGTCTGGTAGGTTTATTTTTACAATTCAATTGTTAAAAAGAATTTTAGCTGAATTCACAGTGATTGTGCCGGTCTAGATAGCTCTCCATATCATATATTATGTAATATATATATGGAGATTATTAGTTTCATGAAAACTTTTATTTTTTTATTTCACCGGAAATACTTGTTTTTGGTCATTTTCTACATAAATAAGTAGTTTTAAAAAAATGTCTGTCTGTCTGCCTGTATCCACGAAAACGCAAAAACCACTTAACAGATTTTAACCAAATTTGGTACAAAAATACTATTGGACATGGCAAGGAGCTGATTAGATTTTAGGAAACATTGAGCGTAGGCAAGGGGTTTAAAAGAGGTTTCAAAAATTAAAAAATTCATAGTTATTAAACTTATCCGAAATACTGCATAATTTTTTACGCATTCAATTGAATATAACCTAAAATATTGAACATAAAATATTAAACCACATTGGCGTTCGAAAATAGTGTAAAATAGAGTAAAAAAGATTAAAAAAAAACATATTGCTTAAACATAGCAGCATTAACTAGTTATTTATACCTTTTATAGAATATATCCTATAAAATGTGTCATAAATAACTTACTTTCATAGGCGTTCTTAAATAGTGGAAAAGGGGTCAAAACATAAAAAATATATATTTCCTAAACTTATTCGAAATATGGAATAATTTCTCATAGTTGTGATACAATATAAGCTAAAAAATATTCCATAAAAGAATTGGTTTTCACACGCGTTCGAAAATAGTCTAAAAAATGGTCAAAAACGAAAAAAAATGTTTTCCAAATATACCAGAAAAATTGGCTAATTATATATAGCTTTGACATAAGATAACCTACAAAATGCAGCATAAAATTTTCATCTACATAGTCGAAAAGGGGGTAAAATAAAAAAATATTTAAAATGTAAACATTTTTATAATTAACTAGTTGAATTGGTGTTAAAAATATACGACAAAAATTAATGTACCATAGGCGTCCGTGAAAATTCTATTAAAGGGTCAGAAAAAAATTGTATCCGTGATAACTCAAAAACCACTTAACGGATTTTTCCCACATTTGGTACGAAAATACTACAGGATATTTATAGGTGGTGATTAACATTGAGCGTAGGCAGGGGGTTCAAAAATTAAAAAAATCATAGTTCTTAAACTTATCCGAAATATTGAATAATTTTGTGCGTTTAATTAAATATAACCTAAAATATTTAACCTAAACAATTAGACCACATTGACATTCGAAAAAAGTGTTAAATGGGGTAAAAAGGTTAGAAAAAATCGTATTTCTTAAACATAGCAAAAATATTGACTAGTTATTTATAGCTTTGATAGAATATAACCTATAAAATGTGTTATAAATATCATGTTTTCATAGGCGTTCGTAAATAGACTAAAAGGGGTCAAAAAAAATATACTTCCTAAACTTATTCGAAATACGGAATAATTTTTCATAGTCGTGATAGAATATAACCTAAAAAATGTTACATAACGGAACTGGTTCACACAGGCGTTCGAAAATAGTGTAAAAAAGGTCAAAAACGAAAAACAAAAAAAATTCCCAAATATAACAGAAAAATTGTATATAGCTTTGATATAAGATATCCTACAAGAAACAGCATAACAATTTTGTATACATAGGCGTTCGTAAATAATAACTATTTTGCGTACAATAAGAACTTGGCCTAGAAGATCTGAAATATAAAATATGTACATATAAGTAGTGCCTTCAAAGAGAAGAAAAAGGAACAGAACCCGATACTTAAAAAAAATAGCTGTTATCTAAAACAAAAACAAATATATAAATTTTAGATAAATGACAAAAAGGATATAAAATTATTCAAATTCTTTATTCAGCCATCACAAATACAAATATTGTACAATTGTCAAAAGGCATAAGATATATACAAATGAAAAAAAAAATACAGACAAAAGCAACACATACATCTAAAAAATATTCAATAAATTAAAAAAAAAACAATAAATAAACAAATTTAAAAAATTACATAGATATCACAGACGAACACATGACTCGGTAAATTCCTGCAGCGTGTAAAATGTCCCTGATATTAAAAAATCTTTCAATTTGCGCTTAAATATTTTCTCCGATTGAGATTTCCTCAAGCGGCACGGCAGCATGTTAAAAAAATAAATACCGGAGTATTGAGGTGACTTTTTATATGATTCATGGTTAGGTCTGGGGAGAAGCATGATCACGCCTACTTTTGCACTTAAATATAGAGGGCTATTCGTGCCTCGAGGGCAACAATTTATTTTGCTGAAGATTTAAAAAAACTTTAAGTCGCGTATTAAAATTAATTTTGTAGTAGTATTTTTTTAATTGTTCAAATAATATATTGTTTTAATTATTTCCTCCTACAATTCTGCACAGGAATAATAGGTATGATTATTTAAAATTTTGTTTTAAGCACTAATATTTCCAAGTTAGTGATTTCATTTTTCTAAAACCTACTTTATATTTATTGTAATAAATTTGTTGCAATTAGTTAACTCTATACGTTAGAAAAGTTCGTCCAGCTATTATATATATTCTGAATAAAAGCCCACTCGAAAAACCATCTGGTGTTTCGTCGTTTCATTTGCCAGCAATAATTTAAACCTTTTTAAAATTTAAAGTGATGAATTACTAAAGCGTATTTCTCAAGTTTAAACTTATAATTCCCAGTCGCACTTTAATCTTCCAGGGGAGGCGTATTCAGGCCATAGACAAAATATAAAACAGGAACCGCCTGCGCCTCCTTGGCTCCTTTTTGGGCACTGAAGTTTTAGGCCGTCTTGGGAAAGCTAACGGCATCTAAATGCACTCTAATATTCATGTGCAGGCGAACGAAGTTTTAGCGGTCGTGTAAATAACAAGTATAGTATATTTAATACAGTTTATATATTATGACAAAGTAAAACTGAAACTATAAATCTAAACCGTTAGAGGCAAAGTTAGAAAATAAATAAAAGTCCTGAAGTTTATCCAGAATTTTTTCTTTTTCCTCTTCTTCAAAACTAATGAACTCAAAATCGATTTTAGTCATTCTACTAAACAAAGAAGTACTTTGTATACAACGGCTGGTACAGATTCAAGTTTGCTTCTAAGCTGCTATACAGTACACTCCAGGTATATTAGGATCTTGTTTCTGTTTTTGCAAGTAAACATAAAGTTCATGGAATACTGGCTTACTAAACAAAAGTAATTCAAGAGACAACATCTTGTTAACAACAATAAACATGGTGGCTAGGGTGGAGCGAAAATTTCAACTTTCGAAATTTAATTTTGACTAGCCCGCAAAAGGTGTCTTTTATTATAGCAATAAACATATTCAAAGCGCAATTAAATCGGCCAACTTTTGGAGGTTCCCCAAAGGCTAAGAAACTTGTCAATAATAAGCATATAAGTTATTACGCAAGTAAAAGGGTAACGATGACCTGTGTTAAATATATTGCATGGAAACAGTAGTGTATTTACATGTTTCAAGGTTATGTGTGACTGAGCAAAGTATTGCGTTCTCTGCGTTCATTTGACTTTTATACGAGTACGAGTCAGTACGTGTTATAGCTATATTACCAACTTACGGTGACATTTTATGGATTAGATATCAGTTAAAAGAACCGAATGCAACTGAAGTAACAAAACTATAGTTGCGGAAAGTTTAAAAGAGCTTTGAATTAAGGCTTCGTTACCCGTTTTGTCAGACAAGCGAATTACGGATATGATAAAAACATATTACACGAAATATCAAACTTTAAAACAGGTTGAAAAGTAGGAAAACCGATGCTGTTTCCACTAAAGTGAAAGAATTCCCACACAATGGCAATGGTACCCTTTTTGATATAACTTCGTGTAAATGTGCCTATTTGAGTTTATGCAATACCAATGTCAAAGTGCCTTAAAGATAGAGCGTTTTTACTAGACCAGAGAACCGAACGCAAAATGGCAATTGGTTCAGTTGATGTAAATGCAACTAAGAAAATTGAAAAAAAACCTAGCCAGAAAATCAAAAGAATAAACTCAACCCTAAAGTATCATACAAAAGGTTGAATTGTCAGAATCTGACCTTTCTGATAAAGACTCAGATGCAAAAGACCGTACCGATATAAGTTATTCCCAGAATCCAAGTCCATCAACATCACAATCAATAGAAACGGTGGGACAAAAGAGAATTGCATTACCAAAATTAGAAAAAGCCTGTGACAGAACAGGTGTTTCTGATAGAACCGCGGCAATAATAGCTTCAGCTTTTTAGTAGGTCTTTAAATAATTACTCCAAGCGATTCGACAAAAATAATTGACAGAAGTAAAATACGTCGTGCTAGAAAGAGGAAGAGATCAGAATATCAAAGCAAACATAAAGAAGTTGTAACCGGTTTGTTTTTTGACGGCCGCAAAGATAAAACTTTTATAGAAAAACTGTTACCGAAGAACATATTGTGTTAATTCCAGAGCCCGGGTCGAAACATCTTGCTCATATAACGCCGTTATCCGGATCAGCATTAAATATTAAAAAAAAAGATAGTAAAATTTTTAAAGGAAAAGGAAAACTTTTCAGGTTTAGTTGCTATAGGTATATTTAGTGGGTACTGCTACTACTTAATATTTTGACAGTTGTATAGAGCATAATATATTATTAGCAATAGGTTTCCAAATTATTTGACCTTAACATTCCTTGCAATTATGTTTAAAATATGTTAATTTATCATCAAAATACTTGACATATACAGGCATTAGTTATAAGAGCTTCACCCTTGTAGTTATGCCGACGTTGAGGAAGACGAAACAGGAAATTATTTCGAGAATGAAACTGAGGAGTATTAAAATTGCATTGGGAAAGCAAATGAGGACAATCAATGTAAGAATTAATGAGTTTAAAGATGCAATTTTGATCATTCAATATTCTCCTGAACTTAAGATATTCAACATTAAAGCTCTTAAGGAAAGACAGTTCCTTAACTTACTCCTGTACCCGGAAAGTGGCCATCAACTTTGACACAAAAATGCTTCAGAAATTTACATTGAACGCTCTCAAGGCTCGCAATGTGGGTCTGGTAATTAGGAGACCATGCGACCGTACCATATATACTACAACCTACTTTTGACAAAGGCATATCGATCTCAGAATAAAACCCAAGCTACGAAGAGCAGCCTGAGTTGTGTTTTTGTTGACTGAACGAAGGTTGTAGTATATATGGGCGTCAATTACAATCCCAAGATCTTTTATTTGTGAACATCTTGCAAGCGAAGGATCAATTATATAGTCAAAATTATATGGACTCTATAACTTGTCGAAAATGTCACACATTTATATTTGTTTTCGTTAAGTGGTAAATTATAGTTCGCACACCATTTCGTGATGGGGTGCCATCAACAATATCATTAATGAAAAAAATAGCGGGGCAGGATTTCTTTACTGCCATTTATGACATCAGATTTTACACATCTTACGTTGAATTATTTAGTGATAAATCCTATCAAAGGCCTTCAAAAAATCTGTGTAAATAGCGTCAAATTGCTTTCCACAACCGATTGTAAAAATTGGTTTTGGAAAAATTCTACTAAATATAAAAGCCATGTTGTTCTGTAAGCTTCAAACAGGAGGAAAATGATAACTTTAAGGTTTTTGTTAAAGAACATCCTTACGATCACATCCAGATGACATCGTCGGTTTAAATATTTTCATGGTTTTAACGATACCCTCGACTCGAAGATACAATTTATACCATAACCGATGCCAAGAAGTCGATACAAATTGTACCATCATCGAGCAGAATCGGAAAAACTAGAAGAAGCAGATACTACGACGAAGACGCTCTCAAAATCTTAGCAAATGCACCCACAATCTGGGACGGATTAGACCTGCTCTGTTCCGCATATTTTAATAATAATAATAAGCCTTTATTTCCAACAGGGTAAACGCAATTACGGGAAAATTAATTCATTATACAAGATAATAAAGAAGAAACGAAACAGAAAAAAAAAATAAAAAAAATCAATCTAATAATATAAAATAATTAATGATCAATTAATTAAAAGTAAAAATTGTAACAAGAAAAAAAGAAAATAACCTCAAATGAAATAATATAGATATTATATAATACAACTCATAAAGAAGTTACACCATGAGTGTTACAAAACCAATTGAAAATGTACATGAACACTCAAGCTGAGGCATCAAAAAAAAAAAACTCATCAGAATCTGAGTTCAACAACACAAAAAAACTAATCACGTTCGACTACTTGAATATGAGTTTTTTTTTCTTCCACGATAGCGCCCAAACGCTTTAACCAATCACTTGAGCTACATTTTGGTATATGAGTTTGGGGGAGTCCTGGGATGAACCCATTAGTTTTTGGTTGAAATCGCTTAAGCCTTGTGATAGGGGTGGACACAACTGCTAAATTTTCATATATCAGTAGGGGCCGAGTGATACATCATTTTAAAGCATTTTTATCTGCTTTACAGCGACAGATCCCTTTTGATATTTACCCCCATAATTCTCGAGAAAACTGCGTTTAAATTTTCAGCAGGTAGGTTGTTGTTAGGGGTGAACACAGCCGCTAAATTTTCAAATAGAATTATAATACAATAATTTGAAAGAGGGATTTGTGGCGTCATTGATAGAGCGTGCGCTTCGCATGTGTAAGCTTCTGAGTTGGAATCCCAGCTCTGGCAATAATAATCTTATCGGGAAAGTTTTGGGGCGACACAACCGATTTTTTAAATACAAGACGGATTTGAATGGAAAAAAATACTTGGAAATAGTATGATATACCTTAGTTACAGCAGAGTTGTAAATAAATATTTACAGTGGGAATCCTAAATATTTTATTTGATACTACGACTATGGTTTCTTCTTTTTCTTCTCCTTTCCTACCTTAAAAGATGGTTTTCCATAAAATCCATTTCCATTCCATTAGCTGTCTTTAAATATTCAATACCATATAGCGCATTTCCATTTTTTGATATAACTTGCATTGTTTAACTTTTATAAAAGTTGCCGCTTTTTCCTCTCGTGGCTTTTATCCTCTGCAACGCGCGTTGGTTGCAGGGTGTGTTTGTTATTAGTTTTTTCAAACAATTTTCTGTACTTTATGCAATACAACGGGTATTAGAAAGCCAGGCGTTTTGCTACACAATGGCGGCTGAACATTTTTATGGAGTTTTTATGTTATTGTGCCGCTTGGCATTTTAACATCATTTAGAGCTGACGGTAATCGATTGTTGTGTTGGACAAAAAACACAAAATTTTATATTTCATACATGGTGCTCTACAGAAATTTGATTGACAGAAAATAAGGTTTGTCAAAAACTGTACCTAAGATTTGCCCAATTCTGACTTATGAGTTAAAACCGTTTAGAAAAAACCTAACAAAACAATTGGTTACATACTCGTATAACGTTAAATTTTCTAAAGATATTGTTATATACATTTTTTTTTTAAATAAAATATTATTTGCGGTAGATGTTGTTCCTGTGTTACACTCAAGACTTTTCAGACTACTTACCCCATTTAGATGCAAAATTTCCTTTTTATGCATAATTAGTTACTGGTAAACTCGTATAAAAATTATATTTTTCTTCATTATTCTTCCTCATTCAAAATGAGACAGCTGACTGTGTTCTATAGAATTATGTGGAGTCTGTTATAGTATATAGCGACATGGAGCACATTTACATGTAATTAGCATGTAGGTATTGTATATGTGCACATGAAGCGCATTCAATCAAATTTCGGGAGCATATAAACAACGCAACGTCCCTGTCGTGAATGTACCTAAATTATACCTGCATGCATGTGACATTTACAAGCAGTTTAACATGAGACGTAGGTATATTTTAGACACATGGAAACAATAAGATACATATTATTGATATTTCTAAATAGGAGTAAATTAAAAACAACACTTTATTAATTCAGACGAGCAATAAGCGAAGGTCAACACGATTTCATCAAATTTTTTCCAGAGCTCTTGAATTCTTTGATTGGATCAAATCGTTTCTTCAATGTAGCTTTCAGTTTTGAAATCACGTGAGAGAAGATACAGGAGCTACTTGAATCACGTGCATTGGAATCAAACAAGATTGCACTTTGTAATGCTGTTTTCCAGTGTCGGGTTTTGAATAGCAAACCATTTACTATAAAAAATCAACAAAACTCAACGAGAATTAATTTATAATAATGTTTTGCCGCATTATATGAAAAACAGTCGTCAGACATGATTGTTTGTTTGTAAATAAAGAATTTTTACTTTTGTTGGTTTATGCATGCTAAATTTCTCAAGTTTCTAACTATACCGTGCGTGATATATAATATGGCATTGTTACAATTTCCGCGATACGCATCAATTCGACTCATAATCATGATTAATAATAATAATGGTTTGAAGGGTGCGTTTTAGAGCAGTATAGTAAGGGTTAGTGATTAGAACTGAAGAATTGTATTCAAATATCTATCACACCTCCATGTATTTAAAACACCATTACGTTATACAGGGTAATTCACGCCATACGACAGGGAATAATGTGGCTAAACTATTGAATTTCCTGAAAGTGTTATTCATAGGTTCGATAAAAATGATTTATGGCTACATTTTAAAAATATTGTGGATCTATACAGGGTGTCCCAAATAAAAGAAATGGACCATAGTTATGTTTTTTTAAATGGAATGCCCTGTATGTGAATATATTTTTAGATCTCCCGTTCAAAATAAACCTAACTTTCATTAAAGTACATCTCACCTAAACCTGTCAGTTTTTTAAATATTTTAAGTTTTATAAAAATATAGACATAATTTGTATGAAAAAATTCAAACCTATTCGTTTGTTCTTTTTAAGCTTGTCTGGGCTGAGAAATATACCCACTTGTTACGCCAAATATAAAAAACCCCCAATACTAAATACAGGGTGCAAAATCATCGCAAAAAGCGGTCTTCGAGAGACTGTTAAAGCAGCTTAACGAAAGATACCACCCAAACACAGTGCAACTGCATCAAGAACTTTTCAATATTGAAATCAAAACTTTTTTAATAGAGGAGATGAAGGAGCAAATAAACGAAGCGTTACACCAGGTTAAGGTATTTAAGAAAAGGATTCAAATGTGCCTAGAGTCCAATCATTTTCAACATTTATTAGAAAATTTTTCAGTATTTATGTATATCTTGTTACTTAATTTAAGTTAAAAATGTATTTATTTATTACGTTATTGTATAAATATATTATGGTTTGTCAAATTCTCATGGCTGACTTGACAAATATTATAATTTTGAAAATTCTTTCTATTATTACCAATATGTGTGCCTCTTCCATGCAAAATTAAGGATATATATATATATATATCTATAGGAAAACTTTACTTTAACTTTAATTTTTGCATCATCAAATACAGGGTCGTCTACATGAAATTAACAGGTTCAATTAAAAATTCGCCTAATATTATGAATATTTGCATTTTCCACGAAAACGTCAAGAGTTATCGATAGGAAACTATTATAATATTTGACAGATAATTACTTTGTGCATCTAATTTTGACTGCACGTACAGTGTGTTCCATTTGAAATTAACAAGTTATTTAGAACTGAACTTTATGTTCATATAACTTATTGGACAGCCTGTATTTAGTACTGGGGGTTTTTTATATTTGGCGTAACAAGTGATGAGTGGGTATATTTATCAGCCCAGACTGGCTTAAAAAGAACAAACGAATAGGTGTGAATTTTTTCATTCAAATTATGTCTATATTTTTATAAAAATTATAATATTTAAAAAACTGTCAGGTTTAGGTGAGATGTACTTAAATAAAAGTTAGGTTTATTTTGAACGGGGAATCTAAAAATATATTCATATATATGGCATTCCATTTAAAAAAACACAACTATGGTTCATTTCTTATATTCCCTGTGTAGATTCACAATATTTTTAAAATGTAGCCATAGATGATTTTTATCAAACCCATGAATAAAACTTTTAGGAAATTAAATAGCTTAGCCACACTATTCCGTGTCGTATGGCGTGAATAACCCTGTATAATACTAAAGTTTGTATCACTATAAATCATGGATATTTTATATGCAACACAATTAGTATTCAAGCAAAAAATTAGAAATTATCATTACCTTGTGATATTTTATTACACATGGTATATTGGGTAGGTAGGTAGGTTCAAAATTAGTGGGTCTGTGCCGTACCCTCCACTACGACCACCGAGGGTCCATTGTGACTCATACCTATTCATATTTCACCCAGCAGCTCAATCTTAATGTGGATTTTTAAGAGCTTAGGGACTTTATGGCTTCTTGGCTAGCAAAGAAGAAGAAGAATGTATTTTTGCTCACAGTGCTGTTTAAGCACCTGCGCACATAAGTAGATCCATAGCTAGAACTTCTGCCTGATTTACGGAAGCGTGGCAACCCAGATAATTTGAATTTTTGCCTTGGGTCTGCTTCTGAAAACTCCGGCACTAGTACCTGAGTTTCTTTGTAAACCATCAGTAAACCAGCAATAATCCGCACTTTGTAATTGTCCCCATGTAGGACCCATTGACCTTTACATGTCAGAGTTCATTCCTAAAATCCTGTGCAAATCATCAATCAATGTCAGCCAGCAGTCTGTTGTCCTTCATGTGTGCCTCTGGCATACCTCTTGTACTATTAGGTACATAATCTATTGCCCACCTGGCTACCTTCTCCAGGACTATAATATGAAGAAGAGTTAATTCCAGAAGTTCTTCCATGGCTGCTGACGGTGTGAAGGGTAGTGCATCAGACAAGCTTGCATCTACAAAGCAGAGATCTTTGCTTAGGTCGTTCGCTGTAAAGCTTTCGTCCACAAAGTATCCGCTCCATATGTTATTATTGGTCTAATAACCATAAAGTATATGCAATAGATTTGTTTGGGTTTCAATCATTTCACAAAATTTCTTTATTATTAAGGAACTGGGTGATTTTCCTGACTAGGTTGTTAAGTGCTGATGTGTTGATTTGCCCGGCTGGTAGGCATATTGACACTAAGCTGAGTACATCTCTTCGTATGTGGTTATCTGACACTATTTGGAGCCTTTTAGCAGACTTATTGGTCTGAAATATTTAGGGTGATGGTCTGTACAACCCTAACCGTTTTCCACCTGGGCGGTATATAGAGTTCCATGCCAGACTGGCTCTATATAATTTGACTAGGCCGGGTAATAAAATATCCAATCCGTTCTGAAGTAGAGCTGTATATCATAAATACTTTGTACTTTTGAGAATTTATAAAAATTCACTTCTATGATTTTTTTATAATTCAAAATATTATGCGTATTGTTAAAACCTTAAAGCTTCTTAAAACATTGATAATATATTACAGAGTTTTATTAATTTTTGTATAACGGTCTTAACTTTTCGTATTGCAATATCTGAATGCACTATAACATCATTAGACTTTTTAATTAAAAATTATCAGTGGCATTCACTTGGAAACATAAACTAGGTGTGGAATATGTACAGGTACAAATTCATTCGTTAAAAGCGCGCAGCAAAATTGGTTTTAAATTATCAAAACAGACAAGCACAACCACACCTTTAAATTGTATTCGGCCTCAGACACGAAATTGCACAATGTGTATATAGATAATTTATTTCCTACGTGTGTTGTGTGTGTTGTTTTATATTTTACTGTTGATACAAATTAACCTATCGTTTTCATTTAATTTAGGTTTGTTGTATTTTATTTAGAAGGTACATATACAACATAATAAAAAATGTAAGGTAGATAATATGTTAAATATTTTATGAGGTTTCGTCAAGGAGGCGCTAATCAAAATCATTCAAAATTTATTACAGAAAAACCACACGAACGTATATTATCACTAAGTTGTCGAAAATAAGCCTGAGAGTTCTGATCTCTGTTAGGCAAGATTAAGAACATTTTAAATAATAATATTGTCACGAGTACAGATTCCAAAATTATTAATAAATAAATATAAATTATAAATCAATAACAAACCCCAGATATTCGATGGAAAAATACAAACATATTATTTTCCTGTTTATTCTAGTTTATCTAGATGAGTCACTATTTCTCGATAATCAGGAGCCCTGCCTCTTACCCTCCGCTTTCAAGGGTAGTCATACTGAAAAATGCAGCGTCAGCTATTCTGACCACCACCATCTAAATAAACGCGACGTAGGGGTGGTGGCGCAATATAATTATTATATTAATAACCAATTAGCAAAGAGAAATCAGAAAACCATCTTTGATTCAATCCAACCTCCCTCATTATCATTGGTCACACAGGGAGGATTTAGGCGCAAGATTGTTTAAGAGAGGGATAACTCTTTTATTATAAATTCTCCTCTCCATAGAAATAAGTTTAGTTGTGTCCTGATTTTAAACTAATAGTAAGAAAACCTGAAGGCAGTAAAATGTGAACCATAGTGCATCTTGACCGTATGTGGTCTTATATTTTAATGTAAGTAATATTATTTGTATTCTATTATTATAACTCTATAGTCTCTAATTTAAGTTTCATCATTTTGTAAACTCTTCTCAACTTTCTCAACTTTAACTGTTAATAAACTTAATCTATTTAAACTTGATATTCGGTGTTTCATCTTTTAGATAAGGTCCTTATTTTCAATGCCCTCGTAGTTCACGTTAAACCTAAACGTGACAATTGGTGGAGGCGCCGCTCTGAAAGTTCGAGCACCGATATCAATTGTTTCATTAAAAGCAAAATAAATGAATTTTCTATACAGAAATATTTTACTCCTTCCAACCTTGTTGATAGGACTGAACTGCAGCAGTCTTGTCTAAAATGGGCACAACTCGGTGTAACTATTTATCAATATCTAATAATTCTGGTTATACCTAAAATAAAAGTTTCCGGAAAGTAAATTATTGTTTAAAAGATTTTTTTTTTAAAAAGAAGATAATTAAGTATCCTATCGTATATTTACTAGCTAAATTGGTCAAATAAATTAAATGTTTAAAGAATAGTAGACCAAATTGTATTAAAATAAGACTAGCTGGTTAAAACCCATAAGATTAAAAAATAAAATAAAAAGGAAAACAGGTTGAAATTTGAACATGATTCCAATGAATTCAAAAGACTACAAGAGAGTATGTAATTTATTTTTAATTAAAAAACAAAAAGAACACATTAATGTTACAGCAGAAAGCTGCTCTAATTACTAAATTTTAGGTTGTTTTTTGAATTGAAAACATTAACAAAAACCAAAAACATAAAATACTTAAAGGAAAAACAAATATGCTGTAAGTTTGGCCATCAAACTAAAAAATTAACTCGAAGTACCTATGTAAATTTAAAATATATCTAGTCCATAAAAATAGGTATGAACATTGGATTTTTTAAATTTTAAAAAATTAAAACATATAAGAACTCATAAGATTTACTTATTATAGCCGAAAGCACTATTGTAATCATGAAAGTATCTATGAAAAATATGGTTTGATTTGAACGAAGAAAAAACCTACTAAATTAATGGTAAAAAGTAATTAAAAGTTTTTAGGAAATAACTATAATAATATAATTATATCTCAGTAAGATCTTGCGTCATAATAAGTACATCAAAAAGTTATAGATCATAAAAAAGTTAAACATTGAATCTAATTATTAGTTTTACCGAGCCAGAAATCATTAATATCCTATTTATTGGAGTGTTGTCAACTAATTTTTATATATTCTTTAACACCCACTAAATTTACACTAACTCAAAATTAAAACCATCATAATTATCACTGGCAAAAACTCTTTTTCACAAAATATAATCAAATCTATAATTACGGGGTAACTTATCCATTTTTAGAATAATCTAGTATAACACCTTGATACAAGAAAATAATTCCACGACGCACTTATTTATTTAGTATTAAAAAATATACAGATAATTAAATACTGCGGTTGTAAAATTGAAAATGAAAACTTTATTGTGAATTATCTTAGAAAAAATTGTATGTGCATATTACAATAGTGGCTTTAATAAAAATGCATCAACAAAATGAGCAAGCAAATTTTTTAAATTATGATATAAAGTCTTTAAATGGCCTTGATAATGAATCGAGTAATGAATTTATCTTAATTTATCCTTTTTTGCATCCACAGCATAATATAGATATACGGATTTGTAGTACAGATTTAAATTATTATTAATACCTAATACAGCAAGAACAGAAATATGTAAAAGGAACTTTGGAACAAAAGGTTTTTAACGGCAAAATTACTACTCTATGGAAAATTATATTTTACTTATTGTTAAACAATTATAACTGAAAGGAGAATGATAGCCTCGTTTATATATTACAACACTTAATTGTTGAACGAAAATGAACTATATAACATTTAAGAATCCCAAAAATTCCAGTATGGAGAAATATTGAAAAAGGGACAATCATCAATTTAGTAAATAAAGAAGAAAAAAACATACAGTATCTTCAAACCATAGCAAGTAAATAAAACATGGGTTGGACTAGGAAAAATCTAAATGTAATAAATAGGAATCTTGGCAATAAACTCGAAATAAATGATTACTTAAAAAAAAAAAAATTAGTGCAACAAATACACATTTAGGAAATGAAACGTGACAATTTAAATTTAACGTCGACTACTCCACAAAATCATATATATATATGTTCAAGTCAGAAAAATTGATCAGTCATACATGTTTCGAGACTTATAAGTCTCATCATCAGTGACGTATGTTATTCTTACCCTTTTGTGGGATCAAACTCTAACTTAACATTAATAATATTCAACCAAAATATATAGCACAAACTTAATTAGTAATGAAAATTTTCATCATTAAGATGATGTGTTGATAATTGCAACTTCTTTTTATTAAAATACACATTTGTTTGATACAAAATGCATTTTATGAAATTTGAAGATCTTGATAATTTGTGATCATATTGATAATAAATTAAAGTTCAATGTTTTTAGAGCATCAGGGATATAATAACTTAACATTATTGTTCTTCTTAACTTTCAATATCTAAGACATTTTTCTTTTACGAATACCTGCAATCGCGAGTAATGCTGCAAGTAAGATTGAATTTTACAAAAATATATTTTTTCAATCACTTACCTACAAATATGATTTTATGTCAAAAATAAATTTTATAAGACAAAAACCATATATATTATAGACCTAGTTGAATAAGTATAAAATATGACTTTAAAAATAATTTTAATTATGGATGAATATCTAAGTTTCCACAATCTTTTTCCAAAAAATATGTAACTTCATCCAATCCAAGTTTTTGGTAAAATTTTTAAGCCAAGTCCTTATTAACCCAATTTATTAAAAAGTAATGTATGTATTCAAATAAAAAGCAAATTAGTTCAAAAAGTATTGCTACGCACGGTTTTAACAACAATTTTAGTCGTATAAATGAAAAAGCTTAAAAGATTATGCAATTGACTATGTTAGAAATTTAAAATAATTTCTAAAGTTCACTAAACAACAACAAACAAGTTGTTGACGAGCTATCATTCATCCCAATAATTTTCAAATAATATCAAAAACTAATGCCGTTGAAAATAATGATAGTACTTAAAAATATACGATAGCGATAAGAGAAAACAAAATTTTTCAATAATATATTAAAGCACGCTTCGAGATCCTAAACTAAAAGAAGGAAAGCTCAAAAAAAAAAAAAAATCCACATGTGGTATTGTAGTTGCTATTTTATTTAAATAGTAAGTCTGTGTATTTTGGGAACCAAGTGCGAGTTCTTACCCCAATAGATGAGTGCATATAAACAAAATATGTTTTGGTCAACGATTGTATTGCATAAAAAAAAAAAAATAATTCTAATACAATTATGAATTGATATGGTACATGTCAGTTTTTATAATGGGGCAATGACTTTGAGTTGCATATATCTCAATAAACAATAATAAATTAGATCAGTGAGCCATATACAAAGAAATATTAGACTCAGAGGACTGAAGATGAATATTTCTAGATAAAACTAATGCCTGACCGAAAAAAGAATAAATGGATATGCTCTTAATAAATTTAAGCAGAGTTGAAAGACAGAAAAGTCCCAAGATAAATTGAGTTTTTCAATTTGGAATGCATCTTAATTTAAGTATGCAGCGAGTGGTAAAAGACTAATTTTTCCCAAAATTATGAGTCTGTTTCTGATGCGGTAATTGCTGTGACACTTTTTCTGAAACTTTTTAGCGATTTGAACTCTTAGCAAATCACTATAAAAGTAATAAATCAATCACAGTGAATAGGTTTGTATAGAGGGACGAATTATATAAAAAATTCAACTATTGTTGTATATGATAATTTTCATACTTTATTTAAATTTGTTAAAAATGTTTTTGAATGTATACTAATACTAGTTTGTTTCAGATCTTGTCATCTCAATAAATAAAATAAATAAGCTCTACCAAAATAATTATTCTAGGAATTCAAACTTGTATAAATGGATCTATATACATGATATATCAAACATTTAATAATTTTTAAAGGGGAAAATCCCAGTTCTTTAAATGGTGGATTTGATTTTGGTCAGGAAGGTGTTCAAAGATGTTTGATGTAGGTATGAATTTTAGTTTTACACTAATTACCAAATAAGGTATGTATATGCGTTAATAAAGATAGAGGTATGTACAAATATAAATATATAAGTGCAACTAAAGAATATGGCCACATGATGTATCGTTATTAAAAAATAATTGAATAAGTATTCATAATCAATTATGAACGGGAAAAAAAATAATATATTGAATTTTGAAGGGAAACTGACATGAAAATATTATTAGTCCTTACGATTATATCCTTCGAGGATAGCTCATATTATTTTAAAGGTGGACTAAAGAATTATGAATGACTGAATATTGATCCGTCGAAGTGTTTTGGTGTTGACCGTAACTCGTAAAAACTGAAATATGTTAACAAAGTAGCCGGTAAATGGTAAAATAAACCACAAAAGTTTAGGCCTAGGCACATAAGTGCAAAATATTATTTATTATTTGTTTGTCGACAGAAAATATTGATACCATGGTATATTAGAAGATCTAATATCAAATAACTTTTAAACATTTGTATTAAATAAAAAACTTTCAAGTAAAAAGTTAACACGCGGAATTTCATTTTCACCCGCTTAGCCACCGGGGGAGAATGATAACTAGTTATCTGTAAAAAATCTGAATATTCATGTATTATAGTGCATGAGGGTCCTTCATGGGTGATTCCTGAGCCACCACCGACACGGGCAGGAGCAGGAGAGAGAACAGGTCAGGCGAAGAATGGACCGGTAAACCTTCCGGTCTGGACGAACCCTTCGGTTGCAAATGGCGTGCCACGTCCGAGTTCCGGCTCTGGAAGAATAGGGAGACGTCCCGTCCATAGAGTGGCTCCGACTAGGCGTCGCCAGCCTAGGGTACCCCCCTTGACAATACGAGTAGATGGTGCGGGACATAGAATTTTTTGAAATAATTAGTGTACAAACTTGATATAATATATATACAATGTTTTTCTCGTACTCTTAGTGTGGAACAAAAAATAATATAGTTTTGTTTCAGACTTTTTATTTTAACAAGTTTGGGAGCCTATTGGAGGCAACTACCTGAAGTTATAGGTTATGAAGGAACGATTCCATTAGTGTTTAAAACGGAGACACCTGTAATAAAGAAATACGAACCTCACCTGCTGAATGCATACTGTAAAGATCAGTACCTACCGTGTTGAACTATATCTTCTTGGTGGACATTTCGATTCGATTCGAGAGGAGTAAGAAAATGTAATAAATGATGTGTATTCTAGTTTTCTAGTAGCAAACGAAGGTAAAAATGAAACTAGCAAAAAATTTTCTAAAAAGAAGTTTAGATTTTATAGGAGACGCACTATCTTGATGCTGTGGTACGTGGCAAATCATAAGCAACTTTATTAATTCTTATTTATAGTGATGATAATATCAAAATTAAAATACTTATAAAATAAAGATCAATTAAATGCTTATTATAAATTTTTTTCGGAAAACTCTGAACATTTTCGGAGGTTTAGTAAAGGCGTAACAGAAAATTTTCAATTACTGGAAAGTAAAATAAGAAAATTTGAAAATTTTAAACACGATATTTTTCTTGAACAGATATCTTAGTAGCAGGAAAGTTACAAAAATTGTTTTTTAAAATTAATTGACATGCTGCTGATTGTTCGTGATATAGAAATAAATTCCTCTTGACGCTTAAAATATATACCAATAAGTAGCTAGGGTATTTCCAAAAGTGTTAAATACCTACCAGCTTGATAAATTTATAAATCTAAATGAACAACTCTTAAAAAGAGAGCTAAGAATTATCTATACATTATCCCACACTGAGTTGCACATAGCTACGCATCAAGATATCTATTATTAAGAAACATGTTAAGTGGCAATTATTTGAATTAGTTACTATACCATTCGATTGGAAAAACGAAACATGTGTTTTTCTACAAGAAAGCCATTACGTAGCAGCAAGCACTGGCATAAATTCAAAACTTTCACAACTAATTCGACCAATAACAACATTGTCAACAATTGGACCAGAAATAACAATTCATGTTATCACCCCTACTGTTATATTTACAACTATCCTGTGCAATGATGGATATTCTATAGGCGTAGCTTCTGCCGCATATAATAATTATCCAGGTGCAATGGAAATACACTTGCCTTTTTCAGTTCTTGTAAATAATGAAACGTTGATCACATATCGTTTTCCATGTAATTCAAACATGAAAGTGCCTCTGCAAACGGTTCAAGTTATACAAGCTACTTGATCTAATATAAAAAACTTTTTAGTAACACAATTAGTTTCGGTTCCAAAACACCCAAATTTTCGTAAATTGGTCACTGAAAGTACCAGATTTAAATATATCGATCGAGAATGTTTTTCCGGGTGTTGCAATTGGAACCCGAATCAACTATTTACTCTCAATTTTTGATAGTATGGAATATAATTCCGTCATTGATGATTCTATATCTATTTTGTAAACATAGTTCATTCCTATCTAACGATAGCAAAAAACCTCCTCAGTACAAGCAAATTCTGACACGGAAAATGAAGTAGTATTGGTAACCGTTGGGATAATACTATTGTCTTTATTTTTTAATTGGGTTACTAATAATATTTGTTCATAGATTGTTTGACAAAAAGAATAATGTTGCTCCTCCGACCGATCTAGCATTGAGGGACCTCGAAGAACAATTACCAACGCCCGACAGGGAAAGTTTAGTCTTTCCAGATGGTAAAGTATACCTTTAATAATTAAACCCGGGAGTGTTGATTAAAAACACAATACGTATACGTATGTCAAGATGACAAAATATCTATTGTAAAGGTACCTATTATTATTATTACTATTAATATTATTATAATTGTTATTAAGATTCAAAAACAAAATCATGATTTTGGAATTACTATTTTCTCACTCGAGTATTCTGAGGGGAAAATGTAATTGTAACTATAAGTAAAGTATTTTAAGGTTTAGATTAAAAAAAATAAATAAAAAGTAATACAATAATTAAAAGGAAAAAAGAAACGGTCGCATGTAAAAACAAAGGCATATGTGTCTCTCAAAAATGATTATTTCCATTGTAATTGAAAATTACTATCAACACCAAATGCTTTGGTTTGCATTATAAAGTTTCAAGTCGACCATAATAATATAAACAATAACAGAATAAGGAATGTATTGTATTATTTTAACTGACGGAATTGAACTAGTCATTATGTAACATAGTTATAAGATTAATATTTAAGAGGAATTCCATATAAAACTATTAATATTCAACTAATTATTAAAGTATTACTTAATAAGCACTAAATATGAAGCTCTACTATATTATACAGCTTAATTTGTTAAAATAGGAATTAGTACTAAAAGTACGTTATTTAGGAACTTTTATAGAATCCTCGAACATCTGTATATAAATATATCTTAGTATTTTTCGACTAAACTCTGTACTTGGGGTCAAAAATTCTCCTAAAACCCAACAGTAATATAAATGTCATATTGGCTCTACCATAGACATGAGTGAAAAGTTGATATAGAAAATGAATACGGCATCCGCACTGTGCAAACATACAAGTCAGCAATGTCAGACCGTTCAATAAATGTACTAACATCAGTTCTGAATGATAGAATAAGAAAATATGTACAACCAACAATGGTGAAAACGTAATTGGCGTTCATTCCCATAGCAGTCATATAACGATAAAGAGCTTTGGGTGAAACCATGGTGTGTACTCGTAACGAAGCTGAAACATGGGAGCCGAAGTTCAACATGTCATGGGCCTGACATGATCTTGGTGGGGGAGAAATGTCACGAGTACAGATTCCAAAATTATTAATAAATAAATATAAATTATAAATCAATAACAAACCCCAGATATTCGATGGAAAAATACAAACATATTATTTTCCTGTTTATTCTAGTTTATCTAGATGAGTCACTATTTCTCGATAATCAGGAGCCCTGCCTCTTACCCTCCGCTTTCAAGGGTAGTCATACTGAAAAATGCAGCGTCAGCTATTCTGACCACCACCATCTAAATAAACGCGACGTAGGGGTGGTGGCGCAATATAATTATTATATTAATAACCAATTAGCAAAGAGAAATCAGAAAACCATCTTTGATTCAATCCAACCTCCCTCATTATCATTGGTCACACAGGGAGGATTTAGGCGCAAGATTGTTTAAGAGAGGGATAACTCTTTTATTATAAATTCTCCTCTCCATAGAAATAAGTTTAGTTGTGTCCTGATTTTAAACTAATAGTAAGAAAACCTGAAGGCAGTAAAATGTGAACCATAGTGCATCTTGACCGTATGTGGTCTTATATTTTAATGTAAGTAATATTATTTGTATTCTATTATTATAACTCTATAGTCTCTAATTTAAGTTTCATCATTTTGTAAACTCTTCTCAACTTTCTCAACTTTAACTGTTAATAAACTATTTAAACTTGATATTCGGTGTTTCATCTTTTAGATAAGGTCCTTATTTTCAATGCCCTCGTAGTTCACGTTAAACCTAAACGTGACAATATAAACTTTTTTTTTGCTAAGTTTTTTTGACCTTCTGTTAAATATTTAAGTAAGTTTTCTTTATTTGGGTGTGTGTTGTGTTTCTATGGCTGGCTTTTTTTATTTTAATGTTTTGAATTTATGTTCCTGTTTTAATGTGTTTTGTTTTTTTTTCTCTTTTATGTGATTTTCAATTAATTTTTTTTGATAATATTTTAAATGTATGCGTTCCTTCTTGATATACATATAATTTGTATTTTGCAGCACTCTGAGGATGATTTAATATAGATCGAAACGTTAGTGATATTGAAAACTGAGTTTTATTGTTTACGACCTACAACCCAAATAAAGAAAACTTACTTAAATAATATAAACTATACAAAATAAATAATTTGATAATTGGCCAAAGTATATAAAAAGAATGATAATCATTAGTTTCCGAGCCTTAAAGATAATAATATTCATAAAGTTGCAGTTGCGGTCTAACGGCATTCACGCAAAGTTACTCTGAAGAAGCTGACGGAATTATCAGCGAAACGTTAGCCAATGTAAATTTGATGCAAAATTTATTTAGAAGACATTTTTTCTATAAATTTAGTTGCCTCAGGAAATTTTCTATCTAAAATTAATATTATTATAATTTAGGTGTGTGAAATGATGATGATACTTAAAAATCAAAGGTCAGCATGATTTCATCGTTACTAGCAATATAAATAATATGCTTCATTTTAATGAGAATTTTTAGCAGTTTTCTTGTTATTGTTGTAGATTCAATATTCAACTTTCTGTAATGGTAATAACTTGATGATTTACAGCACTCGTCTGCGCCTCGTAGTGTAAACTTCAATGAATAATATACTATTTGCATAGGGGTGTTTTCTCCCTAAATGTGGTTGGTTTGTAAACATTTTATGTTACTTGATATAGGTGTCTTAAAAAATTCTGAAATAGTCATTCAAAATGTAGCAGAATAACATTTTTAAGTTTTATTATTTCCGATTATTCGTAATTATTAAAACAGGACACAAACAGAAGATACTGGGTCGTTAGTTGAGCTAATTGCGAATAATGTAGTAGTGATGACGATAAATCATTTACGTAATTACGGCTACAAGCATGTACATACATGGGAACATAACAACAGTTCATTAGACAATGTGTTTCGTCCTGAACTATTACTATTACCTTTGTCATTGTGTTCCGTCCTATGTTTTATTTAATTATATTTTAAATATTATTATTGGTTCTAATTTGGTTTATATGTCATTGTTTTAATTGAACCTAAATATATTATGATGTTAGTGAAATTCGCCTACTTCCTATTAAATTGAGACATAAATCGCATATGGACGAAATGGCTTCGCTCTCTTTTTGAGTTCGTCAATATACCATAGCCATACTCCAACAAAATTTGTTTATCTATTTTACACACTAGTGACCGTCCAGCAGCAAATAGATGTAACGAGCAGGCTGGCCTGTCACTACAGGGAGAACGATAATTCCAATGTTTCTGTAATGACAGCAGAAAATATATTGTATTGTGGAGTAGTTGCCTTTATTGAAAAACATTTTACTAATAAATACTAAACAAAATAATGAACCAAAACAAATAACCATAACAGCTTCTATCCTAAGTTACGTGCCTATAACGTATAACCAATACTTCAAAAGGGTTTGTTTCAGAAAAAAAATAAGAATGTCAACAATTTTTTTAACTGAAATACCTACTTGATTGTAGACGTTTCTGAAACGGATCACTTTTTGTACTCATGTTTATTTTATATTAAAACGCCATGCATACCTATTTGATGTTGTTAATTTAGGGGAAATGTTGAAATATTTTGCATTAGTAGTAAATGAACTCCTAATTGTGGTTAGCCTAGCTATATTTTAACAAATCTGTCTTCACCGGCAGGTTTGCGGTATTGAAAACTACTAGCAAAACCTTATTGTGGAAAGATTTTAAAATGAGAGAACTCTCATATTAACTGTTAAGAAAACAGTTCTATAAGTTCTCTGCTTCCAAAAACACCATTTTACATCAGATGGTAGTTGTCTTTTATATAGTTTAAGATAATCTTGAATGTGTTTGTAATGTTATTGGCAGTAGAATTTTGAAAATCGCCTCCCTCATTGTTTCACACGCATAAACTCAATCTAGCTCTAATCAAATGCATAAATTACGAAAGGTATTGATACTGCACTGAGCAATACAGTGCTGGCTATTTTCTAGATAGAATAGGTATTGATATGTTTGTTGTGTCGCGAATAGATGAAGGACAACATAGTTTCAACTGAACGATCATTATTTCTATAATCAATATTTCCGATTAGCTATCCAATCGTTAGATTATATTTATGGAAAACTTTGAGGCATTATGTAATTTAAACCCCTAAAACATACATAATCAAAATGAATATCACAATTTTTTAGCTTCTATAAACTCTAAAGAACTAACAATTAAATTCCCTATTGGAATAGAAAATAATAACAAATTACCTTTCCTGGAGATTTTAGTAAATAAAATTTATAATTCCTTGAAGACCGGGCTGTATAAGACGAAACCACACACACGTAGTTATTTGAATTTTAACTCAAATCATCATTCTGATGGTATAATTTTAAATGGTTATTTGGTTGGCTGAGGGAGTTGTTGGGAGTCTCGTTTCAGTTTTGTTACTGGAACTGTGTTAATTTTAATTACTTTACTTTAAAAAAATACTTGGAAATTGCAAATCGAAATTTGATAGATTTATCAGATGATCTGCGACAGACAGCATGTATAAATTTGAATCACCTAGCTGCGATAGATTGTTTGAAAGTAGTTTTTTTCAGTTATGTGTTCGTCATCAAAAACATACATAATCTTAATATTTGTACTTATAATTAATTGTATACATTTGTTCATTTCAGGATGATAGTTTTGCAATCAATTATTGAATATAGTGGTAATTTTAGGATAATACTATCAGGTTAAGTAAAAAGTAGCTTCATAGCTAAACTTCGCCTTTTGATTGAGGACAAGTTCATTGTGATATTTTAAATCTCAATGCAGAAGATCTTTCCTTGTATGTATCATCTAAAGTTTGTACACACTGCTCCATCAATAAAGACTATTATTATTAATATTAAAATACTCTGCGTTCATTTTTAACAATAACTAAACCTAATAATGAAAATTAAAAACAAAAAATTGCATATTTAGAAAGTTTCATGTAATTGCAACATAGATTATATTGGAGAAACAGGTAGGCAACTGAAAGTTTGAGTAAAAGAACACCAAGACTACATTAGGAGAAATGTATTTCAAAAATTTCATAGCCGAGCACGACTATTAACGAGGTTATGGGATTCTATGGGACAATGTCGAAGTTCTAGAATACAAACTACATAAAAAGAAAATTAAAAGAAACTGTCAGAATAATAAAGGGTGAACAGTAATGCCCCTCACAGTTTTCAATATATATTGACTCCATAAAGATAAGTTTTTTAATTTAAGTTTTATTCTACTTTTTTAACGTAAGAGCAATTGATAAATTGAGAATTTTCCATTCAAGCAGGAGCTTTTGTTATTAATCCGAAAGGATTATTTTGATTGGTCAATCTTTAGAATTTGAAATACTGGCCAATACCCAAATAATGAGCTTCAAGTTATATTAGGCATTTCAAATTCAGATAATATGAAAAAAAGTTGTGTAGTATGATGTTCATTCTTAGAGTATTTGAACTTATCTTTTTAACAAAGTATATTTATAGTGTTATGTAAAAATTCTCAAAGATAAAGTTCATGTGCTGTTCATTTTACTATGATTTTTAAAAATAGGATCATATTAAAACAAAATAAATATGTGCCTTGGCAATGAATACAAAGAGTGTTTTATAAAATATTCATTATGATTATGTAATAAATATTTCGTATATTCTGTTTGTTGCAAAACGCAGAATTATTTAAATATTAAACGTAAAAGATAAATTTGCAAAAATTGTGATGTGAACTACTCAGGTGCACCTCATTCCACATCATATTGAAAGCAAATATGTACACAACATTAATGTAAGTAGAGTAATATCAACATGATGCAGATTTTCTGAATGACACTGTATATTATTTATACTGTGTACTATAATATCTTTAATATCAGTCGAAAAAAAGGCGCCAATGAAACCGTTCTACAAAGTATAGTAAACAATTTACTCATTATAGTATAATTAAATTCTCCCATAGCTGAGTCAAAAGCTAGCTCAGCTTTGTCAGAATGTTCATTTCAATCAATCAGTTTTTTAACATGCAACAAATTTGTTGCAGTTGCCGAACTGAAAATCACTGTCTCCCTTTATTATTGTTGGCCGCACATCCGACGGCCTCCGTTAAATATATACCCGAAATTCCGTCCAACCGTAATTTATACCAATCAGCGTTTGTGGCAATTATCGACTGACTGGATTTTATGTCTGTTACAGGGACTGACCGCAGCGCCATCTCGCTGGCGACTCGGGACGGTCCTGTTCACTTCACAAATCATGGTTTTGTGGTAGGTTACCACTATCTCTCCGCAACTCACTTTATATGTGGTTTTTGGTTTTTGTTGTTATAAATGTTGATTTATTTTGATTTGTCCATGTGCTAAATTTTGATTCCGTTTATAGTAGTATCTACCGATTAATAACAAAATTTATCCATATTGAATCAGTGGCTAATAAAATTGTTATTGCAATAGCTGTATCGATAGTTATATGTCGGTAGATCCAAAAAAGTTTGGTTATTTGATGTTATTTGTTTATACCTATTTAGCCATTTAAATGTCACCAATCCTTTTTGCACAATTTCTATCCTAGATTGCTGTAATAATTTGTTAAATGAGATTTTCTTTGCCTAATAATAATATATTAATATTTTGATCTTATTCCATTAAGAAAACTAAGACTACGTATACAAGAATTCTGTAGTACTAGGTAGGTATAGTATTAGGCAGTTGTATCAACTTTTAAATAATAAATCCACTAATTCCAAAATTATTATAATTAGACAATTGAGTTTTGTTTTAAGTCATCGTCATAATGAAAAAACAATTTAGACTGGTTTTAGATTCTCTTAGACTATTTTTAAATAAAGACTAATCTTTATTTGTATTGTATGCTTATAAATAATAGAAAGTTGTTCAAGGCCCACAAATTGTCTAAAAAAACGGCATGGAACATAAGTACTATCTTGTATTTAACTATAGTCTATAATAATGTCAAATAATAATTTCTGCTAAAATTTAATTAGTTATTATTGCGGAAATCAAATATACATCACAGCTAAATTTTATTATATTTCTGTGGTTATCGATTTGTTACGAATTTACAGTTTTCGATATTAGTTGAGGTTGAGTAATTTGAGCTACTTATATTTGCGTGTTATACAGGGTGTCAAATGCATTGTTTCTTTTATTTTTTTTTAAATAACGGTTTTTTTATTTAAGTCAAATATCTCTATACTGATTTCTTTGAAATTTGCCAGCATTGTTGCTAGAAATAGCGAGCCCTAACTAGATCAAAATTATTAAGACCAGTGGCGTTAGGTGGGCAACTTAATAAAAATTATTAAGAGAAAATGGACGCCACTGACTGTAATTTAATTTCAATATTATCCTGAGATAAAGCAACTAAAACTACAGCTTTTTTATTTCTTGTTTTTTTTTTCAGATGTTGTTACGTTTACGAGATAAAAATTTTAAATATTATTCAACATACCAAGAATATTTGCGAATAATACAACTAAAAATAACATTAACATTTCGAAGCAAGAATAAAATAAATAAATAAAATTAACATTTATACCTAATACAAAATATTACAAAAACTGTTGAAAGTGACGACCTGGTCTAGCTCCTACATGAATCCAAACTTCTCCTCATTGACTGGCGAAATCTGCCAAAAATACCAGGGTCGTTTCTAATCAAATTACACCCAGCAATAATGCGATTTCTTAGTTCCTCCACATTTAGCATAAACTAAGGACTTCAGATGTCCCCACATGAAAAAAGTACAGTGGGTTTAAATCCAGGCATCGTGCAGGCCAAAAGTGAGATCCAGCTCGGCCAATCCAGCGATTTCCATATGTTTTTGTTAAAAACTCACGAGCAAACGGACTAAACCAGCCCCCAGGAAGGGTGTGTTCCAGAAAGTCGCGATATACCTCTCCGGTAAGTCGTTCTGGTATAAATACGGATCCAATCAAGCAGAAACCTACAATTCCAATTCAAACGTTCAACGAGAACTGATGTTGAAAATGGTCTTCAAATATCGTACGCGGATTTTGATCACACAATAAATGGTTATTATGAAAATTTCTTATTGCATTTCTTTAAAAATTCACTTCATCAGTAAACAAAAACAGTAGTTGAATTTCAACAATTTTGTGCCAAAGCCATTGACAGAATGCTAAAGGTGGAGGAAAACCAGCAGGAACAAGTGCTTCAACGCGTTGAATGTGGTATGGATATAACAAACTTTCCTTAAGAATGCGCCAAACACTACTATGACTTACATTCAAAACTTCAGCAACTTTTCGAGTAGAAGTAACTGGAGTTTCTTCAACCATGTTCAGCACATGTTCTTCTTGCTTTACCGTTCTTGCCGTTTTTGGCCTTCCTGTTCTCCCACTTCGCGACAGTGTCCCTAGCCTAGCTTCTAATGCATTTCCATCAGCGAGTCCATAAATGAAGTGCATGTCGGTCATCTCGGCATTTGCATAGTGATTCATGTTAAGCGACATCAACAAATTTCACAGATTCAAAATGATTGGCGCAGTCAGCTAACATCAACGTTACTGATTTTTAGCCGAATTACTCGCAAATATTCTTGGCAACTTGAAAAATGTTTTAAATTTTACGAAAAAAATACAAGTGATAGAAAACTTGGAGTTTCAGTTGCTTTATCTCAAGACAATATCGAAATTATATTGTAATTTAGAGGCGTATATTTTTTTTGTCAATGACTTTTATTAAGTTAGGGCCATATAAGCTCCTTATTTCTAGCAACAATGCTGCCAAATTTCAAAGAAATTGGTAAGGAGATATTTGACTTAATTAAAAAAACCGTTATTTACAAAAAAAACTTTAAAACCTTGTATCTTGGAAACAATGCATTTCCGTACGTATGTTTATTGCAAATTTTTTTCATAAAAGACCTGAAAAATTTCCCCCACTGTGGAAACTCAATTTATTCAAAAAAGAAAATAACTATCCTTTCCATTAAATTTGAATGCAACAAAAATTGTATTTTAAATATGCTTTGTTTTTAACAGACCGCATAATTTTTAACTTCATTATTATGTAATATATTTTAGACTCTATACCTTTACTTCTGTTGAATATAAATATTATATATTATCGTCTATCGATTTAATTTTATGAGTTTTATTTTTGTTAAAAAATGTAAATATTGGAATCATTAAGGAAAATATGTTACCTTAAAATTTGGCATTACGTGAATAATAAATTCATGTGTACACACAGCAATCTAGTTCAAGAATATGCAATTTAAATGGTTTTATTTGCACCTTTTACTAATTGGGTAAAATTTGCTCTGGATCTGTTATCCACACTTTGCTGTTTTTGTTGACACAATCTAATATTATACATTGAAACATTTATTCAATGTTATTTAATTGATGTTTAGAATTATTTGCATGAAATGTTACATGTTGATTCGGCTTTTGTCGTTTAATATAAAACAAAGGTATTGTTCTTCTTTCTTCTAGCAGTTTTCTCGTACAGAATATATTATCATACCTTAATTTAGCGTATTTTAATTGTTATAAATTTACAAAGATTTACTAGCAAAGCACAGCACCGTTAGTAATTATAAGGATTAGCCAGCACTAAAACTCTTAAAATAATTACGTCTTTCACTAGAGATTAGCAATGTGATATCTCTTTGGACGAAATACAAAATGGTGAGATTTCAGGGTGTATTATATAAGCGTCGTTACACGAAAGGTTTAGTTGGTCCTTAGTCAAAAAAAAAAAAATATATAATTAAGGCTGACACGCAATATGCTAGTAAAAATTATAGGTATGAGTACCTCGAGATTGATGATATTGCGGCATTCAGCGTGAACATGCCAATTGGTATGCTTATATACTGAAATTAAAAAAAAAAACCGTTAAAAGGTTTTCTTGATTTCATTTTAACTCATCGTATTTAGGCTTACGCTAACAGGGCGAGTATAGGTAAGTTTAGAAAAACAAATATTTTCCTAAAAATTATGATGTTTAATTTATCGAAAAGCATTTAAACAGTCGTAGATAAAGTGTAGTGTGAAACTCACATGAAATGACCATTTCCTCCGGAATTCTTGGTATGTTGTACCGTTGGATACCGATACCGACGATTGTCGATACAGTGTACAGAATAGCGCTACTGACCATCACCCTCTTATATTGCCGCAGCTTTTTAAAACACCCTGTACAATTCTATGTATCTTAAACACGCATTTATTGTGTGCTCACGCGAAAAAACCACTATTTTAATACAAAAACAAAATCAGTTACCTCTCGGTAATACGATGTGAGTATTTTAAAAGATTTTTAAATGTACAGAGTGATTCAAAAATAATTATGTATTTTTAATTTTTGTGGAAATGGAAAATAGATTTTCAACACATTAACACATTCTGATAAATAATAGTTTATTTAACTAACTAAATATAAGTAATTAAAAGGAGGAATATTTTTACTGAGTATTTCGTTCAAAAACCATTTTCCACTTTTTTTTTGTGCAGCATTCTGTTTATTTAAGAACATTTGTAAAATCTACCCTAAATGGACCGTGATAATGTGCCGCCAACACATCTGTAGAACTATTCTACTTCACCGTAAAACGTGGCATCGTGGTGGCTTACGCTGTATTTTTTAACTCTAAGATGATTTATCTAATATGCATCTTCTCAAACAAACAAAGTGAATGAAAAAAAGTTTTCAACTGACATTTTTATGTAAAAGTAAAAAGTTTTGTTATTGCGTTTTGGCTAGCAATTTCCCATTACAACCTTTTGTAGGTGGAGATAGCTAAATAGCATTCAGTAAAAAGATGGAAAAAGGTTTATCGGTTGGCGTAGTTCCAACTTTAAAAGCAACCTATATAACCATCCCCCATCAAGATATTGATGTTTGTCATGTATCGCTTACCAACATCTAAATTTAACCCATTATGTCGTAAACCGATATGAAATTTAATACCTACACTCCGAAACATTCGCAGCTCCGCGCCACGCCGCCCTAACAATTATTACTATGGAACCGGAAATTGTATGAAAGGTACTGCTGTCGATTAGGCGCCCACTGCTTTACTTACATATAATTGATGACATTGTGTTAATTATTATCAAATCTGCACCGATAATTCAAAGAAAACTATTTGAGAGTTAATGTAAATCGATTTTCTTCTTTTTATTACAAACACACATATCATTTTATGTTTAACAACGTTAATTTTGTGGAGTTCGTCGATTCTAACAATGTCTTTCTAATTTTAGTTTAAAATGATATAAAAAACCACAACTCGATATCCCTTTGTAATGTCAATACCGACCGTAGCCGTCCATAGGCGCATCCTTTTAACTTTTCATAACAATACATGGCCTACGATATTTTAAAAATCCTTTATGTATTAACAATTGTATGTTCATTTGTATAAAAATACACTGTATTTTTCCTTGCCGCTCCAACACGCCAAGATAAACTTCTGTTCAAAATTATCGCACCACTTACATTTTTAGATTTAGTTTGATTATTTAAGGCAATATTGACGTTTATTTTAAGAAATCATAGGTGGCTCATTTCAAGTAGTTACTCTTGTCAGTTTTGAAGTGTTGCGACTATACTGAATTAATTTGGCTAAGAGAAAAACAATAATTACCTTGTTAACATCACTCCAGTTTGGTGCGTGTATTGTTTAAAATTGCTGTTTAAGGGATTGTCTTATTTTTTTATCGCAATATTTAGTCTATTCGCTAAAAAACATGAATCGAGTGCGCCATTTAAGCAATGATGAATGTGTAAGAGTTGCAACTTTGCTAGAAGTGGGAAAAAGTATGCGTTATGTGGGCAATTAGTTAGGTGTTCATCATTCAACAATCAGTCGAATGGGTAGAAGATTTAGGGATACTGGATCTCACGTTAGAAGACGTGGTCAGGGCAGAAAGAAGGTCACAAGTCAAGTTGACGAGCGTTTTCTCCGACAACAGGTCGTAAGAAATCGAACATTTACAAGTAAAGAGCCAAGTAATCAACTCGCAAATGTTAGAAATGTCAGAATTTCTGCGTTAACCGTCAGGAGAAGACTAAAAGAAGCCGAATTGACTAGCAGAAAACCTGCCACTGGACCGTTGCTTACCGTAGAACACAGGTCGCGCAGATTAAGATTCGCCAGAGGTCAAGTACATTGGACTATCGATGACTGGAAGAAAGTTTTATTCACAGATGAAACCAGAGTTAGTCTAAAATCTCCAGACGGTCCTGATAGAGTATGGCGGAGACCTGGAGAAAGGTTTCATGATTGCACCATATATTCAAGGGAACTATTTGGTGGTGGATCAAAAATGTTCTGGGGTGGAATTTGTTTTGACGCACGCACAGAATTAGTCCCTGTTCGTCCGCGAGCTATGAATGTAGAATTCTATCTAGAAAACATTATTCAATAAAAATTACAATAATACAAATATATTATCAATATTTGTAGTGGTGCGATAATTTTGAACAGGAGTTTATAAACCTATGCTGAAAAAGACTGATTTTGTTTTTAGAAGTTTAGACATAGATGCACACGTACCTAGTCCGTGTTCGAACAGTAAGGAACATACCTTTATAATAATTAATACTATCGTTAATACTTGTTATGCATGTAAGTAGATACATTTATAATAATATGCTTCAGATATTATAAACTAACAACAAATTTTACTCACTTAGTCAGTGACATTTTCTATAGAACGTAAAAATTTTATAATATGTGTAAGAAAAACTATTGAAAAAATTTTGGTAACAATATTCTGCCACCGTGTTTCACTGTCGGACACAAATTTTCTTGTTTAAATTGCACATTAAGTCTTCGTCATACCATATGATGTCCATCCGATTATATTTAGATTAATCTGAGAAGCCACGTTGCCAAAAATTATTTGTTTCATTCATATATTCATTTGCAAACTCTTTTTTTTTTCGATTAATCATTAACTCTATACTTTTTCCAGTCACTGTAGATATTTTTATTACTGTCGGTGTTCTTTAGCAGGCAGATATATTATACGTCTTATATACGAGGGAGAAATGTATAAAAAAACGCTACAATTGCAAAAAATATAAAGCATCCTCTGGTGTGCCTCCGTTCAAACTTGGGCCCTTTGCTTTGCTTGATCTTCATTAACGATCTGAACGAGTGTCTGCACGTTAACAGGTTGTTTTTCGCTGACGATGTCAAGCTGTTCGCCGCTATCGTGTCGTACGAGGACTATATAGGTCTTCAAGGGGAGCTTGAGGCGGTGGAGAGTTGGTGTAACAATAACAAGCTATATCTAAATGCTAAGAAGTTTAAATACATGTGTTATTCGAGATGGAAAATTGCTTTTAATTTTCAGTATAGAGTTGGACAGACTGTTCTCACGAGATGTGCCTCTTCTACCGATTTGTATATTAACTTAAAGGCGATTGAAGCAAATAGGACTGTCATTGTTAGAAATTGCACAGGCTTTAAAAATATAAATGCATTAAAACTATTATATTTCTCCTACGTTCGTTCGAAACTAGAGTATTGTTCAATGATGTGGTATCCTATTTATGAAGTCCGTAAGTGCGCCATTCAAATAATTCAATGGAAATTTTTCAAATATCTTATATTTAAATCTGATGGTGTTTATCCAGATAGAGGGATAGATAATTCGAGACTCTGGAATAGATTTAACATCAGTAGCTTGGGGTTCCATAGAATCCTTGCTTCATTTTCTTTCTTCTTTTAAACGGTAAAATCGATTGCCCTGATTTGCTGAAAAGTCGAACAGTATGATGTTTTACTGCAAACTTCCTATTACTAATCGATACACGAAATCACTAGTTTTTGTGATGTGCAATTTGATAATAGACCTAGGACCAATCTACACAATGTGTGAGACTTATAATCTTATAAGTGATAGATGTGATATAGTTTTTGACTTTTGGAAGGATATTTTGGGTGTTTTGAGGGAACATATATGATTTTTCCTCCCATTTTATGTTCAGGTTGTGTATGAACTGTTTTTTTAATATATTATGTAATCATTTAGATTATAGGTTTTAAGATTGCTATGTCAATGGTTGTTTCGGTTGACCAATAAAGCAATTATTATTATAAACAACTGAAGTTTTGATCACTATCTCTATTATCCAAATAAAAATGCAATAATATTAAAATTATGAAAAAAAATAAATAAATTTGAGTGATCGTTTCACATTTCCTCCTCCAAATAAAGAAATATTCCCTTAATTATTAGCAGTTAATATATTATATAAATTTGTGATAAACAACTTCAAACGATATAAACTTGCCCTCTGATAAAAATAATAGCGAACTTATAGGTAGTTCTTAGAAAAAGAAAATAATAAGAGCAAAGGATTTTATAAAAAGTGCCTTGAAAACTCTTGTGAATAAGGGTTGTTGTAGCCATTCTTGCTCGGAACAGTCTAAATTAGTTGTGTCGAGTGCAGGAACAATAAGACTACTACCACCGTTTCATGCCATCACATTGCCACCAGAGGCGTACGCGTTATGGCAAGGACTAGTTTTATTAACGGAAGCTTAAATTCACTAAATTAAGTAGTTCTATGCAAACGTTTGTAATACATTTAGATCAATATAGAAAATATTATTTACATAATTTTAGTAGCTAAATAGGTACTTTTATCTTAACGTTCTTATTGTGTGTTAAGTAATTAAAATATAGTTTTGGTAGGTTTAAAGAATATATCTGTCATCAAGGAATCAATCATCTTAACCATACATGGTGATTGTTGAAAACAGCATACAAATGTTGTTCAAATTTAAGTGCCCAAAACAGTATACAGCCAAATATTCGGCATTTGGTCTCCCCCCAAATAGCCAGGTTCTGAAGGTAATTGAAGAATATCTTAGAAAAATCATATATCATGACGTATTATCCATATAGTTACATGGTGCTCGCAGACTAATGTAGTGTGATCTACTAATAAAAATAGGCATAAGTGCATTTTCCCAAGTGCAACACACTGTATTTTATAAAATATTCTGAAAGGCAATAAAATTCCCTTTCAAATGGTATGTCATATACCTATCCCGAAATGGCCACGTTTTCTAAATAATAGCAAGTTTCGAGAAAAATTCACATATCACATACCTCAACTAAATTAAATTAAAAAGTATATCATGTTACAGGCTATAATAATTTCAATTTGGGAGAATAAAATTAATATCGCATAATCGACAATAACACCTAACCCTCCTTTTTTAACTAAACCCACTTATAAGATTGTTCAAAATAAAAGTCATTTTTATCGTGTTTTTATAAATATAGAAATATTAATATTTAGACAAACCGTTTTCGAGATATCTCCAGTAAAATATATTAATTTTAGAATTATTACGGAATATTTCCCAAGATGCTTTGACATAAATGAAGCCGCTGCGTAACCATGAGCACTTATGTGACAACAAACTATGCAATAGGTGTCAAAATCAAATTTATTAAATTTTTTTTTTATATAAATATGGCTTATAGTGAAAAATAAACCTATTTTTAGAAAAATAATAAAAACGTATTTGCTACACAAAATGAATATACCAATTTGCTTTCGGATAGACTACTGCCATCACAGAGAACATTTCGATATCCTTTTTTTTTTGCAGGAACGTAAAAGTGTGCAAAGGAAGAAACAACTGTAAAAATGTTTTTTTTTTTAGTATAAATTTGTCAGTATTGTAAAGAGCTAATAATACAATTCCAAACGTTTTTTTTTTTCACTATAAACCATTTTTATATAACAAATCTTTTTGAATAATTTTGATGTTCCGTAAAAATTCTAGAATTAACATATTTGGCACGACATATTTCGAAAATGTAAATATCGACTAAATGTGCTTGATACCAAAAGAAAATGGACTTTTATTTATTTAAAAAAGTTAGCGTAGGTAATTAATTTTATTCGTAGGTAATATCATAAGGGCAATTTTGGTACACAGTAGGAGTATTGTTTGATATATTTGTTAACTCATTGTTATCAAAGGTATTGTAATTTTTTGTGACAACAGCTGTCAAGTTTTGCCGCGGGTAAACTCGAAAAATCTGCTGACATGTGCTGTCATACATTTTGTCCATCTAGAAACCATTTGTAATTCAAAATTGCGCGTTTTTGATTGGTGGAAATTAAGGCGAGGGAAATGGTCATTAAAATGCCAACTGTTATAGCTTGTAACATATTGTACAGCTTTCATTTCGACTGATTTTTTCTTATCTCAAAATGAAAACGCACCTGAAGCAGTTCTGCTTATTTGTACCAAACCAGTCCACCTTTTCAGTTATTACTTTTTTATTTCTAAGCCTCAAAAAATATTGCAGTCATTAAAGAAATATACATTTGTGGTAAAACTTTCTTTTCTACCTAGTTAGAACGTTTCAGAGATATTTTGAGGAATATGAACTTCAACCCCCCAAAATATCTCAAAAACGAGATGTAAAAAAATCCTAACCATACAGTGTGTATTTCATTATTATTTAAAAACTTCTAAAAACTATTCCAGGACCTCTATTGTAATCGAAAATAAAAAATATATACAGATTGAGGCACATAAAAATTTCCAAAACATAGCATGTATTCGTAATCATGGTGTATTTTTCTCAAAATCTCCACATAGAATTTGAGGTACAAAAAATATTAAGTTGCTTCGAAAATGTAGCAACTTTAAATATTAGGAATAATATTTGTTATGTTGGTTGTATATTTTTATTTTATTTAATTTACTTGCGACTAATAGATTAGATAAACTGCTTTCAGATATTATGTTGTACCTTGATATAAAAATTTTAATTTTGTTATATTTTCCCTGAAAATTAGACGTAACGCCACTGAGAGAAGACATTTTGTGAACAAAACAGACAAGGCAAAGTAGTTCTGGCAGCATCATCAGTGGCAACTGACAACCGTTGAAACCTTTCCATTGTTACTGTAATGAAGACTGATGATCATAAAATGTGATGACACTCTCTACGAGTTAGTCTTAGAACGTCGTTGTCTAGGTATAAAATCAGACCGGACGTGTCACCTCTAAAGTTTTGACTGTTGTTTTCTCACTTTGTGCAGAAATCTAAAAAACAAATTAATATTATTCGGTATAAAATGTAATTTCTAAAATAGATTTTATTGAAAATGTTGCAACTTCAGGTTTAAGTATGCCGCAAAAACAAATTTCACTAAAATCACGCCATTTAAGCTACACAGTACATTTGACCTACAGACTAAATAGGCAATTCCGTCTCAAAATCGTAAACATTGACCTTTTGTAATATCGTTTTAGCCGGCTGTAAAATCAAGTCACAAAATTCAACGAAGCAATACAGAAACACATTAGACGTTGTCCATTTAAACGTTTATCACATATTATATTAGACCTTTACAAATATACAGGGTGATTCAGGAGAGAAGAAAATATTTTAGGTACTTACGCATTCGAAAACCCAAAATAAACACAAACGTTGCTATAAACAAGGGTTAAACAGTTTTCAGTTAAACAGTTTTCAGTTTAAGATGTTTATTTAATTATTTAGGCTAGGTTTTATGGTTTTCAAAAATGCCACCGTTTACGTCTAAACAGATGAATAGCTCTATGAATGGATGCATTTATTATTCGATCGAGTATTACATGCGTGCTGTAATTCATGAAACTGAGCCGAGCACTCAAAGAAA
The DNA here is from genome assembly GCA_911728435.2 of Apoderus coryli. NCBI lineage: Eukaryota > Metazoa > Arthropoda > Insecta > Coleoptera > Attelabidae > Apoderus > Apoderus coryli. The sequence continues at coordinate 13,463,442 of OU452200.1, read as the reverse complement.
AACACATACATGTTATAGTTTATCCAGCCTTAATCTAAAATATATAATATTAACGATTCTACCGGGGTTATCCGTTCCCATGCCCTTTACATTAGAAATGGGCATGGAATGCAGCGTTCTTTTGATACATTTCTCCCTCGCATATAAGACGTATAATAAATTATGCCTCCCAAAGGACACCGACAGTAATAAAAATAACTGTAGTGACTGACAAAAGTATTGGGTATCGAAAAACAAAGGATTACGAGTTTGCAAATAAATATAATATGAATGAAACAAATAATTTTTGGCAACGTGTTATTTTCTGAGATTAATCTAAATATAATCAGATGGACATCATACGAAGAAAATTTGTGTCCGACACTAAAACACGGTGCCAGAATATTGTAACCATGATCTGTTCAATAGTTTTTCTTAGATTAATAAAATGAAAGAAGATCTATCAAATTACATAATAATTTTTAATAAAACCTCAAGTGGATGAAACTGTTGCAGTCACTGTATCAGACATCGTCGGGGTATTGTATACATATACAGACAGTTTTTGTTATAAAGCAGTATACCAGTGACACGAGCGGAACACGTTTGTTTTCGTTTTGAGCGGGATTATTTTGTGACAAGTGTACCTAAGTATATAATATAATATTTGTTTTTAAAAATATTTTTAAAATGGCAAAACAGTTACATCAAGGATTTTTAAAATATCGTAGAGCATGTATTGTTATGAAAAGGGTGCGCCTATGGACGGCGTCGATCGGTATTGACTTTACAAAGGGATATGGAGTTGTGGTTTTTTATGGCATTTCAAACTAATATTGGAAAGACTATACAGTAAACAAATAATCAGGAAAGAAACTGTTAGATTGGTTCACGAATCTTGAAGAATGCGTTCTAGCTGTATTAGTTTGTATACCAAGTATTCATATAGTTAGGTATTGGCGCGAAAATTTATTTCTTGTAAGTATCACAAAAAATTATGGTTAACTATATAAATGGCAATATTTGTCTAGTTTGGATAGCTTTTGGCGCTAATGCGTATTTCTACTGAGGATAACAATAAATTATGATTAGAATATACCTATAATCAAGTTTACTATGTACCTACATAATGTTTTCACAACGATGTGAAATCTGTAGGCCTTTCCGTGGTAACTGAAAAACTGATTGCGTTGACTATTAAAATTCTAATACCTTTCCGTGAGAACTCTCTACGATAATTATTTCCGTGTAGGCTCTTTTTGCAAAAGTTGTTCAGCACAATGTCCCCCATAACCTTTTTGGAACACCCTGTATATTATTGCTAACAGTTTTATAACCACTAATAAAATACTCGTACATAGAAGATGTGTCATCGATCTGTGAATTGATTCCTCTAAACTTTGCACCAATTTCAACCAAGTTCATTTTTGGCATTTTCTACCGATAACAAAAACGTTCTAATACCTGAAAGATATTCTTTCATTGTGAAGTTACTGAAAATTCCAACTTTTTAAATAAAGAAAGCTAAATAACGTAAAATAAGAAATTAGGGAGCCTAATTTTATCTGTATAAAAAATGCCCCTCACTAAAATCTATACGTATTTATACATTAATAAAATATGCCTTTTCTTTTGTGGTCACAACAAACACAATATAAATATGAGTAGACTAAGGCAGGCCACACATCAAGGAAACATGAAATGTGAAACGAGAAACATGAAACACGTTTCATAAAATAAGTACAGATTGCCGTAAATGTGAATACGCACATCAGAGAAATGTGTGTAATGTGACGTCATAGCGAAGCAAATCCTGTAGAAACATGTTTATATGAAATAGGTTCTGTTCTATATTTTTGTTTCTTGTTTCCCGTTATTGCGTTGCGGGCAATATTTGATCAGTTTCATAATGAAAGACGACGAAGAATTTAATGTAGTGTTTGTGTCAGTTATTGAAAAACAAGAGGTTCTTTATAATTACAAGTTGGAGAAGTATTCTAATAGAAACTTCAAGGAAAAAGCGTGGCAACAGGTGGTTGCCACTATATAAGAACCATGTTTAAGATTTATGTGATTATACGGATGTACCCAGTAACGTAGTTTCTTTCGTTTCGATATATTTTTGTGTTTTGATAATAATAATGTGGTTACAACCCCAACTACTGCGTCGTCATCGGTGTCCATTGCTAACTGCAACAAATTATTTGATTCTGGTTTGTGCATTGATGAAGCACTACTTTCTGTTTCGTATTTTATATTTCAGATTTCATGTTTCACGTTTCCAGTTTCCTTGATGTGCGGCCTGACTTAGAGGTAACCTACCTAAAATCAGAAACAAGTCATCTGCTTCTGACTTAAATGAAGATGCACAATCCATAAAAACTTTGTTGCGGTCTGCCTCCCGTTTGCCATTTACAATATTGATCACCAGTTGTTTTCGTAGTAAGATAAAATAGCCAAATATCGAAACGTGTTACTGTATTATATTCAATATTTTATAAAATCATACTTTCTGTTTCATATTATACTTTGTTCACGTTTAATTTGTCGTGTTTAAAATTCGTCGGGCATGGATATGTATAATTTCCCACCATTGTAGCACCTTTTACCTAACATTAACACCCTAAAACAGTTTCATACCAGTATACATTTAATTATTAGTGGTCATACTATCGTAATTCACCAGTATGACCCATACTTTTTTTAGATCCTTTCTAATATAATTAATGACACGAACCAATCTGACAAGGTCGTGCCCTTAATATATTTTGGTTGCGCTATACTTCGGACGACAATTCATACTGGTCATGTCGCGCTTATAATAAAATTGTAAAATATCGGCGATGTCGACCGGCTGCTGCCCTTTCTAAATCAATTTCTGTTTTTGCCCTTGCCGCTTGGTTATTTATTGATAATATAAATTTTGCACCCACTATGTAACGTTAGAATATAAATGGCTTTAGATTCGGGCTAAAATATTGTTATGTTTGTTTAACTAAAGGCAAAAAAAAGGTGTTTATTTTAAAAAGTTGTTTCAGAATATTTTCTTTCTTACTACAAGTGAACACATGAACACAAATAAAAAACAGAAGGACCTAGCTGTTATTAGTTTCAGTAACATTTTAAGTACACAATTTAACTTCGTATGTATGCAAGTATCTATTGCGTGGTATAGTCTTTCCAATATTAGTTCGAAATGACATGAAAAACAACAACTCCATATCCCTTTGAAAAGTCAATACCGATCGCCGCCGTCCATAGGCGCACCCTTTTAATTTTTCGTAACAATACATGCTCTCATTTTTAAAAACAAATATTATATTATATACTCACACTTGTCACAAAATAATCCCGCTCAAAACGAAAACGCTCGTGTCACTGGTATACTGCCTTATAATAAAAACTGTCTGTATATGTATACAAGACCCCGACGATGTCTGATACAGTGACTGCAAAAGTTTAATCCACTTGAGGTTTTATTAAAAATTATTATGTAATTTGATAGATCTTCTTTCATTTTATTAATCTAAGAAAAACTATTGAACAGATCATGGTTACAATATTCTGCCACCGTGCTTCACTGTCGGACACAAATTTTCTTCGTAAATTCCACATTAAGTCTTCATCATACCATATTATGATGTCCATCCGATTATATTTAGATTAATCTGAGAAAATAACACGTTGCCAAAAATTATTTGTTTCATTCATATTATATTTATTTGCAAACTCGTAATGCTTTGTTTTTCGATTAATCATTAACCCAATACTTTTGTCAGTCACTATAGTTATTTTTATTACTGTCGGTGTCCTTTGGGAGGAATGCTTTATTATATGTCTTATATACGAGGGAGAAATGTATCAAAAGAACGCTGCATTCAATGCCCGTTTCCAATGTAAAGAGGCATGGGAACGGATAGCCATGGTAGAATAGTTAAGTTTAAATATTTTAGATTAAGGTTGGATAAACTATACGAGTAGATAAAAATCGACATATAATTAGAGACTCAAGTTTAAAATGATTAATTGCATTTTATTTGACTTTTATTAAACAAAATAGGGATCCACTTTTCTTTTATTCAACGTTAAATAATAATATTAGTTTTATTATTATTTTTTTATTTAGTAAACTGATAAGATAACAAAGACGACTTATATCGAAATACTTATTAAATCGGCTTTTGTTGCGGAGAAATGCATATCAGAAATGATCTTAAATACACTTATTATGCAGCAAACTATAATGCTGCTTACCTTAAACTAAGTTCTTTTTTTTTGTCCACTAGAGTAGACAAAATTTATATAAAAATGAACTCATTAAATTTTGTTACGGCAACAATAAGTGCCTCAGCCGTTGGAGACTTCGAAAGCGGTCGTCGAGGTAATAACAATAAATGTAAATTTCTTCAGAATACCGTTATCAGAAGTAGACGCAGATTATATACAAAAGTAAGTCGTATATTTCTTTAGTATTTTTATCCATTTAGAAATAGCGATTAAATCACTGTGGAAATATGAAAACTTGGCAACCGTCCCGCGGGAGTTCGCATTACTTCTATAATAGTTTAACAAGTTGAATATACCTTTAAGATATTACGTTTCTTACAAAAAATCCTATTAGCATTTAAACTTAAATTAATATTTTCTTTAAACTAATTCTTTTAGCTTTACTTACAGACAATTATTTTCTATTTTGAGAAATTCCTGTATGCATTCATGATATGACCATGAACACGAGCATTCTCGTTTGGAAAGTTGTCTTTGGTCAAGGAATGTAGTGTTGGTGAGAATTGTACACGATAATACTCTCAGAGATACAATTTTGTTTTAAGGCTTATAGATTTGGTATTTCTCAATATTGTATAAAAAGTAGAAAATAATATAATAAGATAGTGAAAAGTTGAAGCAAAAAACTTATTCTTCATCAAAATGGTTTCAAGTCAAGTCAATCCCATTATACTATGGCTGCTATGAATTTTTCCGTGGTCTACTCATGGGTGGTCTCTGAAAAAAAAAATAAGACTTTTCATAAAAAAAATGACAATCATGTTTTAAAACTTACATTTCAAATATGCCGCATGAATTGCCGATAATTTTCTACACAGAGTGTGCTCTGCAGACAGTTTTGTTACACTAAAACATTTTGTGGGATATTTCTGGTCCTTGCACCGTGGACAAAATGCACACCTCATACGTTGGCGGGATTTCAAGTTACGATCACTTGTAAACCCGAAAACTGAAGAATTTACGTTCCGTTCCTATTTGGCTGGAACTGAGTTGGAACTTATCTTTTATTTCTTCGCATAGTACCCACATATTATGTGAGTCCTTTGGTTTTTTGCTGAACTACTTGTCACCAGTAACATTCCTATTGGTATTTTCAATGGGTCCCACAAGCTTCAAAACATCTGAAGTAGGAGCAGATAATTTCTTTGGATTTCCTCTTTGTGTGTTTTTGCCAGTATAGATGAAAGCGTTCCGGAGATAATGGGTTTTAGCGTCGCAGAAACCCATAATTTTCAGTCCATATTTTGCAGGCTTGCTTTTCATGTAGGTACATTCTAAACTTACATCCTCCCCTAAAAGGTACAAGCATTTCGACCACAGTGGCATACCCAGAACATGTATAGTTTGTGTCGCAATTCTTAATAAATTTGATGAAATAATAGCTGCTTGCCATTCGATGCCCATAAACATTCCACATCTTCTCTTCCCGATTTAAAGGCTCCAGCCAAAATAACTAGTCCAACAAAGTTCTACATGTTCAAATGGTTTATGAAACTACCTTGCTTAGTATATTTCGCACTAATTTCCGTTATTTTAGTGTTTGTGCGTTCTAATATTATTTGCAAAATATCATCAGTAAATAACACTTGTCAAGCATCATAAAGTTTTGACGGTTTTGCCAATCTTGCTTGCCATTTTAGGCCAGCCATATGTGTTACTATATGCCGTGGTGCAGTCTTTGCCCATTTGTAACGATTTTTTCCGTAAAAATAGTTAGAAGAAATAGACGAGTTACCTTGGGCTTCGTAGTTATTGGATAAGGACATATCTTGGTCCTGGAGTAAGGGTCATTCTTCTTCAGAAATTTCTTCCTGGGAAACAGAATTATGGTCACTGTGCTCACTTTGGCCTTCTGAAATTTCATCTTCACTTTCCTCTTACGTTCAGTTAAACATTTGCGCGACATGGTTTTCAAAAAAAACCGACGCGCGTGCGATACCGACTAACTGACGACAAATTGTGAGACCATTTGCATGGCCAACGTTTTCGTAAGCGGGTCGTTTCTCAGGTAATTTTATGAAAACAAGTTCCCATAAACATATATCCGGAAATGCATTATTGTTTCCAAGATACAAGATGGCTGATTTTCCTCCACGTATGGCATTCTGCAAATGACTTTTGCTGTTGAACTTCCTCAACTACTAATGTAATTCGATTAGAATGAGGAGAAGATTGGATTCATGATTATTATTTTTTGTATTAGGCATAATTGTTAATTTTATTTATTTATTTTTATCTTGCTTCGCAATGTTAATGTTATTTTTAGTTGAATTATCCGAATATCTTCTTGGTATGTTGACAAATAATGTTTTACATTTTTAGCTCGTATACTAAGCAGCATATGAAAAAAATATAAGAGATAAAAAAGTTGTAGTTTTAGTTGCTTGAATTCAAGATAATATCGAAATTAAATTACAGTCAGTGGCGTACATGTTTTTTTGTGAATAATTATGCCACGGGACATAATAATTTTAATCTGGTTAAGGCCATATAAAATTTAAAGCTGTGGGAAGTTGGCTTATTTTATTTATTTTTTACACTTTCCAATGCTTCATCCCTTTATTTTATTTCCTGGCGTCAATATCTCACACTAATAAGACCAACTTATCTAACTTTTCGGTCAATCACAAATATTTATTATTGGCGATATGTTATAGGAATATGTTAAAAAATAATTGATATACTGCTGTATGTAAAAGATTTGCGCTGCTTCCATGTACTTCTAAACATTATCAAGCGATCAATATCGATAAAATATCAGACGCCAGACATAACTTTATTGCTCGTAACATTACCCTACCTAAATCATTTGAATCTCGTTTTAGGACTGGCATTCTTAATTTGATGGCATAAGTTTATTGTAAAACTGTGCCACTATAAAAGTTTTTCTAATAAAATTGTAGGAATGAATGTCATTTCTTACAAACAGATTCAAAAGTATAAGGTTGTGAAGTACTCAGAAACTGCTTGGATAAGCGGGTTTGCTTACTTTAGTGGACTATTTCGAAATTCGATTCGTGAGAGAAAATTGAAAGTAGGGCACACTATATTCTTTCAATGGGAAGAAAATTGTTTTTCTGTAGCGTACATGACAAACAATAAAAACTAATAACAAAAAAAAGTTTTATGTTTAGAATATAATATCGCAACATATTTTGTGGAATGTTTGAAAGTACAAAGAAAATTTTAGACAGTTTGTAGAATGCTTTTAGGAGGAAACTCACGGGAAAATACATATAAAACTATTGTGAGGGAACTTTACGAAGTTTTGAATCAAGCGTAAAAGAGAGTAGTTCAAAAGTCAAAAGTTTTTATTATGACCGCTGAAGTTGTGCTTAAAAACACACAATAGTAGATTTTACAGTTTCTTGTCAGAATGGTTTATTAATTAACTCTTTGACTTAATTCACTAAAAAAATACGTTAACGCGAAACGTATACATATATACAGGGTGAGTCACCGTAGACGCGACGGTCTACTGTGGCAAAACTATTCAGATGTTCAAAATTCTTTCAACGTCTAATTTTGTAGACCTATTAGGACTACATTCTCAAATAGGTGCCATTTATACAGGGTGTTACATTATCGGGTAGCATATCAAACTTACGTGTTTTTAAATGGAACACACTAGATATTATTTTCGATTCAAACATCTTATTAAATGATTTTGATGTAAGGTTTCTTTGCTCTAAAATGCATAGATAACTAGATATTAATTTTAAAAATCAAAAAACATACCCCATTATAAGCCATTTTTTATTGTTACGCCAATGCGTTTTGCAAATAGTCGGTATTTCGAAAGATGTACAACATCCTGTAGTAAAATAATCCATTACACGTTTGTTCGAAAAGATACCCATTATACAGGGTGATGACATTTTGCATACCCATAAAAATCTTGACTTTTTCAAATGGCACACCCTGTATATTATCTTACTATTAAAAATCCAACATTTAAACGGTTCAAAAAATACCATAAAAATTATTGCTTTAATAGAAATTTGTATTTAGAAAAATTGGTATAAACACAAATTTACTTGCTATGCTACTTTTACGTTTTGTAGCAAACAACTGCTGTTAGTTTTTGAATTTGACTACTTTCTTGATTGATATTCGCTATTATTCTATTTAGATAACAGAACTAGTGGCTCGAAATTAAAACTTAGTACACCTCTGTTTCTCTATTTCATGCATTGCACTGTTACAGTTTGTGCCAAGAAAACTAAACTAATACCGATAACATTCTACAACTCCATTGATTTTCTGCGAGAAATGTATGTGAACATTTCGGATTTTCCACCATACCTAGAAAACCGAAACGAGGTTTATTGGAGATCACGTTTCGCGTTTATGCTTTTCGAGTTTAACGCCCCCTTTTAACTTCCAAAGTACGGTGATATAATTCGGCATAATAATTTATTGCGGCCCTGCTTGAATGTCGTAATAACAATAATTCAACGAATGGTTCGTTTTATTTTGAGTATATAGCATAAAGAGTAAAGCTATCAGATATATTGCTATTTTATTGCATGTACCAGCGAAACAAGAGCCTTATCGTTAAAAGGTTTGTTCTATTAACATTTTTTTTATTATTGATCCAAAATGTGTCGATAGTCAAATATCTCAGACAATTTGTTGTAATATATTTCAGAACTTATGAAAAGTAGAACGTAGATATGTAGACGATAGCCTCACCTATTATATAGAAGAGGAGAAACTTTTCAACATCATAAAATTAATAAAATTCGGATTCGTAATTGTAATAAAGATGATTTATTTTTTGAATATATTGATAGTAGTAGAACTGAACAATCTGAACACTTATAGTAGGTATTTCGTAAAACTGGTTCATGAATTATTAAAAAAAGTAGATATGATCATCTTGGTACCGTGGTTGTGCAAACAAAATTTGTAAGACCTCATAAAGATATATATATAAAGATCCCTACACAACGTACACTAACTTGGCCTGCTGTATTATGAGAGTAGACTCTTAAGCAAATTGGCTAAACTACATCCTTAGAGGAAAACCAATTTCACATCCACACAATCCGTGAAAAACTCCGTCAACTTAATAGATAAAATTAAAGAGATACCAGAGGCTTCGCACAGCTCATATCCTTTGATGTCAAACTCTTATACAGTAGTGTCCCTGTCAATGAAACTCTAGAGATAGTTAACACCTTGTCAGTAAATAACTCCGACCTAAACATGTCAGATATCAATGCCATACACAATTTACTTAAAGTTAACCTGGAACAAAACTTCTTTCACTTTAACAATAAAACATATTATAAACAAATAGATGGCTTAAGTATGGGAAATGGCATTTCATCGCTACTAGCTGAAATACAAGGTGGTAATAAAAATAGACCAAACCATTCTATCAAACAACCCTACGGGGTAGATAAACATTATTATACATGTATCTCTTTATTGTTGGAGAGAGTCCCTTTACTAACTTTATTATTAATTACAGTTTCGCCTTTCCTAGTAAATAAGTCCTGACACATAAAGGATATATATGATGTATCTTAGTCCAAATGATACCTTTTAAGTGATACATCTACAGGATTTTTGATAAATGTCCCAAAAACAGGTTATTAGGGGATATTCTTTCGTTCATCATACGAGAAGTTTCTACCTTTAAACAACTTTGAGTTGCCATTCACTAAACTCGACGCTCTATAACTATCCTAAGATATTAATTAAAGTTTCTATACTTTGATACCTACCCGTTTGACACACCAAAAATGTCTTCTACTTGAGATAAATGATGTTAATTATCTGCCCCAATTTTCAAACACCCATCAAAATTTTAAGGCGAGATTCTAATGTAGCATCAACGAAACTATCTAGAGTACTGTAAGTCTTTCGTCAATTTACTTCATGTGGAACACTTGCAAACACGTAATAGTTCTTGAGATACAAAAGAGAAAGATCAATGGAAACAACACAGAAGCCCTTGTTTCTGTTGTAACACCCACTGTTTCCAATGCTCTTAATTGTATTTTTAGACTGTCATAAAGTTATGAAATCTCTAATTTTTCAAATGGTATGAACAGAGATCTGTGTAAATTTCAATTTGTAGATTATCTCTACTGAAACGAGATTGCACTCCTTCAGATATCTTCTCACAATTTGCATCTATAGCAAAAAAACTGTTAATCATCCACCTGGTACCGTAGCTGCAACAAAATATCAGTTTGTTTGGTATTATCAATCTTTCTTAAATTGTGCCCTGAACGACGGTCACTTCTTTAAATACTCTTCAAATTATTTAACCTGAATCTAAGCTGGCTTTGTTTTACGTTTACTCACGGTTATTTGCTCTTGAATTGGATTTTGACATTATTTGCTAATAATTTTGTCAGACGGTAGTTCTTTAGTGTTATTATATCTAACAAAACTGTTCCATAATCTCTGAAGTTCATTCGCTTAACGCGGGAATGTAGTCCGCAAAACTCCGTGACGCGCTTCCGTTGGGCTTCCATTCTACAAAACGCGCCTGAAATTTTAACTATCTTTCATAAAATATTGTTGCGGTGATTTTAAATACGAACTGTCCTGTAAAAGTCGCTAAAAATGTGGAGTCCTGAAACTATATTACGTTTGGTTTCGTAATGCCCAAAATAAAATGCGTAATTTACAATTAAGCTGGTCGATGGACCTTAGGATTTTAGGGAATAGTAACAACACCATTGTTTTGTAAATTTAAGTGATTACTCAGGTCAACCCAATCTATCAGTAAAATAAAATAAATAAAAAAATATCCAACTGATATTGTCTTTCTAATTTTTAGTTTAAAATGATATAAAAAACCACAACTCGATATCCCTTTGTAATGTCAATACCGACCGTAGCCGTCCATAGGCGCACCCTTTTAACTTTTCATAACAATACAAGTCCTATGATATTTTAAAAATCCTTTATATATTAACAATTGTATGTTCATTTGTATAAAAGTATACTGTATTTTTCCTTGCCGCTTCAACACGGCAACATATCAACCTACGCTGAAAAAGACTGTTTTTGTTTTTAGAGGTTTAGACATAGATGCACACGTACCTAGTCCGTGTTCGAACATACCTTTATAATAATTAATACTTGTTATGCATATAAGTAGATACATTTATAATAATATGCTTTGATATTATAAACTAACAACAAATTTTACTCACTTAGTCAGTGACATTTTCTATAGAACGTAAAATTTTTATAATATGTGTATTCATCGTGTCATTGGGTATTTTCAGGCCTTAACGTCAGGCCGTGTCTGATACATCAGACGCGGCCAGACACTGTATACAGTGACTGCAAAAAGTTTCATCCACTTGAGGTTTTATTAAAAATTATTATCTAATTTGATAGATCTTTCATTTTATTAATGTTCGAAAAACTATTGAACAAATCATGGTTGCAATATTCTGCCACCGTGTTTTACTGTCGGACACAAATTTTTTTGATTAAAATCCACATTAAGTCTTCGCCATACCATATATCTATATGATGTCCATCCGATTATATTTAGATTAATCTGAGAAAATAACACGTAGCCAAAAATTATTTGCTTCATTCATATATTTATTTGCAAACTCTATTTTTTTCGATTAATTATTAACCCAATACTATTTCCAGTCACTGTAGTTATTTTTATTACTGTCGGCATTCTTTGGCAGGCATGTTTTATTGTACCTACATCTTATATACGAGGGAGAAATGTATCAAAAAACGCTGCATTCGATGCCCTTTTGTAATGTAAAGAGGCGCGGGAACGTATATATTTTAATTAACTATACCTACGTGTATATACACATTTGCGAATAAAAATTGCATTCAAGCAAAAATACCCACTAAAAGTGGACATTAAACTATTAGTATGTTATGTTACTGTTACCTTTTTACACTGAATGTTCTTGTGATGTTCTATAAATGTACCAAGTCTAAATTAAAATTTTAGAAAGAATGTGCCTGAAGACGGTGAATAAGCCGAAACGTTGTGCGTGGCAAGAAATAAAAAAAATATTTTAAAGAAAAATATTCATCTTATAAAGAACCTTACATCTCAAGCAAAAAGAAAATACTTCAAGAGAACTTTATTTTAACATAAACACCTTAAAGTTAAATCGTATACCTGTGTAGATAAAAATGTGAATAAAATAGCACATATATATGTTATTTTATACGATTTACCTAGCATGAACACATTTTCTAATTTGTAAGTAAATTAGCTAATTTTAGCATCGCATACTACCGAATTTACGTTAACAGCTTTTACTCATATACATATAACACGTCAACTTTTGGTAGAGAGAAGTTGCACCAGAACTTATACTATACGACTGTTGAGTTGGTGAACACCGGGCACAACCGCTTAATATTCACGAAAGATATGTGAAGGGAGAATCGGGCCTCCGTATATACGTGTTACGAACTTTGATTACAATGTCTACATTACCACTGCCAGGGGTTATGTTTTCAAATTATTAACCCTCGTATTCTTGGTGGTAACAGAAATGCCAAATACCTAATTTCCATTTTTGCAACGGATGCGCTGTGGAAAAACCCTTTATTTGTATATAGGGTGTTTTGAAACAATTACAACAACTTTGGCGGTAAACTCAAGATTTTATTATAAAAAAAAAACAGCTCGAGTTAAAGGTATACTAAATGTTATTTTGGCTAGTAGAAATTTTAGCCAACTTTCATTGCGGTTTAGGAAAATTAACATAATTTAGATAAGTCAGTTGTTTCATAAATTTCGTTCGCGACAATGGTGTTGTAGTGAAGCATTTTAAAATAGCAAAGGTAACGTCAAAAATTGCATGTCAAACTATAAAAACAATGTTGTTTGTAAATTAGTGAATTCAGACTGCATGTTTTATGACGCTCCTTTGTTCATTCGCTAACGAATAATTCATACTTTATTCCACCTCAGTGATTTCTGTTGTGAACCTTAAGAGGGCTAAGAAGACCGATCCTAGAACCACAAATTTTGTCACACTGCCCCATCGATGCGTTCCCTCTCCTTTCGAAGCTGTCTCTTCGCAGCCTCATGTCGTCGACGCTGCTTTCCAAAACCTTGATGACCTTCATAAATCGTACGCCTCCATCTCGGTCGGTCGTTAGCGATCTGCTCCCAGTTGTTACGTGGCCAGTCCATCGCCGCTGGTGCCCGACAACCGTCGCCTCAATTCTAGTTGTTTCAGCTTCCTCCAGAACGCTGATGTTACTTCGTCAGCCTGTCAATTAGTTCCAAGAATTCATCTTTGACAGTACTTTTCGAGTGTTTTTAAATGCCTCCGGTAAGTGCTTCAGGACTAACCAACTATAGGAACTACAATAGCATTATAAACGCGCAAGAATATTGCCGAGCTAAGAGAATCTTGCAATGTTTCGTTAACTCTATAATATGGTACCGTCACAGTGTATGGTGCAGGCTGGTAGAGAATCTGTGTTAATTGCATTCAGTATAGATGATCCTCTTCTGTATCAGCTAAGAGAACATTTTCATCCACGCATTGAACCTAATTAACTGAGGTGGATACGATCCTCGTACCAACTTTCAATTTACGAAGGTTGAAGAGTCCTCCGCCATTAAATCTGGAGACGATCTCTATCTCTATCTATCTCGGCTTCGGCAATTCATCCTTAACAAGTTGAATGACGAATATTGGCTTCACAGCCCTTAAAACCCAATAAGCAAGAAAATGTTTGGCAAATAAATGGCGGCTATTAAAGTAGTGGACGAAGCACTTTCCGAAATTTCAGCGGGCATTATTGTCAGTGGTGAGGTCATTAACAATTTACGGTACGCAGATGACACGGTGCTCCTGGCGTCCAATCAGGGAGATCTGCAGGACATCCTTGACAGAGTTGTTTCAGAATGTGCCACGGCTGGTCTTGACTTAAACATCAAAAACAAGAAAGTGTTAGTGATCAGCAAACAACATAACATAGTAGCTAACATTACAGTTAGAGGCAAATCGTTACAGCAAGTCAATCAAATAAAATATCTTGGCAGTATTCTGACGCTAATAGCCAATGTGAAATAAGATCAAGAATTGAACTGGCTGAAACTGTTTTTGGGAAGATGAGTAAAGTCTTATGCTATAGAGATTTGGGGTTGCCCCTGAGGATCCGTCTTCTGACACGCTATGTGTTATCTACCCTCATATACGGTGTAGAAGCCTGGACACTTAACATCAAAGACATGAAACGTCTTGAAGCTTGTGAGATGTGGGCCTACAGGCGATTACTAAAAGTAGCGTGGACAGAAAAAGTTCGCAATTCCGAGATACTCGCGAGAGAACAGAAGAATACCGATATTATCATCACCAATAAGAAAAGGAAATTGGAATATTTTGGACATTTGATGAGGGGCAAAAAATATCGATTGCTCCAGAACATAATGAAAGGCAAGATAGCGGGAAGACGAGCTCCAGGTAGAAGAAAGACATCGTGGATGAAGAATCTCCGTGACTGGTTTGGCGTGGGTTCCAGCACGCTGTTTAGACTGACATTTGACAGAATAAGGATAGCCATGATGGTCACAAACGTTCTGAAAGGACATGGTAGTTGAGAAGAAGAAGTATAGTTCAAATCAAGTAAGTAGCCACTTCAAGCACGTATTACTTAACGTAGCGTAGATGCCAAGTTTAAGTTTACCAAAAATGAATGACAAGGTTATCCCTCGAAAAATAATTTTTGTCATAACATAGTATAGTATTTCCAATCTTAGTATATAATGCTATAAAAAACCACAACCCCATTTTCCTTTGTAAAGTCAATGCCGACCTGTCTTATGTTTTTGGCTGACAAGTGAACTGCGTTGGGTACGAACCCATTTTCACTTCCCGCATTTAGAATTATAACCCGTTTTCACCTTGAACATGGAGCATTTAAAGTACAATTTTGAGTCATGTATACCCAACTGTACTTCACAGTATCATGCGTATCAAACCACGTCTCTTCAAGATATATTATCGTTCTCTTTGACTCGCGGTACTCTTTTATTTTACGCAAATATTCCTCGCGCATTTCCAGAATACGGCGTGATTCCATTATTAATAAACGGTTATTAATTTTCTTATATTTAAATCCGCACTCTAATAAAATACCTCTTAAAGTTTCCAAAGATCGATAATTATAAATATAGGGTATTCGCTCAGTATATTCGAAATAATTTCCAAAGTCGGGACTTTATTTTCTTTATAAAAATTATGAATTGTTCTTCGAATAGGTACATTCCTTTGAGGCATCGTCAATATTTTTAAATTTTTGATTTTTCCGTTTACTTTTAACAGAGTGATCTACAACAACCCCTTTTCTGATAACTAGATTAATAGTAGAAACCGGAATCTTAGTTAATTCAAACATTCTTTTTATAATAATTGTATTCGTCACTTCATTATTTTCAGACCTTAATTGATGATAAATATTTTTTCTCTATAAATATTGATGCTTAAACTCCCAACGTGTTCCGCTCATGTCGTATACCATCATAACGCATCGCGTCACTGTATACAGTGACGGAAAAAGTTTCATCCACTTGAAGTGTGATTAAAAATTATTATGTAATTTGATAGATCTTCTTACATTTTATTAATATAAGATAAACTATTGAACATATCATGGTTACAATATTCTGCCACCGTGCAGTGCCATGTCGAACGCAAATTTTCTTCGTAAATTCCACATTAAGTCTTCACCATATCATATGATGTCCATCCGATTATATTTAGATTAATCTGAGAAAATAACACGTTGCCAAAAATTATTTGTTTCATTCATATTATATTTATTTGAAAACTCTAATCATTACCCCAATAGTTTCGGCAGTCCCTGTAGTTACTTTTCTTATATGGTGGCTTCCTTTGACAAGCATGATTTATTACATGTCTTATATACGAGGGAGACATGTATCAAAAAAAACGCTGAATTCGATGCCCCGGTAGAATCGTTAAATTTATATATTATCCATTAACTTTGGATATAATATAATGTAAGAAATGAGACACAAATCACACTTTTATAGGTTTGTTGGTAATGTTTTGTGTAAATGTAAATACAATTTCAGTGAAATTTTAAATAATAATGTATGCACATGTAATAAGGTAACACTAACAACACTTTGTCTAAACCCTATATATCTATACAAATACAATACAAAACATACAATTTGGAAAGTTTCCAAACAAAATATCCAACTGCTTGTCTTTTCGTACTTTAGACAACCTGTCAGAAGTAATGCCGTAGACATACGAATAACAAATGTATTGTTATACACTGCAGTTTGTTCTTTGGTGTGTCACTTCAAACTGGATAACTAGAAATGATGTTATTTATTACTAACAGTTTTATTTAAGGTAAAAGTATTGTAACTGTATACGTTTATTACCTCCAGTAATCATTATTATAATAATGGTTACTTTAATTCACTAAGCTTAAAGCTCATTTGAATATACAGTAATGTTCAAACCTTGGCAGTTAGCTAATCGAAAATAAAATTATCGACTGGTGTTGTGAAACATTTCTGTTGTTTGAATTCAAATTCGTCCAATTTTCTACGCTACAAGTCAGCCAAATCTCGAGGTCTTATAGCGTAAGCTCTGTTGTTCATAAAAAGTAGTCATTCGGCGACAATGCTGAACATCTACGTGGCCACTCTACTCTATTGCGAAAATTTTTGTTAAAAAAATCGCGCACCCTTAAACCAAAATAGGGAGCAGCTTCTTGTATAATTTGGACCCGTAATATTTCCTATTTGATTATCCAATAGCTCAAGCTAAAGTTCTGATGTCAAATTCCCCACAATAAAAAATGTGCTAGGCTCACTCGTTGTGGATTGCTATCTCTCATCCAGTGAGGATTTTAATTGGCCCAAAACCTACAGTTGTTTTTGTTGACGTTTCCATTTAACAAAAATGTTGCCTCAAATTGAACATCCGGTTATTTTGGTTCTACTTAGATATCATAATATCACAAACTTCCATTTTTCAATCAGCCTCTTATAACTCTTGAGCTACATGTATTTTGAAAGGATGATATTTATTATGTTTTAATCAAACATTATCGACATGTTTAAGCAGACGTCAGTAACTTCAGATATTGTTCTTCATGATAAACAAACGGTTTCAACAAAATTTAGTAAAATATCGATTTTTTTTTTGTTTTTTGTTCTCCTGATCGCGGTCAATCTCTACCATTTACAACTTCAAACAGTGGCTTTTGAAATCGGATTTCGCATCGGGAATGCGTCATCAAATACATTTTTAACCACTTTAACATTATGAGTGATGGATAAATAAGCAAATGGGTAAAAGCTTTTAAAGATGGCCGTACGAATGGGCATGACGAGGAACGAAGTAGACGAACTTCACTCATTACTGATGAGTTGGTGCAAAAAATTGATGAAAAAGTGAAAGAGAACAGACCATATACGATATCAGCGTTGTCTTGTAAGTTTGCTAAAGTGTCACGAAGTGCGATTCACGAAATTGTGTCAGAATGTTTGAAGTAGGTACCGAAAGTTATGCGCACGGTGGGTATCGAAAATGCAGACGGAAGTTCATAAAAACACACGTCTAGCCAGTTATCTCATTTCTAGAGCGGTACAACCGGGAAGGTGACGAGACTTGGTTTGCCTACGTTACGTCAGCGGCAATCCATGGAATGGCGTCATATAACATCACCCTCAAAAGTGAAGTAAACCAAACAATTTATCCCCAAAAACTCATGTGTACCGTTTTCTAGGACAGGAAAGGTGTTTTTTGTAGAGTTTTTGCCTCAAGATCAATCAATAAATGCGGTATCTTATTGTGAGACGTTAAGAGATTTGCTCCGAGCAATCCCAACCTAAAGACGTGCTGAGCACGGGTATTCTAGGACTCACACTGCAAATCAAACTCAAACACTGATCCAATCATTTGGCTAGGAACAAGTTGATCATACACCATACAGCTCTGATCTTGCGCCCAGTGATTGCCATTTATTCTTAGATATGAAGAAGCATCTGGGAGGAAAACGCCACGCCGACACGGCGCCGACGTGAACGCTGTCGAAACGAAAGTGCTGTTATGGTTCTCCCGTCAGGCGGCAGATATATTCGAGAAAGGATTTCAAAAAGTGATTGTATGGTATGACAAATGTCTCCTTATTGACGGAAATTATGTTGAAAAATAGTTGAAGGTGCTTTCATATTAAAATCATTTTGATACTAAAAGTCGACTGTGTTTTTTATAATTCCAAAACGCTACTTACATTAAAATCGTGCCTCGTATATATTTATGGGTGATATTGAACCTAAGGGACTAGTAAAGAGTTAAATGTGTATTTCGGACGCAAAATTTGTTATGAGCATTACTGAAAACGTTCTCGCGTGTTTAAAAGAAAAATCAGAGATACTAAACCCATCGACCTTATGGTCAGAGTACTCAATATTAATGCCAACACTTTTTTTTCATCAAAAATGTAAGAAATCGACATTTTACCAAATTATCTCGACAGGAATCTGACAAAGACAAATTTTTGCTCCAGATGATAGCTTATGATGAAGTAAGTAGTAACTTTTTGCTTTGTATTTTGTGGTAACAGTAAAAAGCGCTTTAAGTCTGTCAGGTTTCTGATTTTACCGCCCAAATTTTGAACCGGCCTTTGAAACAACATTGTTCAGTTAAACCGATCATTCCAAAACTATAATACTCCCACTGGAGCAATATGATATTTGCACACAATATATATATATCATAGTAGCTTTATTTATGTACAGTTATATAAAAAAAAACCGCATATAAAGTAGTTATTTCACGAAAGATATTAAATTATCTGTTGGACTGTTCATCCTAAAATAATATTAAAAAAAATTCGATTGCTGTTAGGGCGCGTCAATCACTCTCTTGTACATACACCTTTATCAGATCTGACAGAGAATGATCGATAACACATTCGTGTCCAATATTATGATGTTAAATATAAATTTAGCGTCAACGTTTTATACGTGTAAAGTACCTAATCCTAATATAATTCTCCTTCAATATCTGTTTCTACTTATTTGTTTTAAGAAAAAGTTTAATAAACTCGGAAAATAAGTATATAGCCTTTGTTCGCTTTAATAAAATCCCCAAGTAAGTACAGTCATTGTCATTAAGTTAAAATATGACAACTAGAAAATACCAGGTAATATTAAATTTTTTTTTGAGTTTAATTCTAATAAAAGAAAAGAAAGTAAAAACTTTCATAGTCACGCTCCACACAATATTTAATTCAATTATGAATATGGAAACTAGTTTCGGCTTAACAAGCCATCATCAGTCCTACAATAAAGATAAAAACGAATGCATAAGAGAAAACAAAACGTAAAATGGACAACAAATTTCTACATATAAGTTTATAAGGCAAAAAACTTATCAGTTGACAAAACATCTGTGTACAGAAAACATCAAACTCTAAACAACTCACAAACACGAAAACATCTTGTGTTGAGTAAATAAAACTCAGAATATTTATTAGATTCCAAATACTTCAAAAGAAAAAAACTTTTTTCTGGAAGTAGAGTGTGTCCAAGAGGAATTGAACCGAATTACTAAAAGATATAAAAATCGGTAAATTTAAATGAGGCAAGCAAAAACATTAAAGAGGGGGCATAAAAAATTAACACATTACAAATTGAGGAGTGAATTAATAATAGAGGATTCAACGAAATTCTAATAACCGTATCTTTAGTCTGGCACCCAAAATTTTATTATTATTTTTGTGACAAAGAGCAAGCTTTGATTGCGATTAGTCAAAAACTCAAGCCGTGATATTTGATCTCTTCGTATAGGGAAAATAGTTTAGGTATTCTACAAAGTACTTTTAAGATAATTAAATATCAAAACTTAAACTATACCGTTAGTTTGCCTTTGCATATATATAGGCATCCTCTATACTTAATAAAGGTTTACTACTCGACATCAATCATTACACAGGCCAACAAAATGAAAAAAAAAATTTGGTGCCAGAAATCTAACATCTGATTTTAGATGTTTTTAATGTGCTGATTCCAAAAATGCCACCAGATTTTTTCTATCAGCTCTAGTTTTTGAGATACACGTTACAGGTTAAATGATATATTTTTTTCTGATAAAGGACAACAAATAAAGAGATAAATATGTACTTAATCGTCAAAATAGGAATTTCCCAGAATCTAATTAGCCAAATGGATACCTGGAATTGTCCCTGACCCAATGTTCCTATACTAGGAACTACTCAATACAATGCTCTTACTTACTTTTATACCTGTAATTGCCTATGACCCGATCCTTCTATACCTGCTTGGCTGTACTTGATTTAGTATATTACTGAGTTTTCCCAAGTAAAGTTGTGCTATCATTTTGTGTAAATTTTGGTCGTTTTGTAGTATCAAGACACTAAACTGAAACAATGGCATCCACAAGCAGACGTACCTGTGTAAATCATCCCGATGTTTTTTGTTATGTGTGTGGTGAATACACTTTGAAAGAGAGCAGAAAAAGGATTTCTGACTTTGTGAAAAGAGCTTATCTTGCCTATTTTGGCGTTCATTTAGGAGATCAAGATAAATCTTGGGCCCCACATTTCATATGTAAAACATGTGTTGAACATTTGCGACAGTGGACAACTGGAAAGAGGAAGTGCCTAAAGTTTGGTGTACCAATGGTTTGGAGAGAACCGCGGAACCATCATGACGACTGCTATTTTTGTCTCGTTAATATTAAAGGCATAAATAGAAACAATAGACACAAATGGACATATCCTGATCTAGATTCTGCAAGAAGGCCTGTAGTGCATTCGGAAGAAATACCCGTTCCATCATTCAGCAGTCTACCCAAACTGACAGAAGATGATACAGAAACATCAACGTCTGACGAAGTTAAAAGAATTCAATCAGAAAACGACAGCGATTTTGAAGCAGATTTAGCAACTCCGCAGTGTTTCAATCAAGAAGAACTAAACGATCTTATAAGAGACCTGAATCTCTCAAAGGAATCCGCTGAATTACTTGCATCCAGATTAAAAGAAAAAAATCTACTTTGTCGAGGTACTAATATTACATTTTATCGTAAAAGAGATAAGGATCTGCTGCCTTTTTTCACTCAGGAAAATGACTTGGTATTCTGTAACAATATAAAAGGGCTCTTAGAAAAAATGGGTTTGTCTGAATACACTCCAGATGATTGGCGCCTTTTTATTGACAGTTCAAAACGTAGTTTAAAATGTGTTCTTTTACATAACGGTAACAAATATGGCTCAATTCCTATTGGTCATTCTACTACCATGAAGGAAGAATATGAAACAATAGCATTAGTTTTGAGAAAAATTAAATACGAAGAACATCAGTGGTCAATTTGTGTTGATTTAAAAATGATTAACTTCCTCCTTGGACAGCAGAGTGGTTATACAAAATATCCTTGTTTTTTGTGCCTTTGGGACAGCAGAGCTAAAAATGAGCACTGGGTTAACAAAAATTGGCCTTCAAGAGATGTCATGATTCAAGGAATACAAAACGTGATCAACGAACCTTTGGTTTCAAGAGAAAAAATCTTACTTCCGCCCTTGCATATCAAGCTAGGCCTAATGAAGCAATTTGTGAAGGCCTTAAATCGAGATGGAAATTGTTTTGGGTATTTGTCACGTAAATTTCCTGGCATTAGCACGGAAAAACTAAAAGCTGGTATATTTGATGGTCCTCAAATAAGGCAACTTGTTAAAGATCCACAATTCACCACATCAATGAACGAGACTGAATCTAACGCTTGGAGTTCATTTGTTCAAGTAGTACAAAATTTTCTTGGCAATCATAAAGCAGACAATTACGTAGAATTAGTGGAAACTATGCTTTCAAATTTTAATATTCTCGGCTGTAACATGAGTATAAAAGTTCACTACCTCCACAGCCACCTAGATCGTTTTCCAGAAAACTTAGGTGATTGTAGTGAAGAACAGGGGGAAAGATTCCACCAGGATATTAAAACTATGGAAGATCGTTATCAAGGACGATGGGATAGCCACATGATGGCGGACTACTGCTGGAGCCTTCAGCGAGACTGCCCTAGTAAACTCCATTCTAGAAAATCGTATAAAAGAAAATTTTTATGTGATTAGTGACTAATGTAATTATGTAAATTAAGTTTTTGCAATAAATACTTAAATCCATGTGTCTTTGTTTTTTTTAACTGTCAATAGTAATATTATATATTATAACAGTTATAACGTAAATTATATACACAATTTTTTAAAAAATCTCAAAAACTAGATCTGATAGACAAAATCTGAGAACCTTTTTACATTCTGCATCCAAAAATTACTCAGGAACAGTTAAAAAATCGCAGGCACCAAAATGTGTGTTGGCCTGTGTTATATTTTGAGTACAGCGTATCAAATTTCAGTCTTAAGCTCGCAAAAATTTAATCCATCGGTGTTTACAGTTTATCAAATGCATTAGGAGTAATGGATTAGAAACCTACGTTACGCTTACGATTATAAATTATTAACTATATAAATAAAATAATATTATTTATTATTGTATGAAATAAACGATACTGAAAGAAAAGTTTTACTAATATTTAATAAAACAGGGTAATTGATAATATTTATGTAATAGTATTTTATAAATCAAATGGCTATAAAATAATATACTATACTACTATAATAATTTATAGTACGAACAGAGGGTGCCCAGTCGTAAATATATACTAGGTACATTTTTTAATGGGATTATTCAATTCAATTCAATCAATTCCATTCAATTTATTTCCTTATGAAATTTTTTTTACAAATTTACAGCAAAATATTTGTGTACAACGTAATTCTTAGACGAACAAAAATATCTATTATATAATTAGTAACAACTACTATAAGCACCAAACACTGTCCAATCACAGATCTAGGAAGGGGGAGATAAAACTGTTTACATTTCCAAGCGATCAAACATCATTATTTGCAGATATCGATAATGCCAAACTTCCGCTTTCATTCCCGCATTGTTTTAAAATACACTATTTTGATACGGCATTTTTTACCGTTTTAAAGCAAAATATAACTTAGGTGATGGTACTAATTTTTGTGTATTATAAAACGATATACCCAAGGTATTTTTTAGTTACTTTTTTTATGAATTTTAACATATTCAAGACATATTTCACCAAATTATAATTTATTTATGAAGTACATGCGGCAACTCTGTAAAGCAGAGCAACTTGAATAGTACGCGAAGAATTTACTATTTCATTCATTTGTGTAATCAGCCGGTAGTTTGAGCTCTGTTGCCAACTATCTTTTGTTTGCGTATTTATTTGTTGTTAGTTGGTGATTTTGAGGAATTTTGAGTGTTTTCTTGTGCAAAAACTATAAAAAAACAATTAACAATGGTGCGTCAGTGTATAGTGTGTAAAAATAATGAAAATTCCAACCCAAATTTGATATTTCGGAGGTAAGTAAGGTTAGGACTTGTTATTGTTTATCAGTGGTGTAGTTTGCTTGCTCTACAAAATAAAAATAAATTCCTGTAAATAAATACCTAATGTAATTGTTGATTTTTGTGATGTTATAGAGATGCTAGGACTATTCAAATCAAGGTTTAATTATAAACTAAGGTTGCACTTCGTTAGATAACTAAATATGTTAATACTGAATTGGTAGGTTACAAAAGAATTAAATAATTTCATATTTTAGGTGTCCAGTAAATTCGGAAAGACTACAGCGTTTGCAAGTATGCACAACCATTTTGATGTGAGCGACATTAAGATAACTGAGATTACTGGTCGCAAGCAAATTCGACCAGATGCTGAACCTCAATTATCATTTCTTTTTAATGAGCCTCTGTTGTACAGGTAATTATATATATATGCTTAATAAAATGTGTCTATATAAAATTTAAGGTATAATGTTCAATAATATTGTAATAAACATATGGTGTATTTACTACACATCTAGATTCTAGATCTGTGGTATTTACCTATTGTATTTATTATAGTGTTTAAATGAAAGTCGAATCTCCACAAGATAAATTTAATAGAAACTATCGGCCAAACATGTTTCGGGACTAGACCAGGCCCATCATCAGTGGCATGTCAACAATCGTACAAACACAACGCTAAGACATACAATATTCCATTAAATTTCCACTGAAATCACCCTATGGAAAAATATTTGAACTATTAAAATTTAATTAAAATTACAATTAATTGTTAGTTTGTATATACTAGTTTCCCAGATAATATATAATGGTGCTACCTATTTCCTATAACCATTGTTGGCGCCAACCCTTATCTTTGTAAATATATTTTTACCTAATTATTAATAATTTTATTGCACCCTTATCGGCGCCTTAGCTGTCTTGCTTTTATCTGTGGTTTTTCCAAAACACTTAAAGACCAAAGATATTATTTATTGGCACGTCTCGTCTGAGTGTAAATAGGATTATTTAAGTATTTTTTAGTTAGTATAGTTTAACCATAGTCTAATAAATAATATATTATTATATTATTATTATATTAGTAACAGCCGTTCAATCCTGATCATATAAAAAACATTCATTAAATGTATATATTTTATTTAAATTAATTATATTAAATTTAAAAGTTATTTGATGGTGTGTTTCAATGTTATTTATTTATAAAAATACTCGCAAACCAGCAAAACCGTACGCCACTGGTACATAAAACGAAATCGAAACGACGAAATTGGTACAACGTTGCCATTTTTTCTATCTGTCCTTTTCTATCTTATATATTATCTGCCAACTTATGTCTGATTGTAAACAAATGTGAATTATGAATGAAATTTCAGATAATGTTATATCTCCCCCTTCCTAGATCTGTGTGTCCAATACATATAAAATACGTTTTATGCGATTTATACATACTATTACATACCGTGCTATTACCCTGAAAATTAATGGTGAATTGTTTTATATAAAATATTAGAAAGAAAATGACAAAAAAAAAATACATACTACTAGGTCTTACCTAAGATACTCAACATCATAATAACTAACTATCATTCATTAATAAAGAAGTAGAGTAACTTCAATACATTTTCTATGTGATAACATATCGTTTTAATTGACTTAATATTGTATTTAGACAGTTCAGTCTTGAAGTCGAGATACGATCAGAGGAAATACTCGGAATTCTCATTGATACATAATAATATGTCGAAACCATTTTAATATTTAATTTTTATTTTTAACTATAATAAAATGTGATTCACTCTAATCTTCAACGAAAACAGGGTTAAGTTATGCTCCAGTTTCTGAAAATGAAAACAACTGTAAAATATGCAACTTTTTTACATATATACGTTTAAATATTCAGCGCAACGCAACGTTTACTTTTGTTGAGGCTTTTTTACAGAGAGCCATTTTTAAAATCGTCAATTTTTCATGATGATACAGATGTGTATGCTCTTATCTAAATCTACGCGCCTAAACAACATACTAACTTACAATGCTTTGGTGCCAGACTTTTTTGAAATATCGTCATCATGCACCACATAGGTACTTATTATTCGCCCAGTAACGTAATTAATCCGAAATCTTTTTACCCTTAAGACATGTGCAGATGCTTAAATAAACACAAACTTAATTTAACCAAGTTTATTTTATTTAATTTTTACTAAAATATTTTGGTAGTAAAAAAAATACATACTAGGTATTTATATTTCATTCAAATCATTTCATTCAAAATCTAGCAACAATCAAGAAAGATTAGAAATTTGCGGATGCCACACCTCTTATGAAAAATGTTACCTACTCATTATTCGCATAATAATGAAATCAATCGAATCCGAGATCTAATTACACACCCAATACAAGTGCAAATCCCTAATTAATATCAAACTTAAATTATCCAAGTTTTATTTTCAATTTACTTTTACGATAATATTATCGCAGTTAAATATACTTAGAAATTGGTATTAGCATGGTATGCTAAGTATTCTATCCATAATTTTGCATTTATTTATTATTTATACAAGTAACATAGAAGTTATTACAGTTCACAATATTTTACTCAATTTCTATATTTTGTTATCATCCAAATAAATATTCACTTTACCAATTCGTTTTTTACAATTTCCTCAGGAGTTTTCGTCTAGAAAATTCCAGACATACGTACAAAGATTTCTGTTAGTGTTGTGTTAGTCAAGTACAATAATATTAGAAAGTTAAAACTAGGTTAACCTTCAAGGCGATATATCAACAAATTTCACTCACTTGGCTGAAATATAATGTTTCTTACATATTCCATTCGCAGTTAAATGAGAAATTAATCTAAAAAAACCGAGGCGCAGCCTATTAAATTATCACAGCATTGTCTTTGTTCTCTCGGTAAGTGACAAGTTATAAAACGCACGTCAAACCAATAAAAATGCTGATGTTGATGTTGAAGGATCACACCTAGCTCAGCTGGCTGGCTATTCTTAAATACCAAGGAGTACAACAATCGAGAGATGCGAGACTTAGCGTCACTTATCCGATTAATTGAATTGGTGTGATACGGTCAACTATCGCGCAGTTAATACCTAACTTCTCACTTAATTTTCAACTAATAAAAATGCTGATATTGGCGCAGAAGATTAACAAAAGCCAATATTACCATCATGTAAATAAAAATACGTGATGGTAATGTCACAGTAGTGTCCTACGTAATAAATCTGTCGATAGTTTTATTGATTCTTTAAATTCGGCAAGGTAAATCTTGCCTTCTTCAGGACAACCTTATTTATTTATTCTTTTATTATTAAAAACCAGAAACAAATAATAAAAAAATTAAATAAGATGGAACTAAATTAAAAAGTATAGTTCTAATTATTTGATAGTTTGTGTTCGAACCTCATTCCAAGAGAATATTCGTTAGAATTTTTATAATTGAATTAAAGATTTTGTGGAGTTGACTTTGGAAGTTTTAGTTTGTTTTCTTTTTCTTTTATTTGAAACTGACACTCCACTTTGATGATGGATAATTTATTTCGTTTGAGAATTATAAAAAACAAGTTTTTTTTTTATTATCTTGAACCGTAATTCTATTTTTTTTCAGTTTATTTTTTTTTTTGGTGTGTTCGGTTCTTATAAAAAATTGTTTTACATAATTTTTTTAAATAAAAACAACGTCCATTTTTATTTTCGTCAAATAAATTAATTAAAATGACAAGGACGTTTCGTTACTAGTTAGTAACTTCTTCAGGTTGAAACACATTTTTCTATCTAACACAAATTATGTAAAATAATTTTTTTATAAGAACCGAGCAACCCAAGAAAAATAAACTGAAAAATAAAAAACAAGGTCATCGACGAGTAATTATCCTTAATCGGGGACGAAATTATTATTAATTCTGGTTGAAAATAACAAACAATAAAAAATGAACATTTATCAAAGAAGTGGAAGATATAGTCTTTTATTTTGATACCAAAATTAAAAACATCGTATAAAATATTATATATCGTTACAAAAAAAAATGTTGACGAGTTTAATATTTCCTCTTTCCGGCTCTCTACTATTTTTCATAACATTTTT
Organism: Apoderus coryli; assembly: GCA_911728435.2. Taxonomy (NCBI): domain Eukaryota; kingdom Metazoa; phylum Arthropoda; class Insecta; order Coleoptera; family Attelabidae; genus Apoderus; species Apoderus coryli. The sequence continues at coordinate 13,435,642 of OU452200.1, read as the reverse complement.
TTCAGTATGCACTCTACTTTCAACCATTTTTATAAAGCTTTTTTTTTTTGCTGTACCAATTTATCCGTAATGTTTATTTGCATCGTCAGACGTCATTATCCTTCTGCCACAAAAGCAGAATCGCTCCGGTTGGATTCCACGCTCTTCTTCTATTTCTCTCTATATTATACATTTTATGCAGACGTTGTATGTTTTCTACAGGGTGTAATATATAATTGAAGTGTTTATTTATACGGGCGCTTAGAGAGTTAACTTTTGTTTTATTCCTCCGTTCTTTTATGTCTAAAGAATTACTGCTGGTGGTGATGGTTGTATGTGTAGCACATAAAAGATTTTAGCTAATAATAAAAACATTAATTTGCGAACAGAACAAATTTAACTGTTTACACTACTTGCTAAATAATAATCTTACGCTATGTTGAGTATAATTGAGCAGTAACTAGTAATTTGTTCCTTTGTTGACAGATATTCTGAAGTATTGACTATAGAATGCAGACTGCAGAATACTGCTTTCATGCAATCAGTTTGGTTTAATAGGGTTTGGATATTCATGCATCCCCTTCAGGGTGTATTTTCGCTGATACCTACCTCCTATTTATAGTTTACCAAATTAGGCAATTGGCTTTACAAACAATATTTTAGACGAAAAATACCAATCATCAGTCTAAATAATAAGAGGAAGACAACAAGATAGTATATGTAGCCCATATAGTTCATAATTCAAACCTCAGTGACCAGTACTTAAACCTGAAGGATTCCGGGGATGGAAGCTGTTGATATCCATCTGCTCTATGGCTGTTGGGCTAATAGTTTAATATAATCATTATGTACGAAAATTTAATGGTTTGTCACAGGTTTTAAACATTTTGGAATTTTCACAGCAATAGGTAGGTATTTGGCGGTGCTGTGCATTATAATGTTTTTAGCTCCTGATGCATCCAGATGCACAGAGACGCAGATTATTGTTTCCGTGTTGAGCACAACACCAAGTACAGTCGAACCTCTATATAGTGAAAGACCAAAATGTGAAATTGCACTATAGAGAGTTTTTCACTATATAAAGAAAAAATCAACAAGCAACAACAAATATCGCGAAATTGAATTATAAAAACATTTGAAAGTTTAAATACATAGCATGTACATAATCTACGTATACATTACATAAGAATACCTATAGTAATTTGTGTAGTTTTGAGAAATTGTTAAATAACATACATACATTATTATGTACTAGGAAAAATAATCAGTTATTTTCTTTTGAACATTACTTTTGAGAAATAATTATTGCTCAATAAAATTCTCGCATTTATTCAAATGCATAAAGATTGGATCAGGTACCCTTTCCTGGCCCCTGAGAGTAGTTCGCACAATGTCAAATGTATTCCTTATTTCATTTTCCCCGGTGTCAGTCTATACTTTTTATATCGTCAATTGTGTCTTGGTCAGTTCGCAGATCTGTCGTGCCAACATCATTGTCGATTTCTAAGAAATCTTCAAGTAAAAAATCTGCGTCGACGGTGAGTTTTTTGTAGAACACCCCGTTGTATTTTTAAGGTATTGAGATCGATTTCGTCTTCTTCCTCCCATTCGTGATTTTACTCAGTAAAACCTGCTTTAGAAAAGCAGATAGTTTTCTGAGAAACATTTTCACTCCATACTTTAACGACTTCGGATATACAGTCTTTAATCTATTTTTGGACTGACTCATTATTCTTCATATGAGCGTGCGGTAAAGTGCACTTTTCCACGTTTTATTATTGCAAAAAGTTGCACTTTTCTGTGGTAGATAACAACGTGTTTCTAATTAGACCGCGTTCTGCATAACATGACCAACCGCCATTTTAACGAATGTAGATAAATGACTTCTAGTTATTAAGCTTTCTAAAAAAAAACTGTCCATCAGATTGAGTTCAAATTTTATATGGAGATCAAAAGTACTAAAGAGAAATTAGTTTCGCAGTTTTATCATGATAGTATAAAAAATATAGGTTTTGTGAACAAAAAAGCCGTTTGGTCGCTTATTGGTTTTATGCATGTTTGAGTTTTGCATACTTTGACTATATGCCATTTTTGGCGCTTAGTCTTGTTATGCTAAATTCGGGCTGCATTTTTAGTTTTACATATTTTAACTACACGTCATCTTTGGCGTTTAGTCAAATTATGCTAATTTAATAATGATTAAACATAACTTGACCAAGCGACAAAATAACGGCTATATTGGCGGTTGGTCATGTTTTGCTAAACTCTCGTATTGACATCTTTGAATCTCTTCTTACAACATGGACTTGGTCGTATAATGCGTAATGACAATAAGTAAATGCATAATTTGGCGTTTAGCGTTTTTCATTATTTCTTTTAAAATAAAGGTCTCTATATGCCCATTAATTTTGTATAGTTAGATTACACCTTTAGACATTAGATGGCGATATTATCTCAAAATTAACGAAATGGTGCTTGGTCATGTTATGCATAACGCGGTCCAATTATTGTGAGTAATACAGTACAGTTTTGCCTGTACTCCCTTTGGTTTTGCGCAATTTGAAGTCCTCGTAGGAAAAAAAATTGAACCTAACACATGCAAAAAATGTCTTTTCCGCACTTGACGGATGACCGAACTCCACTGCGCGTTATTCGATCACTATGGAGAGAAGCGACCTAAGGCGAATTACAGGCCTTTTTATGGGACACCACCCAGTGAAGTACCATCTCAAAATGATGGCCCTAACCGAGGACGACACTTGTCGGTTTTGCGAAGACGCAACAGAGACAACAGAACACGTGCTCTGCGAATGCATGGCACTTTTCTGCATAAGGCTAAAACACCTTGGAGGGGTGACTCTAACACCCGACGAGGCAAGGAATTTAGCCCCCAGAGAAATCATCAACTTTATGAAAAGTGTGGGACAGCTGGGCAATTCATAGATTAGAGTCATTCACAAAAGATCTTCTGCAGGTCGAAGTGAGGGGAGGCCAAACCGCCTAAACGACTCCGAAAAACAATCTACAACAGTCTACAATCTATTCGATCACTATAGTCGCGTACGGAAAAGTACCACTTTCCGCACTTGTTAGATAAATACTTTATAAATATAGTGTGGTTTGAACAGCCGTTGAATATACACACGTTTAAATATTCTCTCAGTAGTTTGGTGGTTTGCTGGTTTATTTGTGATATTCTTAAATTGAAAGAGTGCTTAGCTTCATATACTTAATAAACAGGCAGTTTTTGGTGAACTGGATTTGTGCTACTAACTGGTTATGTTTGAAATCTCTATTTCGATATAGATAAATATTTGTATTGTGTATCGACATATACGTCCATCTTTGTAAGTACTTTAATATATTTATCACCGCAGTGCCTATTTAAGATTGTGCGATACGAAATGTCTAATTTTCAACTTAGTACTTCTGCGGCAGTGAGAGAGGACGTACGGCTGTCTAGCGAGCCTAGCACAGGGGCGGACTCAACTAACGATATGCGAATTCAATTGCAGCAGATTATGATACAACTAGGATCATTAACTCAAAGTGTGGGTAATATTCATAATCTATTGGTTGCACAGGGAGAAAAAATTGATTCTTGCGTGCAGACTATCTTTTCATTGCAAGAAGAAAACAAATTACTTCACGAAAAAGTTAAGCAACTTGAAGAGAAGGTTCAAAGTCAATCGTCCGATGTGTATTCAGAAGTCAGATCGCGAATTGAGAGGGAAAAAAACGTAATAATTTTCGGTCTTGCCGAAAATCAAGTTGGAGACTTAAAAAAGGAAGTACAGCAGGTGGTGGAGCACTTAAGGATTGTGGATACTCCAATCGTACAAGAATGTTATCGAATTGGTAAACCCGGTCAACAATCAAGACCCGTAAAAGCTGTCTTTAACAGTAGTGCCAAGGCAGCTGAGGTGCTGAAAAATAAGAACAAACTATCTACCCAGCTCTTTCCTAATATTCGTTTTAAAAATGACAGAACCCCAAGTCAAAGGCAAGAAATAAAATCTTTATACGAAGAACTAAAATCTCGACAACAGTTGGGTGAAAGTGTATCCATTCGTTATATTAATAATACTCCCAGAATAGTACAGGGAAATAAACGCCCGAGAGAAGAGGAACATTCACCAAATCAGGATGCAAGGAAAAAAAACGAGATGTCTGTAGCGTCAGGAAGCCGTCCGTAGTGTTCTGGAATATTGAGGGTTACAAAAACTTGGGTTGTTTACTGAAGGAACATGGTGTTGACTTTGATTTTTTGTGTGTTTGTGAGACACTACGTAACTCCGTCTTGCCACTTTCCTATTATTCTATATATATAGGTGGTGATAATGAAGGTCGTTTGTCACCTTTTAAGGGTGTTATGGATCAATCACGAGCTCTGTCTTGGGATGAGGGCAAACGTGAAGCATTTCGGAGTGCCATGATGATGTCTCCTAACGTTTGGCTTATACATGAGGACGTTCAACTTCTCAGTGATAATTTGACGTTTACTATACACTATGTCGCGGGTGAATTGGGTTTGACTAGGTTAAAAATGCGTCATGTTTCATATAAAAATAAACCTTGGTTCGATATTGATTGCAACTCTTTAAAAAGAGGCGTTCGAGAGTCGCTGAGGATTTGTAAGTTACATAACTTTGCAGAGCCATTTAAGTCTGATTATATTAACTCAAAAAACGCATATAAAAGGATGCTACAGAGTAAGAGGGAGGCATATGAGAGGAATGTTGTGGTTGCCCTTAGTTCTTCTAGTAATCAATCACAATTTTGGAGCACCATTAAGAGATTTAAACAACGTTCTAATGTCTGTCCTATATCAATCGGAACCTGGGAACAATATCACGACAGCCTTTCTAGAATAAGAATAATTTCTGAATTTCAGTTTCCTGAAATCCGTGACGAATTAATGGATGGTTCCATAACACTTGAGGATGTGCAGGAGATCGTAACAAAAACCAAAAATAATAAATCCCCTGGTGTGGACGAGATATCATACGAATTTCTGAAAAATCTACCTCAGAATTGGCATCTATACTTGGTTCATCTGTTTAATAAAATTTTGCAGTCTGAGGAGATTCCGTCATCGTGGCACCGGGTGATTTGCAGTGTTTTACATAAAAAAGGTAGTAGAGACGATCCATCAAACTATAGACCTATCTCCTTAGTTAGCTGTGTGATGAAGCTATTTACGTCAATTATAATGAAAAGGTTGACGCATTTTTGTGATTACCACAAAATTATACCTGAGTGCCAGACTGGTTTTCGCAAGGGTACAGGCTGTACCGATAATATTTTCGTGTTAACTTCGATTCTACAAATACATTTAAGGCTTAAGAAACGAAAAGTGTTTGCAGCTTTTATAGATTTTCGGCGCGCTTTTGATTGTGTTAATCATAATCTACTCTGGTCAAAACTTCATGCGGTGGGCATATCTAGTAAAGTGATACGAATTATAAAGAATATTTATGATAAGGCGGAAATGTGCGTCAGATGTAATGGTGAAACCACAAAAGCATATCAAATAACAGAGGGAGTTCTCCAAGGTGAATCACTTAGTCCTCTACTTTTCTCCATATTCTTATACGATATCGAGCAGTTTTTCATATCATGTGGACATACTGGCATAAATATTGACAACAGGAACAATCTACTTATGCTTTTGTATGCGGATGACCTTGTTCTATTAAGTGATTCGCAAGTTGACTTAAATCGTAAATTAAAAACTTTACAGGATTACTGTAATATAAATCATTTATCTGTCAACACCTCAAAAACTAAGGTGATGATTTTTGGGAGAGGAGGTTACCAACAAAATTATAAAAATCATAAACTCTATTTTAATGACTCATTATTAGACATCGCAAAAAGTTATACCTACTTAGGGGTTGAATTTACTTCTTCTGCTTTATTTTGTCAAATGTCTGGGAGAACGGTGCTTAAATGTAAACAGGCTATAGGCTCTACCATGGGATTATTGGCACGCACTAAAGTAAATTCCTGGGACGCAAGAATGAAACTGTATCATAGCATCATTGTATCATCACTAACTTATGCTGTCGGAGTTTGGGGACTGAGGTATCAGGATGTCTTGGAGCGGGTTCAGGTAGGATTTTTTAAAAAGCTTCTTTCTTTGCCTAGAAATACACCAGATTATGTAGTGCGGTTGGAGGTGGACGTAATTGGTTTAAGCTATACTATTTTAAAAATGGCACTCACTTGGCGTAAGAAACTTGAACAGATGGACGACTCGCGCCTGCCTAAGATTTGTTATCAGAGGCTGCTAGCATTAAGTAGTTGTTCAGAAGTAAAATTTAACTGGGTTTCGCAGATCAAGCACTTTTATAACGTCTGTGGTGGCACTCATTTATGGGAATCTGCTAATAATGATTTGATTCTTAACATGTATAGCGATTTTTTAAAACAGAATGACATTAATAGATTGGCGGTATCAACTTTTCCTTATTTGTCCAACTTCTTTTCATACAATGTTCTGTCTTCTTATTTATCTTTCAAAGTCCCAATATATATAACAAGACTTATTGCACAAATTAGAACTTGTGGTCGGGATTATCTACGGTTGACTTATAATGGTATAGCCTACTCGATCAAAATGAACGAGTTGTGTACAATTTGCAATCAGCACAGGCCGGAGACAGTTGACCATCTTTTCTTTGAATGTCCCTTGTATGCACATTTAAGAGCACACTTTTTGTCAGATGTGGTAACTTTTACTGATCTGATCTCTGCCTTGGCATCGGAATCACTTGCTTGCCTGTCCAGGATAGCGAAATTTTTGGTGGCCATGTTAAAGTTGAGATCGTTCTTACTAAATGAATGATTTTTAATTTGATTTGTAATTTAAAAATTTCTCTAGGATTTAATTGAATAATTTTTTTTTTTTGATATAAGTTATGTAATTGTACCACTTACCTATTGTGATAATATGTCATTAGCTCGTTTTATTATTATTATTATTTTTTCTTGTATTTTTATTATTAGAATGTATTTTTTTTTGTTGTTGTTAAACCGTACTCTTGTTATAAGGTTTGTAACCTTCAGAAACAATAAATGATTATTATTATTATTATTATTATTATTATTATTATTACTTTATAAATATAATCACTTGCTATGTCTAATATTACAGGGATAACAAAAAAAGTTTTCTATTCATAAACCAAACGAAATTATACAGGACAACATGTATAATATGTTTCATCCTGGGCATATGCGAGTATATACCGCCAGCAAGTTCTACACCAGATTATGCAAGTTGAAATTTCTCCAGGGAGAGTCCGCTCTCATCGGATGTGCTTCTCCCTTTTCCTGTCAGTGTCGGATTTGTTATGGTTGATGTATTTTAAAATACTTTGATGTGGTGTGACGGTTATAAGATTTTTCAGATATTCTATGAATTTGTTCATTCTGCGTTAGTTCTAAAGCACTTGAAATACGTGATACAAAATGTAGCGAATTTAAACAAAAAAGCCCCAAAAATTAGGGTATATATGTAAAACTTGTTAAAGTTATTTGTTGTTTTCATTGTTTATCTTTGTAACGCCCAAGATTTCCTTGTACAAGGTGATCCAAATTGAACACTTTATTATTAAACACCCTCTATTTTATATAACATAGAAAAAACCTAGACCTATAGGAACTCAAAATTCATGAGAAAATCACTGTATTGGCGCAAACAGAATTCAGAATTCTCTAATCGTTTCGCTGCTAGGGGTCTAGAATGTGAGGTATGTGTTTTTTAAATCTGTATATATTCAAATATACAGTGTGTCCTTGGATAGGTGAAACGACTCTTGTAAAAAACAACAAAAATTGAGTTTCAATCTGATCTTCTGGGATCCAGCCGTGCTTGGTGTGAAACTAATTTGAGACATAATTGTAGTTTTGAAAAATCAAGCATGCCTTGGAAAATTTTGAAAATACTGATTTTTTACGCTAGTAAAGTGTTCTTTCCGTTAAAGCTACGACAAAATGATATTAAGAAAAGTTATTCAAAAAGAAAAACTGAGTAACTGTAAAATGTCAGGCCTACTTTTTTTTGATTTTTAACAATTTTAAAATTTTGTTCTGAAAGCTTGTATAATTTTGTTGTAAATTATATTAAATTTCAACCGAAATGATTCACCAATCGATATACTTTAGAGACCCTGTATATATACACATATGTGTATTATTATAGGCATCATGCCTAAAAACAAATTAGATATCCTTGTTCACCCGCCGCTAGAAAATCGATATGTCAGCGCTTACTAAATCCCCGAAAGTGTAATTTGAATTCAATTACTGGCTTGGATTAAAAAACTGGCACCAATGTCGCTTGCCATTACAATTCCAACTTACATACATAGTAACCAAAGTGCAAGCGGCAAAACTCTGTCTCACTTGTCAGTTACTCCTTTTTTTCTGCCTCTATTTCAAGTGCCATTCGGGCCGCTTGATTAACTTCAGCTGACCCAACAAATCTAACAAAGAGAAAACACTATGTCGGACGAATATTTGACCGAACACGCTGACCGATCCACAATTTAAATTCCTCCCTTGGCGGAATGAAAATTCGAATCTATACATAGAATCTCTGTATGTACATGGCGAGAGAAAACTTATTTAATGCATGTGTGAACGCTATTTTTTGTAAACACTATTGACAGTGTGTTTGCGTGAAATAATAATCAAGTCTAATCCGATATTATTTGTTCGTTGTATATTATTAGAACGGCATTGATATAGTGATATCAGAGAAGGGAATACCAGAATCATATTTGTCTTTTTTGAGGAGAGGAGAATTATTATAATAAGAGGGGACGTTTTCAATATCTTCACCTGCAATCCTAAAACACCTCCCAGATATATCAATTAATTTGTTAATACATTCATAAAATATGTAGAATCTTTAGGCGAAAAATAAGCCTTAACTGCTTCTTTCATCGCCCGTAAAAGATGGTCGCCATGTGATTTCCGGCTGACTGTGTGACTTTAAACTTCTTGGATCATAATAACCAACTTATGTAGTATCATCTCCAGTACCAATCCAGGCCACCACACACACATCTATCTTGCACTAACCAGATGCCAGATGTTCATGCAGAATTTGGATATTCCAACCATTTCTACGACAAGTGTCAGAGAGTTCTCGTCAATAGGCGGCGCCGGTCGAAGATCATACCATAAACACATTTTGTAGAAGTATTCTAAATGTGGGGCCACCAAACTAGCTTAGGCTGCCGGCACTCTAAATTCACTTTCTTAATTTCTATATATACAAGGTGATTCATCCTGAGTGGCCTATTCAAAGTTCTCGGGAACTACAAAAGATATGTTGCTGAAACTTTGGGGTTCTGTAATATCGGAAAGGTTCTATATTGAGTTACTATTTCCGGGTTTATATTACTTCTAGTTATACCAGGAGTAACCACCTACTTTGTTATTTTAAAAAGGATCACATTTTTTATTTTTTCTTTCAGATTCCCTATAAAATTTAAAGGTCACTTTGTTAAGTACTCTCTATACCAAAACCTAATAAATTTTTTCCTACAATTTTTTTTGTGCGAAAAAGTTGACGTTTTCGACTTCTACAAAATATCAGAGAGGAGCTATTAGAAAGGGTCAGGCGTGAATTTGGACAATGACAAAATTCGGCGAGCTACAACTCACGAGGTTAATAAAAGGGCACTAAATTGGTGAGAAGTGAAAGGAAATCATTTTGAACATTTATTTTAGATTTTTTTGTGAAATATTTAAAATTTCAATATATTATCAAACTTCTCTGTAGTCTTCTAAATTTTTTTGGTTTAACCGACGGTAATTTAGAGTACCTACATAGTATCAAATGTGTTATTAATAACTTGATTGTATTGTCCACAGATTTGAAATAAATTAAAAACATCTACGTTCGAGTGATTATGCTGCATTTTCTTCAACTTAGTTAACTGGTATATTAAACAAACTGCACTAATATTAATATTGATGTAATTGTCAATATTTGACACTGATACTAGATGGTTTCTGCAAATTGTATTATATGACAAAAATGTATAAAATTCAAAATATTGAAGAAATAAGACATTTTAAGTAAAGGGAAGTAATATATATAGTATATAGTCGAATACATACCATTCCATTTAAAAACAATGACTTTTCCTAGTAAACACGTGGTTCAAGTTTAATTTTAATTAAATCTTTTTCTGCAACAGCCTGACGACCTTGGACTATATCATTTATATACTCAGTATTCCCTCTAATGTATTCTAAAATTCTGCTTGCTTGAATGAAATAATCATAAAAATATTGATTTTTTTGTAGAAGTCGAAAAACGTCAACTTTTTCGCAAACAAAATTGTAGGAAAAAATCTGTTAGGTTTTGGTATAGGAAATGCTTAACAAAGTGGCCTTTAAATTTTATAAAGAAAACTCAAAAATGTGGGCCTTCCATTTAAAATAACAAAATAGGTGGCTACTTCCGGTATAACCGGGAAAAAGGGCGTTTCTATTAACGTGTGGTGATGGTTATTTAATTTTGGACTACTCTGTATTCTTGAATTTACCACAAGAAAACTTGTGCTGATAAACTAAAATCAATGTACAGGAGTTTTTCCATAAAAATAGTCCCTGAATTTAAAATGAATTTATTTCAACCTATACACGTCCCGTCCTGACAGTACCTATATTTCCATTGTAACAGCAACGATACATTAATAATTAATCTTTGCTAACAGTAAAATACCAACACGCTTCAAGCAAAAGTAACATCACATTTAACAATGTTATTTTCTGTGAAAGGGAAGCATCATTTAATGTTTGGGTAGCGTTAAACTAATTACATTTTTTCCTAATACAAAACACATAGCATTTACTATTATTACTACTAAAATGTAAAATTTATGCAAGAAATCTAGGTAAATACATGTATAAAAACATAAAATAAAATTTGATACTTTACAAATCTTTCAGAAGCAGATAAATTGAGTAAGTTTATTCTTTATTTTCATTCCAGTTGAAATGAAATGGTTTCGTGTACCTACCTATATGTGGTTTGCAAAAGAAAACCAATTTATAGAAGATATACCAGTGACAAAGGAAATATGTACCAATATGTTCTCTTGAATATCAATAAGATATTACATCAACGTAATATCTCCGGATACTTTGCTCAAGAGACAAGTAGACGTGAACGAAATATGGAGATATATGCGCATGTATACAGCAGCATAATATTATGTCCATCTTGATTTAGCTGATTCTGCAATATGCAGAGTGAAGAATGTTGATACAGTTTTCCAAATATAGGGATTTACAGACATATTATTATGTCGTGTTTTAAATGAGAATAAGTCGTTTTATTCACATATACACTGATGCCTTTCATAAATAAATAATTTACACAATTCATCAAAAATTCGTATTCGGAAAAGGATAGTATTTGAATAGTAAAATTTAATAAATAATAATATTTTAAATTCGAATCTTTGAAATGTATAATTTTTTTGTTTTTTTTAATAATCGCTGCTTAAGAAGTTAGGTTAATACAGCGTTGCTTGTTTACCTACAATAAACGATTTACAATATCATTCTATTTCTATTGGTGTGCCACAGGGTAGCGTGCTGGGGCCATTATTATTCTCAATATATACGGCAGATTTTAGTAGCCATTTGAAATCAGGTTCATCTCATCAATATGCGGATGATTTTCGGATTTATTATTCTTTTAGATTGGCTGACGTTGGGACTGCAACTGTATTGATAAATGAGGATCTGGCTTCTATGTCCAGGATTTCTTTCTCTCATGGATTAATACTGACTCCTAACAGGACTCAAAGCATTTTGTTTGAATAATTATTCTTTGCTTCAGGATGTCAAGAGCTGTAGAACTGTAGTTACATTCAAGAAAAAACTTATGAAATTGAATTTCTCTAAAATAATCTAATTTTGTATACAATTATATTGCGTATCCCTTGATTGTGGCGTTTATATTAGTCCAAGGTTTAATCGATTTTTTAACACTCGCTAATTTTAAATTCGATTCGGTTCACTCACGTTGCTACTTTTCTATTATTTTTCGCCTGCCTGCGTATGCGGGCGGTAAATGACCACTTAGCGCCCGCTCTTTTTAATTTTTTTTTCATAGATGGCGCTAGTGTTAGATTTCCAATAATAACATTAACATCAGTAGTTTTCACTCACTTAACTTAATGTGCATTCCATCTAGAGGATAAGTTGACAATTAATTGAGAAAGTTTACTTAGGTAGTCCTTGCCATTCCGCTAAACTCATTTAAATATTTAAAATTGTCCATTATTAATTAGTAATCACTTTTTAATTATTATTGTAGTACCGAAATATACCTAAGCTTCTAAAATCAAATTTCTATAGCGTACACGCTCAGATAATAATTTGACAGTTTCTTTCTACATTTAAAATACTCAACATTGACATGTGAGCCTCTCACACAAGTTTATCTGATCTGAGTTTGTCAAAGGATAACGCTTATTATCATATACGTCAAAAAATACTCCCATTAATTACTGTCAAAAACTGTCAGTTCATAACAGTAATAATTAATTATTAAAATAAAGTTCTTTTGGTTTAATATTGTAGTATGAAGAGGCAGGCGAAAAACAGTTGTAAGCACCACTGGCGGTAAAGCCGCTGCAGCCATGCGCTGTATAGACGCACGAGTGAGCGAGCGGACTGCAACGAATGCTTTACCGCCCTTTATACTTAATATACTATTTAGTTTTTACATATTGATTGAAATCGTTTAAATAATAATAATAATCATTTATTGCCTAGCCTGAGCCCAATTACAAGACAAAAAATATAGTTTCAACTAATATTAAATAAATCTAACAAACTACAAAAGTACCAGAATGCTTAATTCATAATACAAAATTACCAAAAGAACGAGCACCTATGGGCCATATAACAACAGCACAGGTCTTAACGATAACTGCGGTGAGTCAAAAAATTGCAATAGATCTGCATGAAAACCAATATTGCCCATCTTTTATAATATAGTGGCATGGTCAAACCTGTCAGAAGCCTTCGAGAAATCAGTATAGATTGTGTCAACTTGTAATCCCTTTTCCACCGTATACTCTACGTATACGGTTTCGCAGAATTCCGCTAGATTTTTTACAGTTGGACCGTTTCTGTTCAGTAACTATGGAAACTTTTAGTTGACCAAATAATTTTCCATGAATTATTCTCTCAAAGAGTTTTGAAAAATTAGACAATATGGAGATGGGTCTATAGTTAGCAATTTTGCCGGTGTCACCAGACTTGTGTACCGGACAAACTTTTGTAGATTTCCATAATTGTGCGAATGTAAAACTTCTTAATGAATTGTTAAACAGAATTAACAACGGTTCTGTAAATGCGTACGCACAATCCCTCAGTATAAATGCCGGCACACTGTCTGTTCCAGCTGTCATTTTTGGTTTAAGTTCTTTCAAAGCACTCAGTATGTCCCCATCCTCAAAAAACCCGGTTGATATAGTGTTTTGGTTAGTAGAATTCTCTACATAATTAATAGGGGATGAGGGAACGTATACGGGATATTTAGGTTTCTATCGGTCGCTGAGTTGATGGCTTCTATGTGAGATGGGACTCCAATGAAGGCTAGTTCGATGTTCTTTTTGAATTATTGGATTCTTTGTATAAATTTTATTTATACTTGTTACTGCGTTTAGGCTGTCAGATATTTTTAAATAGTTTTTGATATTTTCACTATTGTTTATATAGCGTAGTGCTTCCAGAATAGCGGCCAGTTCTCCGATGTATATACAGCATGTTTTTGGAAGTTTTAGGGGTTTTTGTTGTTCGTTGCAGAAAATGCTGCTCCTACTCCTTCCGCGGTTTTGGACGCAGCAGTAGGCACATACGTGTGTAACCAATATATTTTTCGGTTAATTGTCTAAAACTATTGAAGATTGCTCTTGGGTTTTTATCTGCTTTCGGGGGTTATCCAAGTAGGATTTGCTTGGAGGGGGTATAAATTTGAAAGTGACGTAAACGAATGTAGTTGAATAAATCGTATATATATTTTTTATATTATGTAGAAAAGCAAATGAGAACTGAAAGTGAATTGTGTATTTAATATGAGGCGACGTGCAAGACATGCAATAGAATTATTTAAAATAAATAATATTTTAATTTATAATGAACTAAACATTATATTAAGACGCCTGTGATCAAATATTCAAAAACTCCCGGCATTCTTGATAAAAGTTTGCATGTTTATGCAAACATAGCATTCTTGATAATAGTTTGCATGGTTATAGGAAGTTTTTGAATATTTGATCACAGGCGTCTTAATATAATGTTTAGTTAATTATAAATTAAAACTACTCAAATAGCATCTTTTAACGTTCTGGATTTTACCTTTGTTCACACTATTCCCTTCCGATGCATTTTTAATCATTTATAATTTCTACTGGATATTTGTACATAATATGTAAATGAAGTTATTTTTATATAAATAGTCGATTCACTTTTTGATAAAGTCAGCTTCAATCCAGCATTATGTCTCAATTAAATTGTCGTAAATCCCACCACTGTTACACAAGTCACCTTTATGCCTAGTGGGGGAGTGAGACTGCTCTTCCTAACAGTGGTTCCTAACCTATAATAGTACCAGTGCTGTGTTATTAATAATATTGTCGCAGGTGCTTCGTCTGGTGGCATTATTATTAAAATTGCAGCTTAGGCACTGTACTATCTGGTAACCGGATTATTACTCTATCCTAATCTCCTCAACTATACTCACCGTTCCCGCTGCTCCCAGCGAGAGCAAGGTAATCTTCAGAGGGTACAAAGTAACCACCCTTTGGTTAGTGCAATGATAGTTCTTTGTTTTTTGGTATATTATTATGATTTATTTTTACCACAGCATTAGGTACTTGTATATCGATATATTTTTCCAAACACGAAGGCTTTTTATCATTTTGTTACGCAACTACTAACTGTGGAATTATTTAAACAACTATAAGGAGGGAAAGGATTAAACCGCGTTCGTTTCACATATTGGAATCAATGGAAAACACTTAGCCGTTTTCCATGCACGCGTAATAACTTCACATTAATCGAAATGCAAACATCATAAAAAAAGAATTCAGCCATACTGGATGTGTACGTGTATGGTACGGAAATAAAAAGGGATTACGAGTAAAACAGCGCGAAAGTGGAAAAAGCCATACCCGTGAAATTACGTGTAATAAACCAATACACATGAGACGTTATGGAAATGTGAAACCAATAAGCACCGACATCCTGACTCTCTGACACTGCAATGCGGTTATTTTTACGTTTTTTTTTTTGTTTGTGCATATGTATATTTGTTTTTGTTTTTTAAGTACTGTTGTTCCGCTTGAATGCAGATTGAGGTGAACTCTCAATCTAATAAAATTCTGCAACATTTCATACATATATGATGCATAGTTGATGGCAGCACATACCGCCAGTGTTATAAAAATATCGCTTTCGGCTATTTTGAACTATTATACAAAAAGTCTTGTCAAATTATTCATTAATTTTCTATTAGAACTGCCCCAACACTAACACCTATATCACAACAATATAGACTCATATATTCGATTAACCTGAGTAATCACTCAAATTTTCATAACAATCGTCTGCTTAGTTTTCTTAAAACTTCTAATGTACTATCAACCAACAATAACCCTGTATATAAGAGAATTTTTAAACATTAAACAAGCATTACTATATATTAGTTTTAAGAACTTGAATGCTTGGCACTACTAAAATAAAATTATTAGTATTTATGTAACTTGGTGTGCCACCTTCTTTGGTAACCAGGGGGTGGGCGCGTAACGGAGCTCTTAATAACCACAGATTGAACAAGGAGAAATATAATTATTTCATGTGCTGTTTTTACTATGTTAGAACTATTATGGCGACTTTAATAAACGTCGACTATTCTAAAATAGGTTCGCAGTAATTACAACTAATATATCAAATAGTCAAAAATAGATAAATCTTAACAACCCGTTCTTTCCATATTGGGGACCTGATAAACTTGGTCTGTATTGTGTACCTTTATCAAACCGTTATATGTGCAAGACATTAATAATATTGGTTTAGATATCATTGAACTTGATTTAGTGGCACTATCCTTGCCGCAGGCAGGCACCGTTTCATAATTAGGGTTTTGAGTTATCTATTGTAATGAATCTTGCTCTATTTATGTGTTGCTTGTGACAAATGGATTAATATCGGCTCGGATTAATATTGGAAAATCAACCATCATAAAATTAAACAACAAGATTATCATTGTATCTAGTTTTTATTTCAGTTATAATACGTTTCGCAGCATTTACTGACAAGGCATATCAACTGTAATAACATTCATATTCTTTTGACAAAAACTAAAGATTCGTTTTACCGACGTTTCGGTAATATCATGACTGTACTCAGGACAAACTGTTAATATAAAAAAGGTACTTAAGTTAAGAACTTTTACTGATAGTACAATAACAATAATAGAAACCATAACAAAGAACCTCACAAAAAAAAATAATAAAACTTAACAACAAAATAGGATCATTTTTTTAAAGGACGTGTAAAAGATTTAAAGCAATTGTCAAATAAAATATATAATATAACTAAAAAAAAAATAAATAAAAATATCAATAAAAAATATAATAAAATATCAATAAAGAATAAAATAAAATATGATCAAAATATAAAATAACTTATAAAATATATTAAGAACAAACAAAATGTTCTTTCATTAGAATTCAGAGTCCCTTGTGTCGCATAACAATTTGAAAAATAACAAAAATATATTAGCAGAAAACAGGGATGCATTAAATTTGAAATAAATAGTATATTTATGACAATATGTTAACTTAGAGTCTTGTTGCTTTATGTAACAAGCATTTCACAAATAAATAGTATATATTGAAGTGTTCGGCACTGGAAGTCGTTGCTAAGATAACTATGTGTAGATTTGATGGTGGTATTTCATTATTAGATTTTCGAAATTCAAAAAAGGATAAGAAATCATAAAATTTAAAAAAATAACAAAACTCACACGTTCATTATATGAATTAATATACCTACCTTTTCTTACCTATTTAATATAATTTATTATTTTAATATTATGACATGCAAATACACTACTTAGGTATATTAGTGATTTGACATTTAAATAAAAACATGTTTTACCACTTTTTTCTCAAATCGCTTATAGAATGTTAGTTCTTTCCCGAGGATGCTAACTTTTTTACCTAACCTTTTAACTTTTTTACCTAACGCCGTTGTTAGTTTGATTTTATTTATTAGTGCTAGAAATATTAATGTTTGCTGTTTTGGAGTTATTTCTTAACTTTATCCCAGCTTAAGAAATATATTTTTGCAACTGTCTTCATGTTGTATAGTAGTTTTATTTTTAACTATTGCAATTTCAGTGGCTATTAAGAGAGTCATGTCTTAATAGCTGCCATTATAGAAAGATTTATTATTTGAGTTCAAAACGTTTAATCAAGCCAAGATAGTAGACCAAATTCAACTGAAACTCGCCCAATCAAAAATAAAGGCCTTTATTATTATTATTATATATTATTAAGCATTGATTATTAGGTTTCTTAATCCTTTCAATTTTTTTTAACTTGGTAAGGTTTTACATTTGTAAATTCCTCATTGATAACCTCCAGTTAAGAGTTCATGCAGTGGCTTAGGTAGCACACCTGCGCCTAAGCATTTTAAAGTGTTATAGGGGATCGAAAACTTCATGGCTTATATTTTAATGATATACCGGAGAGCGTTTTCTAGTTTTCAAAAATGGAAAAAGGCATGTGGCGAGAAGCAAGAGTTTTTGTTACGAATAATTTAGCTTTTGTCTCAGTTATGTTCAAATTACAGTTCATATTAATAATTTGCTTACTTACGTAATATATGTATGATAAAGTAGCCTCTTGTTTACGTGCTTCGTGTGAATTAATTATTAATACTAATAATAATTAGCAGGCAAAAATAATTAATTACTTATCATTAATAGTTTTTGACCATATTTCAACAATAATGATATTCCATATCGGTATCTTTATCCAATAAAATTGTTTTTGCTTTCTTTCTTATCCCCATAATAGAAATATATGCGATTTCATATAGCCCCATTTAGGACTATATTGGTTATTTATCTCAAAATAACATTTCTCTCTGTATCTATTAAGATCCTTAGCACTGCCTCTCTTGCTGATACATCAAACCTACACGAGACTATTACATTTAATTGGCAGCCATATTTTCTCCTAATGGAACGCCGTCTATAGTTCAATGGCTGACCAATATGCCACACAGATGAGAGTCCGCAGCCGTATAATTGTAATCAATCCCGAATTGGAAATACTTGTTATAGAATCCTGAGAAGTTTTATACAACACATTGATTGCTTCAATTCTGTTTTCCTTTCTCTTATATTTCAATACTTTAGATTGATGTAGATATTGTTATAATAGCAAAAGCTAGTGTTACAGTTATGTTGTATAATCCACCGATCGAAATAACTTCTAGCAATCGAAACACTATCAGTACATCTTTGTTACAGACCCTAATCTGATTTTGAGTGAACACGAAATTATTATGGAAATAGTATCTCATAGCTTTATGAAACTAATAAAATGAAAATAAACTGGTACCCTTGATGCAGGAATATCTCTCCATACAGAAAGTTTTTGATTATTTTTGTTCAGGGCTTTCCCTTAAATAATATGACAAACACATAATATTTTAATGTAATTCATTATGAATGTTTTGTACTATCTGGGATATTTTAATTTTCTCCTAAACCTGGATCAGGTAATGTATGTGTATAATATGAATCTAAAAATGAGCAAAACTAAGCCTAAACTAGAAAAAGTCAAAAGTTTTTAAATGTAACTTTTACTACATTTCAATGACGTTAATACCGAAAATGCAGTTTAAACGCAAAGTTTCGTTTAAACCTTTTCACTTACCTATTTATTTATTTTCTGTGTATTTCTTTGAGCTTTATGTTTGATTTATTATGTTAGTTCATATTTATGTTTATAAAAATTGCTTCTTTGATCACAGATTACACCGCACACCACTTATTTAGTTTAGGTTCCGTTTAATAGTAGTAGTATATTTCGATTTTAAACATTTTAGTTTCCCGACCCATATGGAAAGTATTATTGTGGATGCGCTAAAAAAACATTTCAGGTAGAGACGAATATAACAATCGTGAAGTCCCTTGAAACAATTTCAGTTGGAAGTCTGTCTGTATGTATACTTCCACGATAGCGCCTAAACGCTTTAACCAATTAAACCAAGTTTGGGGGATTCCCTTAGTTTTTGGTTGAAATCGCGTTAGCACTGTGATAGAGGTGGACAAAATTTCAAATATCAGTTTGGGTCGAGTGATACACTATTTTAAAGCATTTTTTATCTTTCTCTTTTTTAGAGCAATTGGTTACTTTTGATATTTGCCCCTCTTTATTCTCGATAAAATTGCGTTTAGAATTTCACCAGTTAGGTAGTGGGAACCTATAACTGTTATTAGAATATAATATAGTAATTTTTTGATAAAAGGTTTTTGGTGTCATTGAAAGAGCATGCGCTTCTCATGCGGAAGTTTCTGGATTCGATTCCCAGCTCTGGCAATATTTTTTTTCTAATTTTTCAATAAAGTAGTTAGTTTGTTACGATTTTTTATATTTTAGACTCCGTTTCGAAACCTTTGTGGACGCTTATTGCACACTGAATTCAAAAGTATATTACTTGACTTGACTTTTCTTGAAATATTTTAACCTTTTTAACACCTTTATGGACAGCCGAGGCATATTCATTCTATACTCTAAATTAATGTCACATTTTTGGGAGTGCTTTGATTTTATCTAAACATTCAAAGAGTTTGTTCCTTCTTTGATACTAATTATGTCTTTTATGCACTAATTGCACATCACCGTCTTCTCTAGGCGAATGTCTACTGGCACAAAGAAAATTAAGTAATTTTTTATTCAGTTTAGCAAATATATTTTGCAAAGTTTTGTACCCTCACCTCCGAAATCAGTTCCTCGGCAGTTGCAAATTAATTTTTATATTTTTGTAATTTAGTTAAATTCCGTTGCAACGTTTGTTTTGGTATCAAATACACACGGAATGACAGAATGGCGGTGTCACAGAATGATAGACAGACATTTACCACAAACAAATGCTTTTTTTAACTCTAAAATGACTCAAAACACTGTCAAATATATACATAAATATATTTTTTAGGAATCTAATGGGTTCTCCATATAAAAGCAATATTTATGTGTATTGCATAATAAATATGATATGGTGAGCTAAAAATACCTATTGCTTGGCAAACGAATCTGTGACAACGAAAGGAATGCGGACAAAAAATCCTATATTGCCAAATTTAACTACAAAATATCAGTAGTTCTCGAAAAGAAGTAGTATTAACTTGAAAATCGATTTTTTACAATTACAAATAATACTCATGAAAAAAGCTCAGCATTTTTAAGTGGTTGCTTGTTTTATTTTTATTTAATAACTAAAATTTTTACCACTGAATATTAAATAGGGAAAAGAAATTACGACCTTCTGTAAAATCGGCAATTCCACGCGAAATAGGTGGTTAGACGCCGCCTGGATGATCCTAATTGGTGCGTAGACCCTCGCACGTTTTGTCGCCATGCGGGTGTTCAAGTCGCAATTGGTGGAAACTGAGTTCTTCCCCGCAATTGTTGCCGCCCCTCGTAGTAATATTGCATCAGCCAGTGGCAGAGTGGTATTATTATTTATACTTTTGTTGTCGTGTATGAGTTGCAATATTATCAAATATTATATCAAATTATTATTGTATATTTAGTGTTCTGTTACTTTAGTGTTTTAGGTTGAAAATCATTTTTTTTTTGTTCTTGTAGAAATATAAGCTTACACATTGTTTGTTGTTTATTAGGCATCAATCAAAACTGGAATTTTTATTGAATCTACTTAGAATTTTGGTATTTTAAAGATTAACAACATAATCGTGACAGAAGTTAACACTATACAAAATTACAGAGTGTCCAAAAATCCTCGGAACAATAAATTTTTCAATACCGTTCTCAATTTTTGATATTTCTACAACTAAAACTATTAAGTCTCGTATATCATTTAAAAGGAACAAAAATATGCAATTTTAATGGCTAAAAAAATCAGGCTAGTTCGATTTAAAAAAACATCTCTTAGAACGCCTCCGTATATGTGCGAGTTAAACCCAATAGAGTTAACTTACGCAAAACTTATATTAAATATTATATAAGAACCCGCAATACAACCGGAAATTTCAACCTAACTACATTAAAAGAAGTTTTTAATATCCAGTAATGATTGGAATAGTTTTTGCTGACATGTTAAGGAGTTGGAAGAAATTGGAGGAAATTGAGCACATTATAATAACTTTAAGACAAGATGACGACAGCGAGACTGATGATAATGATGATGCTCAAGTTGACGAAATCTAACAGATTGCTACCTTCTATAAAGTAATACTAATTATGATCGTTATATTTAATCGAAATATTTAAAAAAGTTAATTATAGTTTCTAAACGTGACTTAAAGCAACAAAATGATCCAAGATATTTTAATTATTTTCGATAAGTTGTTTTAGATTTTTTTGTTTAAATCAAGCAAGATTACCAAAGAATTTAATTTATTTCGTTAAGTTGTTTTAGAATGTTTTTGTTTTTTATAAGAACGGTTTATTTTCATTTTTGGTATGCAAACTTTACTACATATTTGAAATTAAATAAATAAATAAAATACTTCTTGGGTGTTATAGCTCAATAGCAGTAGGTGCTTTTACCAAACACGTGAAGAACTTTTCATTAATTTCAATTTTTTAGTAACACATAAATGTTTATTCATTATTACTAAACTTTTACAACGCACGCCGCTTGAAATTTTATGAATGAAATCAGCCATGTTTTATTACAACTGCATTCCCCTTACCGACGCCGTGCTGGTACAGACCAATTTGCCAAACAATATGTGAAACTCTTTCAATGCTACTGCATAATGTTTGTCATTTACTAATTATTTATTATAAATTATTTCTTCTTTGTTTCAGGTAAGTGCCATCATAATTTCAATATGTTCATTTCATGGCTGTGGTAAGTATATAACATTTTTGAAACAATATTTCCTTAAAATTAAAATACGTAATTGTGTAGGGTGGGTTGTGTCAGTTGATTTGGTTCGTTGGTAATTGGAGACAACTTTCATTCGCATTGGGGTCAGCCAACATTTTGATTAAGTCACTACTCACCTTGGCGCATATCTGATGATACTAGCATTTCCCAAAACACTGTACGGTATACTGATTCCCGTCAACGTATAAGCGTTTGTCTCGCACCATCTTAAAATATAGAGTTTATAAACACACCTTGCATTTATAGAGCAAATTAAATTATGTTGAATCTACCTTCCCGGGTTTTGTATAATATGTTATGTTTCAACTACAAAAAAATGTCCTATTATACTTCTCTTCTGGTGCGTTTGTTAGAAATTTAAAGAAAACAAACTCATAATCACGTTCAGCGTTAAAAAAATTGCGATACAAATATTTAAATTGTTTTCTGAATCAAAATTAATTTTTATAACTAAATGTTTAGCCTCAATTCGACACAAAAATAAAGCAGCTCCTTGATTGTTTTTATGTATGTAAATAAAGCCTTGCCAGGTTACTGGTTTAAATAAATGCACGTTTTGAGTTAAATTTATAATATTTTACCGTATTTAGTACTGTATTCTCAGTTTTCTCATTTCCATTTTCCGCTAAACATGACAGAAATATGTTTTTTTTTTAAGAAAAAAAATTTTGTTTGACTTTTTTTTATAAAAATATCTTGAAATTTTCTTGATTTTGGAAGTAAAACGAACCAATATGTAGGTAGATAGTTTATCACATCAACTTTCTAATTAAAAAAATAAAATCAGAGTTTGCCACAATTTGTTTTCTAAATATTTTAGTTATTTCAAATCATATACACCAAAAAATAAAAAGCGTAACGTAATATATGAAATACCTGACAAAACTATAGGGTGTGAGGCAGTATTTATTGGGTAAACATTACAGTACTTTGAAAATAGATTTAGAAGCTACAA
This sequence comes from Apoderus coryli, assembly GCA_911728435.2. Lineage (NCBI taxonomy): Eukaryota > Metazoa > Arthropoda > Insecta > Coleoptera > Attelabidae > Apoderus > Apoderus coryli. The sequence continues at coordinate 13,412,502 of OU452200.1, read as the reverse complement.
ATATGATAAAATAACTATATAACAGCCTTAACAAATTATAAAAGTTATAAGTTCGTTCTTCATTGCAAAGGTTTGTATAGCTGTTGATTATATTTTATATATTATTGAACAAAATTATTTTGTTTTATTAAATAACTGCCAAAGCAGACAACAAATTACCAAATTTATTTTACTGTCCTAAGATCAAGAAATCCTTCAAAAGATTGATATAAAAAAGGTCAAAGAAAATTTCAAGAAAAACTAAAAAATTATATATACATGGTGAGCCACGACGGACGCCACAGTTTTCTGAGAACACTAGATACCAAAATTTTTTGATTTTTTTTTTTTGCATTAAGAACACTTTCGTAAAATAATTTTAAATATAAAAGAGACCATTTAATTGGTTACATGATAGATCTAATATAATAATAATAGGTAATAAAATTACTTTATTAAAGGTGTTACAAAAGGCGAAGTTGAGGCGTTAACCTAAACCACGGCGACGCACGACTACGATGTTATGTCGTGCTTAAAAACATTTCAAGAAAACAGCAAAAAATACAAAATTTATGTATAGCAATTCAAAATTTAACAAAAGTAAGTAGTACAAGTTAATGTTTCATTATGAAATATATTCAGACAATGATAATTTAATAAACTTTCTAACCTTTTGTTCAGAAAGCAGCTTTGCGTCGTTAGGGAGTTTATTGTACATATACATACTCGTATATACAGGGTGTTCCATTTGGGATAAGGAAGACATTATAGTTTGCATCTAATAGGTAATAATAGAACTGAAAGATCTGAACACCCACTACGGTATTTTTCGCAATTAAATTGGCAAAAATAGTTTTGTTTGGAACAATTAATTTTATCAAAACCTTGCATATTAAGAAAAATCAAACTAAATCAAAAAGCTCTGTATTTAGGTATCTATAGGAAAACCTTACCAAAGTATATATTATTTTTCATGCTCAATTCAAAAATATGATGAAATATAAAGCATTCCATAAAAATAAATTTTGATAAGCACCCTGTAAATTTAAAATTATTTTATAAACGTAGCCTAAATGGACATACACAATGTCCCTGGAAGAAAATATATCTAGTTTTATCATGAAACTCTGTGGCGTCCGTTGTGCCTCACTATGTAGGTACATCATGATATACTTTTTGCCTTATGCTCTACAATTCAATCCAGAAAATAAATTGAGTTTAAAAATGAGAGTTGAGCCTGCGTCCGTATAATTGCAGTATGATATGTGTATCGGTACATCAAGTGGAAATTTATGTAGCAAAGCCAAGTGCTTGATTATCAATTACCCAGACACCAGATTGCGTAATTGCTCATCTGCTGATCCTGGGGGATGTATAGAGGCCGATCGATTCACTTTGCTCACATTTAACCCCCGTGTCCCATAATTAAACACATATACACACACGCCCATTTACCTGACCAGTACGTTCCTCGCCTCTTGCGCCTATTACCACCTCACTTCGATATATATGGTGCCCTTATCTCAACACTCTGAGTAAACAAAATTGCTGCCGGATGTTTACTTAGGACTTTCCATCGCGAACACGTAACTAGATATATTTCGAAAGGAGAAAAACTTTTTCAGGTCAGTTGGGAATAGGGTAAAATACTGTAGCTTTCGTTTATTTGTGTTAAGGAAATTGGTCAACAATACTGAAAATGAGGTTGAATATTACGGGAAAAAGAATTTATTTTTTGTATACAGAAATACTAATATTGATTCTGAAAATGTTGATACTGTTGCTATTTTAGCTTTAACAACTAAATAACTATTGAGTTGTATTGCAACTGATTGCTGTTGATGAGAAAATCATACCGTCGCGGTCGTCCTGAAATATGTTAACAGTATTTAATTTTAACTTAATGTATATTATATATATATCGTTGAGTTATGGCCAAAACAAGCAACTCAACTTTTTAAAGTTTTAAGAAATCATCAATTTAATTAAAAGGCAACTATTCATATTTTGAACCTTGGCAACACTTGGTATCTATATAAAATATACACTTTAACAGAAATTTTTTAAAAAGAAAATTTTATATGAACGTGGGTTCGTAAAAGCTAACTAAGAAAGATATAGGGCATTGAGTTTGCAAAGTGAAACTTACCTTTTTATTCGTAACTTCGGAATGGGTCATAGAATTCAAACAAACGTGAATTGCTAATATTAGGCGTGAGTATCGTATATTTTTCTACCTCACAGACATAGATGGCGGAGTCTGGACCTTTTTGCTGTGAAAACTTTTTCAGAAGCCAATTTGTTAAAGTGCTGTGTAAGTTCTTTAATTTCACAATAAAAATCAAGATAAAAAGTGTTAAATAGTAAAATTTCGTAATTAATACTAAAAATTTATTAGTAATAATGATGAAGCACATTCTTCCTACGTATTTAGATTTCGTAAGATCTTGATCAGCTTAATGAGCCACTTCCTAAAAATATTCCTGAAGATCATCCATGAAAGAATATATACAAGATGCGAATGATTCATGGGCGAATCCCACTTCGGTTTCCGTAAAGGGTTTGGCACAAGAGAAGTCCTGTTTAGTATACAGGTGTTCGTTCAAAGACGCAGGGATGTCTCGGTCCTTGTGTATGCCTGCTTCGTAGATTACGAGAAGGCTTTTGACAGAGTGTAACATGAAAAGCTTATGGAAATCCTTAAAGATATAGGCTTGGAAGATAGAGACCTCCAGATAATCGAAAATCTATACTGGAACCAAACAGCACACATCAAAGTAGACAATCAAATATCAGGCGAAGTACGAATCAAGAGAGGTGTCCGGCAAGGCTGCATTCTTTCACCACTTCCTTTTAACATATACTCAAACAGAATATTTGAAATAGCATTAGAGGATTGCACTGAGGGAATTTCCATTAAAGGCGTAATTATTAACAATCTTTGCTACGCCGACGATACTGTTATATTCGGGAATTTTCTGGGAGGCCTCCAGATTTTACTTAATAAAGTGACTCTTGGGAGTGCAGAATTTGGATTAAACTTAACATCAAAAAAACTAAATGGATGGCAATTAGTCAGAACCAAGTTGGAGGAGGTATACTTCAGGTACAGAACCAACAAATCAAACGCGTCCAAACCTACAAATATCTTGGATGTCAGGTCAACGAGAGCTAACATGCAGGAGATTCGTGCCCGAATTGAACAGGCCAGGACGAACTTCTCAAGCTGACCATAGAGGGTAAAATTGAAGGCAAAAGAGGCCCTGGACGCCGAAGAGAATTATAGCTAAGGAATTTGAGACAATGCTATGGTGAGACCACGGCGAGTCTCTTTAGAAATGCAGTGGATAAAGTACAGGTAATGTTAATGTTTGCCAACGTTCGAAAAGGACAATGCACTTGAAGAAGAAGAAGATCTTGAGAAATTTGTGCGACGTCGCCCTATACATATATATTTGTCTTGGAAAAACTAATTAGAACTCAGGCAATCTGATGACTAATTTACATTTCAATTTATGTTCTTCAGTTTTTTTATGTTGGTTCCATGTTTGTATAGTTTGATCTTCATGGCAACAACATATAGGTACTCAGTCTGACTAGGATTGGCTTCTGCGAGCTAAATCAACATAACTTCATATTAATCGCTTTCGTTAAACAACTAAAATAATGGAGATTGATTTTAATTTTCATCGCGAACTTTAAATCCTTTAGGTGCGCCCATGTTTGGTAAATGAATTGGGGTCAGAGGTCACATAGAAGAGATGACAGTCCAGAGTGTATGATTCAATTTTGTAGTTTGTCTTGGATATGCTTACTCACGGTCGAAGTATTTCTGCTCGACTAAAAGTTTTGCACAACACGATCTGTTCGATGTATAAACAGAAACCAAATAAAACAGGAAAACACGATTACAAAACTTCTGAATATCGAAATTTAGACCTAAAGTGGGAATGTTATTTCTACTTGGGAATAAAATGTTTACTTTCTTTTTACATAATATTTTATTCTTCAATATACAGACACAGTGGTCACTTTTCTTATAAAGTAAATTTCTATAATAACTATTAAAAACCACACATAAATTTTCTGCAAAACTATCTAAATCCAGTGCATTAATACAAAAAACATGATTATTTGTGACAAAGAGATGTTTTTGGCGACATCTAGTTTCGTTGGTAGTACGCCGAGAGAACAACAATTCACTATATCGACTGCTTGGGAGGTCACTGACCCCATAAAGCACAACTACCAACACACAGATGCGCCGATACTCCCTTAAGCGGGACCGCCTATATTAGAAATGGGCTTGTTTAACAAAACAAGACCTAAATTCTGAGAGTTTGTCTGTCAACCACTATACTTTCACCAGACGGCCGTTTCGTCGATCCACGACTCATCTGGTGGTGACTATGTGAGTTAGCAACAATTTTTTTTTTTAATTTATTTTTTAGATTCTTCTAGAAAAAAAAAGCTACTCAAAATTAAACGTTTTACCCAATATACACACACTCCAATAATACCTGTTATATAAAATAAACTAAACAAAAAATACAAATATTAGTTGTGTCAACAAGGCATGTCGATCAATTTCAGTCATATACAATAGTAATAATTATAATTTTATACTATTATCGTGTTCATCTATGTTCTTTTCAATACCAGAAATATGAATAAGTTTAATATTAACTCATCCAGTAATTTAGGTTCCCACTCCTGACACCAAATTCCGGGGTTCGAACGTCCACTTTAAAATTCACTAACTCTCTAATAATCCCCTCGACAGAACTTTTCTGTCAGTGTTTAATGCAAACTGTTGTTATTGTGACAAGGGCTCGGTACTTTTTATTATTCTAGAAAGGTAGAGAAAAATCTTGGGAGTGACAATAATGATCACAATAATCAAGAATATTCGAAAATATAAAATTCTGATAAAGACAAAAGATCAAAACAATTAACAAATTTTAAACCATGCCAATCGACTAAGTTGCAGATGTTGAGTGCCAGTATTCTATCTCAAATAATATTCTAAACTTAACGTTTTTGACCCCAATTATTTAACGAATCAAAAAAACTTTCGACAGATTTATTACGTGGCACATCTACTCTGTGACATTACCATCACACATTTTTATTTGCATGATGGGAACATTAAAATTCACTTCTGTTATCTTTGAATGTCAATATCAGCATTTTCATTAGTTGGCAATTAAGTGACAAGTTAGGTAGCAACTGAGTGACAGTTGACCGTATCACATCAGTTCAACTGAACCGAGAAGTAAGGCTAAGCTGTGCTACTTTAGTAGAATATGCCTCGCATCTCTCAATAATTATTCTACTCCTTGATTTTCAAGAATAGCTGCCCAGCTGATCTAGGTTTGTAAAAGGATAATTTTTTAAAAATGTGAAATTTTGTTTGTTCATGATTAAATACATATTATTCCTAACAAAATCTTACCTTGTCTATTTTTTTCTAAGACGAATTTTGCACTTATAGTTTTGAATATTTGAGTGGTGGAAGAAGGTAGTTAGTAGCTTTCTATCGGATCCTTTCTGAACATCTTCTATGTTGAATGATTTTAGGTACGTTTTTTCCATTTTTATAAAATTTTTTATAACTTAGCAAAAATTTATTCAATAATTTTCCTTTATTGTTGCAACGTTGTCAGATTTAGTTTAATCTAGTATAAAATATGAAATATATTTAATATTTCGACAGCAATTCAAAATAACAAAAATTTGTAAAAGAAATATGCGCTGATATTTTGCATTGGAGGATCGCGTCTTATATAAGACATGATTATTGTATTATACAGTCAAATGATAATTATATCCTTGCAACGGGTCAATGCTAAGAAATGTCCTATGTCGCGCGGAAAATGAAATTCTCGGTATATATATGGGTCTTTATTTCTAGAGCTGATGTCTTGGACATGTATATGGTCAAATCGCTACAATATTAACAACTTATAATAAAACGCTCTTTTCTTATTCATTCTGATCTTCAACGAAAACAGGGTAAAGTTCGGCACGGCTTTTTGACAATCAAAACAAGTGTAAAATATGCCATTTGTTTTAACATACGTTTAAATAGTCAGCGCAATGCAACGTTTACTTTTGTTGAGGCTTCTTTCAAGGGAAACATTTTTAAAATAGTTCCCAAATCGTCGCTTTTTTCATTAAAGTAAAGCCATTAGAAAAGAAAACAGAGCTGTGTGTCATTCTTATGGAATCTACACGCCATACCAGCTAACAATACTGGGCTATCAGATTGTTTTTGAAATTATCGCTATCCTACACCTCGTACTCATTATTCGCGGAATACCGTAATTAATCCGAAATCTATTTACACCCGATACACGCGTTTCATTAAACATACACTTGATTTCCCCAAGTTTATTTTATGTTATTTTTGCTAAAATAATTTGGTTCTTCAATAAATTCCATTTTATTTTTATTTCACTCAATTCCATTCATTAAAAATTTGGCACAATCAAGAAAAGATGAGAAATTCGGTGATGCCACACTTTATTTGAAGATTTTCACCATAAACATATTCCAGCACATGTTCCTCAATAAATCCACACATTACACAATAGATTTACACATTGAACATTATTAGATACTTAATTTTCCAACTAATTTAATTTACTCAACTCCCACAATGATATAACAAATATTAAAACATTATTTTATCTAAAAAAACTACTAATTTATATTTATTTTTATTTTACTAATATTCACATGAACTAAATCTGGCAGAATTGTTCTTAAATGACACAAGTTGACACATGTTGACACATTTGACATTCTAATATTGATTTTTTACCGTCCTCACCAGACGGGCAACAATTTCAACAATAATAAAAAAGTTCAATGACCCTGTTCGAGTAACAATATGTGCAGACGGGCTACAGTTTCAATAATAATAAAAAAAGTTCAATTAACTGGGTCATAGAGATGCGAGAAATGTAGCGATATATTCTATCCTTCATTATTAGAGATGCAAGAAATGTATTGATATATTCCGTTCGATATCAGTTTCTTTTTATGGTTGAACTATTGGCTCGAGGATTGCAACTGAGTCTATTGGCCGCTTGTAAACTTAAATATAAGTTGTGACATTGTTTTTTTTTGACAAGATACCTGTAATTCATAAAACTTTTTAACCTGCTTATTTTTAATTTTTCAAATCTATAAACTTATTAGAAATCTTAACTAATACCTACGTATTTTACTCGCCTGGTATATTAATTATAATCATTTATTTTCAATCCAAAGGTGCTGTGCGATTTTACCGTATAATTTATTGTTGCTCCTAGATTCTTGGTTCTGAATTTGTGTAGGTATAAAGCAAATGCAATTATATAATAATATATCTTATACAATTTGCAGTAAATTTATTCTCTTATAAAGAATTTTCAGTAAAGTATACATAATATTTTATACACATAATGAAATTAATTACATTATGCTCTTTTGATGTACCTATGTCTGTTTAAACTGAACGCTCTCGAGAAACTTTTAGAATTTAACAGTATAATAATTAAAATTTCATAACAGAAAAAATTAAATGCTGTAAGATATTCAAGCCGTTCAGCAAAGAAGACTTTCAAAGAAGTATAACTTTTTAATTAATAGTCAAAAAGCAACTAGTGCAAAACTTAATTAAGAATGTTCTCTTTCGGTATAAATTTTGAATCTAATTATGAAGGCGCAGAGGTAGATAAATTTACTATTTTTCAGAAGCTGCCTCGTTATTTCTATTCGTTCCTCGAGTTTAATAAGGTAATTTTAGTAAAATGAAATTAAAAAAAGATTACGGGAATATATATAAGTAAAGATGTTATTAACACTATATGCAAGCCTTTCGTATATGTAGGGGAACGAGGGCCTTGTTGTAACAATTAAAAAAAAAAAACCTTGTATGCCACATAAATTGTCACTAATTTAACATTTTATCGTACATAAAATAAACCAAGTAAAGAAAAAGGCAGTACTATTTGTTTTTATTTAACTATAGGTTTTTTCTCTTTTTAAAGTCTAATGTTACAATTTCCCCTGGTGTGGGGTTAGTTGTAACTGACTAGGGCAAAAAGTAACAGTTAAATAATACAAATTAACAAAACTGTTAAAGCTTTATATTTTTTTCTTTGCTTCTAATTTAATCCATTTAAATTATTTGTAGACTTTAGCAAAAATAAACTGAAATATTTTTTTAAGAGGAATCGACATAACTGACCATTTATGTTCTTAACTAGGCGTATTTATTAGGATTTACTTATTTATAATCTACACAGTACTTCACATCACAGAAAATTAAAGGTCGTCCGGTAATTTGCACTTTACGATATCCTACGTAACTTTATTAACAAATTAGTCACTACTAGAGTTTCTTATACAACAATTAGTTCAGTCTTCGTCTGAGTTACAGTTGATGCAAGCAAAGCAGCTGGTGTCACCTCTAACACATTTAACATGTACAAATAATACATTCGCCTTTATTATTTGAATCACCATTGGGCTTCAGTGCAAACTAGACAGTACCACTCTTCATTTTCTGATTCCGAATCAGAACTAAAAATTATTTTTTTAACTTTTTCCACGCCGTCTCTGTTATTTGTTGATTTACCATTGCGTTTTCCTATCCCCCTTCCTTTTCCTGTTAGATTTATTTCTCCATTCTTTTTACCCTTATTTTCTTTCTTCTGTTTCATTTTCATCATTTCTTCATGTTCTATTCTTAACGCTTCCTTTTGAGAAATAGCAGATTTTCTTTTGCGTCTACTAATTGTATCTTGTCTCCGCGGTGGTGCCTTTGGTAAAGGTCTTATCTTAGAGGGTGAGAAATATTTTAATTTTTGCAAATCGTTAGCAGTTTCAACTTGCCGTACAATTTCAGTTGTGCTTGTGTCCAATTCAGGAACGAATCTAATAGTTCTGGATTTTCAAGATCCAGATTTAAAATTTCAATAGCACTCACATCTGCTTCTGATTTTTTTAAAGGGTTTGGACGATCCGTCACATAAGATGGTGCAAAGTCACTGTCTTGAAATATGTCGGCATTCATAGGCCTTACACCAGAACCTTTAAATTCACTCATAAGTTCGCTGGGTATCGGTAATGTATCTTTGACTAAACTTGGAATTTCATATATTGTCATGGTTGTCCCGATGTAGTTCTTCTTGAATGGACCATAAACTGTTGTAACATGTTACAACAAGCCCCAAAATTCTGTTGCAACTATCCCCATAGCCTACAATTTGAAATTTGTCAAGATAACTATTTAATTAGCGAACTGATTGTGTTACAAAGTAGCAAAGCTTATTAAATTTAGATGCGAATAAAATACACAAGGTTGTAAATTAGTTAGTTATCAAAGCGACAACCAAAAAATAATGAAAGCAAAATTTTACATTCCTGACCAAAATATAGCACTTCCACACATCCAATCACTCCGCTGCCTGTTGGAATACTGGCTGTGGTCATGTATAGCGGTGTGACATAATCGTAAGATTGAGTAAAAGAACGAACTAAATAACGTCTTTATTAATTGCCAAAATAATGTGTTACTATTTACCCCTGTTACAACAAGTCCCTCGCTCCCCTATATTATCAATAATAATTATTCTAAATTTTGGCAATTTCGCCAATTAAAAAAAATTAGTAGTCCCAATTTGTAAAAAAGCGATCAGGATAATTTGGAAAATTTTCTTTAAGGTTTTTAAAAAAGTAGTACATTCGTAACTATTTTCTGTAAACAGTCTTTTTAATAAAAATCAACATGGGTTTGTTAAAAGTCGAAGTCATATTTGATTACATTAATAATTAATGACTTAATGTCGTGCCCTGTATTTTCTATAAGTAGATGGAATCGTGGGTTGTAGGGCAATTTTTTAGAATCAAACACTCAAATTTAGATTCTGCGACGTTTCGCGGATTTATTTCCGCTTTTTCAAGCTACAGCGGAGTAAAAACAGGCTATAACATTATTGCTTAAGTTATATATACATAAGTATATACAGGGTGAGTCACGAGGAACTGTACATACTTCTACCATAAGTGGAGGCACATTAGGGGATCATCAAATGACCATTAAAAACTGTCTCCTTGTTTTCATTATTAATATACAGGGTGAATTATGGATATTCACCAAAACAATGTTTCGTCATATCTTTTCAATGATTAAGTAGATTTATCTCATTTTTTTATAGAAGTGTGTATTGCTGCCTGGCAACTAACTGACATATTCAGAATTGAGAAAATCCAGGTCCGTGTTCGAGAACATTTGTGGGACTGCTTCATATTCAACACTTCACCCTGTATATGATTTTTCAAAAATCTGATATAATTTTTTCAGAGGGCATAAATAGACAGTTATACCTGGGTATTTGAATTTTTTGTTACACTCACCTCACATTTCCAATTAAAGATTCATTTTAGAGCCAAATTGAAAATTGGCAATAATAAAGTATCTTACTGTACAATAATGCTTAGTTATTAAAAAGAAATCTTCAAAATAGACAGAAACGACACACACTGTGCTGCAGTATGGTAAATACGATAATTTGAATTGATTTACAGGGCCGGATTTAAAAATCTGGCATATCTGGTTCATCCCAAAAATTCACCCTGTACGTAACTTTTTCCCCCGTAACAGACAGAAAACAGATAACAAATGTTTGTAATAACCTAGTTTTCTTATTTGTTTGAGGAAAACTCATGTGTCTAATTATTTTAATCGGAATGAAATGAACAAGCCAGAGAAATGTTTATTCATAAATTAAGAAATAAAATAAAAAACAATAACCAAACAATAAAACAGTTTTAACAATGTGGAACAAAGTAAAAAACAATTTATCAAACATTACGATTATAAAACACAACAGCTCATTAACGCAGAATTATTCACTGTTAATATTATCAGAAATGACCCATTGACAATCAGAAAATCCATTACACACTTAAACATTCGTCAAGAAAAGTGTATTAAGGCAGATGGATTTCATTTTGAACATCTTTTATAATCGTAATGTTTATTAAATTGTTTTTTACTTTGTTCCACTATATAAAAATATAGGTATGTTTCTGGAAAAAAAAGTTTTTGACGTCATTTACTTTAGTTTCCAAATTTGGAAACAAAATCAAATGTGCGTTAAAATGGAACTTACTTAATCCCATTTAAGAATCTCTTTTCAGAATTTTCCTATCGTTTTTCATTTTCTCATAACAGAGCTGGGACATCGAGTTTTGCTCACCCTGTACAGATGTCGACAAATTCACGTGAGATTCGCCGTAAACCACAGTGGCATCCACTATGGCTCCTGTGTATTAGTTGTTCTAATTTAGTTTTGCTCAATACTGTGTCATAGTACTTCACTCATTTGAAACTTCTAACTTTATAGTAGCTTTGAAGGGATTTCATATTTTCTTACTTTATTTTTCAACGTGACATATTAACAAATTTCCAGCTGTGACAAAGGTAATTTTAATGCTTCTATTTTCTTGTAAACTACTCCATAAAGAAAACAAGATGAAAAATAAGTGTAACATTTTCGCCTATATTGTTAAAGAGAAGCTGCAGAGCAGCAACAACGTAAGACGTAATGCTTTACTCTTATTTTATTACGTGGCATCAGGTGCAAGGTGTAGGATTTGATACACTTTATTGTTCGGGGTAATGAACGCGTTGTACAACAAGGACGAATGTGTTTCAGTTTGCACAAAAGATGTCACATAGGCGTTCGGAAGGAACAGTATACGTAGGTAGATTAGTACAGGGTAGATCTCAACAAAAAATACTGTTTCGAATATGAAATGAATAAATTAATATGGCAATACGTAGTTGAAAGGTTGTATGCGTAGCAAGCAATAATTCGTCTTTAAAATGCATTACATACACAATTGATACGAGATACGATGCTTAAACTGCCGGAAAAAGACTTACACAAAACAACGTGTGTTGATAACAAGATTAATTACACCAAATAGGGTTATGCTTAAGCCTTCATGTTGGTTGTATAACGATTATATTTTGTATTATTTATTATTCATAAAAGCAGCCTGCAATGATACGAGGCTTGCCTTTTATATTTCGGGATTAGAGAAAAAAAACAAATATTAATCATCGAAAATCACTTTCAAAATATTCCCCATGAAGATCTATACACTTTTGCATGCGTTTGAACCAATTGTCGAAGCACTTTTGCCATGATTGAGGTATCTCCAAAACATGCATTCTGAATGCAGCAACCGCTTCTTCAGGTGTCGAAAAACGTTGATCTCAGTTTGTTTTTTACGTACGGGAATAAAAAGAAGTCATTCGGTGCCAAGTCAGGACTATAGGGCGGATGCTGTTGTTTGAGGCAATGTGTGAGAGTTCGCATTCTCGTGGTGAAGAGTGATCCGTCTTTGGTGGGTGGTTTTACTGATTTCTTGGAAGACAACTGGCAAGCTGTGGTTGTGTACCTCTCAGAATTGACTGTTCTGCGTTGTTCTAGTGGTACGGTTGCGACACGTCCAGTTTTTCCGAAAAAACAGGCGACCATTTGCTTGGAAGTGCTTCGTGCGCGAACAAATTTTGTTGGATTTGGCTCATCTTGAAACACCCATACAGTCGACTGCTGTTTACTTTCGGGCTCATACGAGTAAATCCACGATTCATCACCTGTCACGATGTCATAGACGTGTTTCAAAGCACCGCGATCGTATTTTTTGAGCATTTTTTTCGAGCAATCGACACGAGCCTTTTTTTGAGCGATTGACAAATTGTGTGGTATCCAACGCGAACAAATTTTTTTGACAGTCAAATGTTTATGCAATATTTAATGTACGCTGGTTCCACTAATGCCTAAGGTTGTCTCAATCTCAGTTCGCGCACAGCTTCAATGGGTTTCGGAACAACAACTGATTTTGGACGACCTTCACGAAATTCGTCTTGGAGTGAACTACGACCACGATTGAATTCACCATACCATCGATAAACACTGATCCTTGATGGAGCTTCATCGCCAAAAATTGAATTAAGTTCATTCATGCACTGTTGCTTAGTTAATCCACGTCAAAAGTTGTAAAAAATAATCGCACGAAAATGTTCACGATTTAATTCCATTTTTGGGCAGAGATAAATATTTTAAGTTACTGAAAACAACACAAATAGCGCTCGTATGTCAAAACGTACGTATAAACTCAAAAATGTCCAACTTTACGATAGAGCGGTCAGTTGCCAGATTGCAACACCAGGGTTGCCAAATCCCGAACTATAAAAGGTAACCCTCGTATTAGTTATGACCACCGGTTTTGAGAAGCCAACTTCTTTCTTAGACGTGTAAAGTATTTTTTTTTATTAGACTAATGTTAGTTAATGTGTTAATTTTATATTCAGAATATATAATTTTAAAATATTGTAATGGAAACCGTATTATTAAAATCAATTTTAAGTATTTAAAAACATTGCAAACGTATTCGTAAAAATGATAAATTTGAAGACATACGAAGATTATCCTTTTAGTTTTGCATATATGGTTGAAATAAAAGTATTCTCATTTCTGCTTGCGCTCGAACTAACTCTGGAAGTAATTATTACTTTCCCTTGTTCGCTCATACAGTCAAAATTACGTTTTTACAGAAGTCGGTAATTGAAACCTCTTACCACGTAGACTTTTCTTAATTTTCGAAAAGTTAAAGAAATCATTGGAACAGTACGGAGTATGCGGTATAACTCAGCGTTTTCTTGCTAATAAATATATAACTGGCTTGGGAGCTCCATGAAAACTTACATTTTTAAACATCCTCTCTAGGTATAGGTTTCTTGCTCGTTAGGGGTTGTTTTTTTAATTCTCAGCGATGACTTCCGGCCAACACATGGTTGTGTATCAATAGGCAGTAACACTTGTTTGATCTTGTAGAAGAACTGTTGCTCATGCCCTGTCTTTGGGATAAATACTGCTACCATCTTTTTGAAGAAACTTCGAGAACGGATAACTTCTGGCGGCCTTTATTATCGTCGAATACACGTCTAAGACTAAAAACTTAGTGAAAGTCACATTTCTTAATATTTCTTTGTCGACTTTGTTTTCTTTAAATTCAACAACAAAATAAATTGTTGCCCACCCTATATGTTGCAGTTGATAAATAACTGCTATTTCTCACCTCCTGGAACGAGCAGAAAATGTCATTTACACCTTATGTGTATTATTATATGGTGAGATATCACGTAGTTCAAGCCAGTTTAAATTTTCGACTCTAGTTAGAACTGTATCAAAAGTATCAGTGAATTCACAATTGAGAGATACAGTATTCATGTTCAGCCGAAGAGAAGACTTCAATGTCTCTGTACACGTCGTTCTCAACACACTTATTCATGAATCATGATCGACACCTAATTTCAGCTAAAACCTGCTGTTCATCGTGTGCGTCAAACATTCGTGGCTTGCGTTCTAGAGCTGTTAGAAATCGATTCAAATTTTGGTTAAAAAATCACACAAACAAAATTTTAGAATTTGGGCTGATGGGGATCCTCAAATAATCCTCGAAAGGTCTCACCATCCTGAAAACATCGCATTAATTTGATTATTTAACAAATTCCAAAAAGAAGGAGAAATTTCAAATTTCGTTTTTATAATATTTGGTTTGCACTGGTAAAAGTACTACTTATACTACCCTAGTTAACTGAATGTGAAAACCCATTAAAATGTGCACCGCAACGTTAAATTAGATACAATGGCATTATAAATTATTGAAGGGACGATTCAAGACTATCCGCTACAAATAATCTAGTCAGTTAACCGCAGCAGCATGATTACACGTTACCATTTGATAAATATTTGGTACTTAATGGAAAGTGCTGGCGCAATATATTCACGTTTAGTTTTGGAGAAACTAATCACGCTATAAGTCCTAATATTTAATAATTTAAAAAATTATCACGAATTACTTATATTATTTTATTCAATAAAAACAACTAATTTAGTAAATTAATTACATCACAACTATTCCCATTAGTTAGTAGTCGAAATACAATCCTTAGGAAATAAACTATTCGTGTTAGTTTTTGTTTTATTATAGATATTCATTATAACCTTTAAACGTCACTTACAACACAAATATACATATCTTCCAGTTTGGGAAACTTTAACATTATTAATTAATTCTCATTAGGAAATATTGGAAAAATATGGTCAGTTTTACTATTTAAAAACTTCAAGTACCTTTTACTATACAAAACACAATAAGTAGGCAGGTTCCAACCCAGCAGGCCAATATTCTTAATGAACTTAATTATTTTGCTGTATGAGCTTTCTTTTAGATTCCCTGGTAGATGAGCTACTTCACAGAATGTCGTCAATCTAATTCCATCTAAGGCTGTTGTTCAAGAACACTCCATCAGGCACCAGCGACATTCGGAGTTTCCGATAGTCCGAACCTCGAGATACAATGATTCAAATGACATTATATAGTCCCACTATACATCAAGGGTGAGATCTATTCATACACAAGAGCTGCCTGGCTCTTAATTTCGATGGATTACTAAACTCCCGCGACCATACCTGGATGGTCTTGTCAAAAGTTCTGAACTTTATTTATTTTGGCGGTGCTGAACGTTATCCCAGTTACAGGTTCCTATTCCTCTACATCTATACTAGATTTATATTACCGATATTTGAGAGCCTGTTTTGAGAATTTCGTTGTTGCTGCTGATCTTGATTATCATAGGGCCTTATGGTTGGTTGATGATCACACAATATTGTAATTGATTATCGCGCACAGTGCTCCAAAAAATAGAGTGTACATGAAAGAGTATAAGATCAATATATAAAATTGAATTGCTGTGACACGATTTTGAAACAATATTTTGTGGACGGCTATTCCTACAGAAAACTACAAACTCATGGTTGCATTTTCTTTTTCGTGATATTATTTAGTATTGGTGTATAATATAATATGTTAATTGGCTCAATGCCAAGTTTAAGCGTAACAATCATCCGTTGCTATCGGCAGCGCCTAATTGGTGTGAATAAAGAATAAGTTTTTAAGCGATCGTGATAAATCATCCCACATTATATTTTTAATTTCCAGCTGTGAATTTATTTTTTAACGGGTCAGAAAAACATAACTACCGCCAAACAGTTCAAGCTATTTTTTCGCAACACTTTCTTAATTATTTTAGGACCAGTAAATGATAATAGAATGCTTTAACCGGATACACCAAAAACAGACGAAGCTGTTTTTTTCAGTGGTTATCATATGCTTACAAGCATCCTAATCCCGGTTCTCAAGAAGATCTGTATTCCTACGCCTGAGCTATACCATTGTGTTTATTATAAATAAACACAATGGCTATACCTATATGTCGACTAAACTGTTTATCATGTTTAGATGAATATGTTACGATATGCATTGATTCTCTGTTCTTTACAGAATCTATCAAAGACACGTAGCTTGAAATATGAAGAACCTAAGTATCTTGTACCATAATTGCTGAATTTGACAAGAGCATTCATAGCCATAAATTACACTTAAAAACGTTTCGAGCTCGATTTTGAAGAATTGATATCGGTGCTGACACAGAGAATTTGTCCCATGGCGTGTAATTATGTTTAAAATAATAAAGAAATTCATAAAATGTTGGTAATTTACAGACTCATAATATACAGCGTGTTCCCTATGTATTATTTATTACAAATTAATACAGGAGATAGAACAGTGAATTTGAAGAAAAAAAATTGCTATAAACATAGGTCCGCACACGCATTTTAACCGGGCGTTCAAAATAAGCCCTCGATGATGGTTTTTTGTGAATATTAGCGAAACGTTTTTAGATACATCAATGACATTTTACACATGTATATATTTGATTTTATGCCCCAAATTTTTTATCCCTTGAATATTTCACTATTTGAGTTCATATTAATAAAAATAATTGCAATTTGCTTAAAAAAGGTCGTCTTCTTTTACTTTGATAAAATGCTTAGTTTGTGTGTAAACTGAGTTCAAAAATTTACTTAATAATCAATATTAAAAATATTAATTATTTAAAAATTTATGTGCGCAATCTTGGATTGCCATGGAATGCATTGTTTCGAAAGAACATTGTTGACAATTTACTGTCATCTTAAAATAATAACGTCAAATATTTATCATTAGAAACAAAATTTTATTTTGTTTACTGCTTAAATAAAAATCAAGCTATTGTGTTACAATGCGTCTGCGGACCTATGTTTATAGGAACTTTTTTCTTAAAATTCATTGCCCTATCAACTGCATTAATTTGTAATATTACATAGGGAACACCCTTTATAATATAAATTATAATAATTATTAATATTTTAAAGTAAATATACTAGTTACTATAATTTTGGCAAGTTTATAATTTTTAATATAATGTGACACATTTTCTGTTTTATGGTTAGGCATAATATTCCCATTTATGCTAAGATTTACGTTTGTCGTTTCTACTATGCACCATTATATTCTCGCCACTATTATTATTGTCATAACGATAACCGATATGTTTGATGGCCCTCGCAGGATCCGTTTCCTGCCGTTGCTGCTGTCTGATTACCACGTTATCGAGCTACCAGAAGAGAAACCGCATAACAGCTATATAATGTCCTCCCTTTGTTTCTAGAATCTTTCCAACCACGATAGGAGGAAGACGACGGTATTGCCAAATTTTGGACCCTGATTTCATTTGATATACAGTTATAGGTTTTCCAATATTTTGATAACAAAAATGCTGGAGCAGTAAGTTTTCTTAATATTTAATCGGTTGTTCTTTTTGTTAGGTTTTTATACCGAATAAAAAATATTTATTGAGCATATTTTACACAGGGTGTTTCATGGTTGATGGTACTTTAGATGTTTTAAGAATACGATTATTTTCAAAATTTTAGTAGTTACTACTAACTACTGTGTTTCCTACCGACAAATAACCAGGATGCTAGAAATATTTTTAAACTAAATAATAACCTTATACAAATAACCAATTGTAATATTAAAATTTTTAGCTTAACTGTACATTTTTCGAGAACATTGGTGGCTTCAGCATCAGGAATTTTCTTAGTAAAATTTCTTGCTACTGCGATTTCATAAATACGAGGATATGCCAGTTTTGTAAATCATCATCGATGTCTACATGTCGGACAAATAATATATTTTAACTTTTATTAAATTAGTTAAAAGTAAAAAAGTCATAATTATTTATAGCATAAACTCTCAGTCAATTTCCGTTTTAATCAACAAATTAAAAATGTATTATTAAACTCGAATGAATATATTGAAAATCATTTAAAACGTGTTGAATTAACGATGGAATTAGTATAAAATGGTAAATTATAAATAATGATTGTTATTATACATTTGTTTGAATTGCATTACTAATTAAACACGTATTAATTAAGTTTTAATATCTTTAATTGAATTTATTAATAACATTTAATTATTTATATTTTTTTATATGGTTAAAAACAAAATATTATTAGAAGTTCAGGTTAGTGTACTGTAATCATTCCTGTGACTAATCTTTTTGTGTGCTTTTAGTTGTAGTGGGATGATACGAGTTATATGAAAGCTTAAGAAACATGTTCCACATTTGAACATACTAAATATTTGTTCTAATAAAATAATTTGCACTCCATAGCTTAAAATGGATTATTTCTTAAAATTCTCTGAATTTTGTGTATGAACCTGCAGCTGTTTTCCAAATCGAACGTAAAATCATAATATTGTTATACATATAGCTACTTTTAGTGCAGTGACAATTGTTTATATTTCTTATTAGCTTTGAATATCAAGCCACATATACCTATTAGTTAATTATTTCCCCTTATGATTAAACCAATTTTGACCGACAATTTTCCTGTTGACAACATAATATGAAGAAAATAAGATAATATTTTATCGCGAAAGCAGTTCATAGAATGGTATTAAATAGAATATGTGATTTTGGTATATCTAGTATAGGCAAACACAATTTAATTTTCTAGATGTAGTCGATATGTTAGATTTTTAAAAGCAGAAACTGTTTACATAATTTGCTAATGATTGACGCAACATTTTTAAGTGTAGCATTTGTGTCCCAACGAAACGACCTCGGTATAGTAGTTTCACAACCGTCTATGGACAAGCCATGAACAGATAATGGCAACAGCGCAATACGGTTAGTAAACCCATCTACTCTACATACTCGGCCGGTGAGCGGTCGCAATTAAAATATTTGTAAACTATTTTGTAATCGTATTTTCCAAATTTTACTTTGTTTTAATATTATAGAGATTAGACAACATTAATTTTACTGAAATTTTAGAAACTCTTCTATTCTTTCAATTAAATCGGCTTTTATCTATATTTTTCTTTTTTGGAACGTTCGATTTCTTCACATTTTTGGAATTTGGAAAAATAGATGGACACGCATGGGATTTAAGTTTAGGTTTATAGGGAATTTTTGTTAAAGTTCCATCTGGTTGAAGGTAATTATCTTCCTGTATAATTTGGCTCTGAGGAAAGTGTTTACAACAAAATACCGCGGTCTTTGACGGGTTAAAATTAGATCTAGGAATATCCTGTAACCATTTCTGTTTTAAACTGTCATCTTTGGGAAACAGAAAAACTGCTATTAGTTTGCTATTTTGCTCTTGTTCTAACGCGCTATTATATTTGTATTTACATACAGGTACACAGCACGATGAAGGCCTATTAAAATCAACTAAGAACCAAGATTCAGATATATAAAATCTCACCGAAAAATTTATAAATAACAATAATTCTTAAATATACATATAAAAGCTCGTAGAAACGACACTCCACCGCTTAGTTAGGTATACGACAAACCTTAGACAAGGAAAGAGATAGGATGTGTAACACGAACGAAAAAATGAAGCACTTTGTCACCACTCAACTGCTTCCAGTTTCACCTGTCAAACGTAATTCCTGGCTATTTTCTCTCAGATCTACTGTTGCACTTGAAACTTGAACATCCAATTATTTTAAAATGCACTTGGGATACTTTTTTTTAATTATTATTTAATTCACAAAACATAAAATACGTATGATAGACACCAGCAAACAAACAACTATTTTGCTTGAAAATCGTTTTGTATCAGGTACATAGAACGGCCGGTATTTCAATTGTAGATAAATATTGTCTATTCTACCTGGAACTTCTGGTCTAAATTTATTTTTTAGGCATAGGTGGAGTGCTTTTTTGTTATGGACTGGACTGTTACTTGTCCTCTCTCTTTCCTTGTTTAAGCGACAAACACTATCACTTTATTTTATCAACAACCGGTTTATCCTTACAGAAAATGTACACGATATATTTCTACACACTTATCACTACTAGTTTTATAAAAAGAAGGCTGTTCACGAGTCAAAAATAGAACCAATTAGTATCCTTATCAGAATCCCGCCATTTTAACCACCTTCAAAGAATCAAACAAATTACTTTATTTTATTAACTAACATTCTATTCGGCATTGCAACTTACACAAAGTTTAGACGATATATTTATACAGACTTATCACTACTTATAGTTTTAGAAAAAAAACTGTTTTAATTAAGCTCAATACGCACTGATTTAATTCGACTGCGTGGAACAATGTAATAATGTAAACATACACAAAACGACTGGAACTCGACGTTGCCAAATATACTGTTTCATGGCTTGTCTAAAGCAGGCCGTGGGCACACTTTCCCCCTCATGTCGTTTTTCATGCATATTTGCAGAAAACTTCAAAGAGCGTATAATTATATTTTATATACTGTACCCATTTCAGGATACAATCAAGTCAATGTATTAATATACGAACTGTATTAAACAGAAAACACCCTCAGTCGCCCAGAGAAATTTATAATACGGCGAACCAATAAATAGTAAAGTTTTAATAGCTTATTTAGACCTAGACCACACGGTATAAACGGCCGTATAGTAGTGGCTCATGTAACGTCCATTCAACTGCCGGAATAAATCAAGCGTGCTATGCACGCCTGGGGAACGAAAGTGTACGCTGGAAGAAGCAATAAGGTTATCATTTTCCGGTGTTTTACTAAAGAAGACTTATGGTCCGCGACCTCGAAACTGCTATTTGATGAAATTCTGTTGGATATTCTCACTGGAAATACAGCCGCTATGGTTACGTATTATCCAGTAGTAATATTATTTCTATGTTGGTTACATATTATTTAATTAAATTATATAAATCTAATATATATGATGACTTTGCCATAATACCTACATAATTTTGACGGTTATCATATGAGATGGCTCCCAACAAAAATAAATTTGAACTTCCCAAAGGTATAAGAGATGGCTAATTATGTTTTAATTGTGGTGAACAATTCTTTTTGAAGATATCAATAACACTTTAGATCAGATCTAACTCAAATTTAGTGTAATCACTACACTTGGGAAGCTTTTAGGATACTATATAAGCCTTCTTATAATGTACATGGTGTACTTTTTTTCAAGGTTATGTATCCTTTAACTGTAACCATCTTGAATTAGCGGGTGTTTTTGTTTACATTCAGAAAGAATACTAATTTTATAGCTCAATCCAAATGAACCCCGATATGCTATTCAAATTGCTACTGGTTCGATTCAAGCTTTACGAGCGGTTTTAATTAAAGAAGAACAAACAAAGAATATCAACTTTATTAATCTGTATTAAATAATTAATTAAGTAACTTTTTATAATTCTGGATCTCTGCTGGTCACGCACAATTTGTTTAAAAGAAAAACGCTAATTAAACGACCCTTCTGTTCACCAAGTTATAGAAAGCTTAATTTGAAATAAAACGCAAAGGTTTGGGCTCAAATCAACTAAGTTTAATAATTAAAATTAATAAAGAAAATGATTAACAAACAAAGAAATAAATATGTATAAATAAAAAGAATAAAACAATTAAATGAATGAAAATCTTAAAGAAAATCTTAGTCATTACTTGTACATACGAAACTTTTAATTACAATTGAAAATTGAATATAATTCAATTATTAAAAGAAATAAACTTTAATCTTAAAAAAAAACTGATTTGGAAATCAAAAAGGCCTTCAATTAAAAGGAATAAACAAAGAACTTATGGAAACTTTACGTCGATTAACTATTACAGAACTTTAGAAAAAAATTTCAGAATGAAAATGAAATGGACTTGATCTTTATACTAATATACTTTAAAACAAAAACTAGGAAATCATTCTTAAACTGTGAAAAATCTTCTAAGTCCAAAAACAAATTAAAATATTTAATTAACTTTATAGAATTGAAAATCACGTCTGAACTGTACTAAAGCCAGAACGAATCTAACTTGGAAAATCGCTTCACAAAAATGAGAAATAGTTACTCTAAACTGAACATAGCCAATAAGAAAGAAGGTATTTTAAAATATACCCCTATAAAATGCAAATACAGGGTGAGTAGGTCGTTTTAGAAATAGAATACATTTTTATGTCGACTGTAATGATTAGTTATTACTAATTATATTTCAACTATATTTTCACTATAGATCCGAACACATTCCAGTCTCATATAGTAAAACTACAATAAGGGTAAAATATGATCTCGGAACTCTAATGAAAGGCTTTTACTTAGCAATAAAAAAGAACCGCCCAAGACTCAGCCCAAATGTGAGTCAAATATTGGGATGCAAAAAAAAAGCATTGTAGTTAATATCGCACCTTGCTGAATCTTACAACTAATTTGTTAATTTAAAACAATTTAAAGGTTTTTAAGGTGTCTTGACAATATTAAGAAAGATCGCCCTGTAACTAAAACATCTGGTTATCCTCTTCAATATATGCATTTATACTTTCGACTAAAGACCCTTTTCTAGGTAGGTACCACTTCTTTTATCACATTGGAAAAGGCATCAGAGATACTACATTTATTACTTGCAGATGTTGTATAATCTTCATAAAAGATAAGAACTTAAAACGTTTAGAAACATTTGGTAACAATCTGTTTAAAATAGTCACAAAATATTAGATTTCTCAGATTCGTTAGGTATTTATAATATCCTCATAAAAACTAAGAGAAAATATCACAAACTACCCAAATACACATACAGGGTAAAACAAAAGTATATTCCATTGCCAGTGTGTCTTTATTTTGTTACATAACCTCTATAACGTCCCTCGGACATTGAGAAATGCCTCATAATTTTATGACCAGTTTCTCAAGCTCGTTACTTGGTAACAGCCCTCAGCCTTCGGCTTCGAGCTGTTACCAAGGAACTTTCGACTGTCATAAAATTATCTCGTCTATTATCAACATCCTAGAGATATTACTACTGAAAATTAGATTTAGCCGAATAGCAACAATCTTCCTTTCTTTAAAGGAACATCAAAATTGCAACTGCATAAGGCTTGTTTTGTGGAATATTATTTTACAAAAATTATTGTTATTATACATCTTCAACAATTATTGTGCATGTTCCCCCTTTCTGCTCAACCTTTAACTCCAGTGTTTTGTTTTTCATGTCAGCCTTGTAGGTATAGGTATGATTTTCAGCACACGAGAATATTGGTTATTAAATTTTGATAAATGTGCTTCGATACGTTCCCACAGAATATGGTGAAATTCCCGAGGCGATTTTTATTATTGATTCGACAATATGCTCTTCGGTATTGGTGCATACAAGATGCCTTTCCGATAAGTGTATTTACCTATAGGTAGGTATGGTACGTATGAGTTGTACAAGAAGATGAGTCTGCAATGCAGGTATTTTTTACTTCTATTGAGCCGTTTAGGGACACGATGTTATTGGTTAGAATACCACTGGGTAATATATCATAGAAAACTGGATTAAAGGAAAATATTGTAGTATGTAGCAATATGGTAAACGTGTTGGTTTGCGTGTGTAACGATATTAAATGTAGATACTTTCAAGTATTATGATGGATGGCAATGGTATATATGAAATAAACATGTTAGTGATGACTGTGTAAAGAATATAAAATGCATAATTTTTTTTCTCCGGTCATAAAATGCACATGAAATTGCAAAATATATCTATTATATAAACACCTGAAGTAATATGTTTTAAAACGTAGAGTTCCAGTGATAAAATTTAGAATAAATCATTGGTTTTCAGTCTAGCATATTTATATGGACCTACAGTATGGAGAGGTTGTGTGACACAGTTGAGTCATGGGTTCCAGACGAGAATTAATATATATTATCTGATTAAAGTGACGCCATAGTTAGCCCAAAGTCAAATACCTGGGAGTAATCCTGGATAAACGACTAATCTGGAATTAGCATATAGAGAAAACCATATCGAAAGCCACAGCGGCCATATGGACGTATCACAGGCTACTCGGTAAGACTTGGGGGCCAAAGGCAAAGCTCACATACTGGCTGTACCAAACAGTCATCAAACCCATGGTTACATACGCCTCATTAGTATGGTGGCCAAAAATTAATATTAAGCATACACAATGCCGTCTTCAACAGTTGCAACGGCTTGCATGTTTAGGAATGACAGGGGCAATGTGAACTTGCCCCACAGCAGCGATGGAAACGTTGCCTGTCCTAGTCAAAAAAGAGGCAGCAATAAGCGCTCTGAAACTGGCACAGGTAATGGAATACAAATCTGGCGATCTAGAGGGACACATGGGAATCCTGAATCTAATACCTTTGGATTCAGGAAGAAAACCGTCGGACGCTTTGCCACGCAATCATGATTTTGAAATCCCATTTAAAGTGGTCATTGGAGACCGTCAAAAATGGCTAAATGGGGAACCACAATTCCCAGAAAACACATCCGTCTGGTATACAGACGGTTCAAAATGAATAGAAGGGAACACAGGCATGGGAGTATACGGGCCTAATTGCAGGCTCTCTGAATCTCTCGGAAAAAGTCTCACTATATTCCAAGCAGAGATCAACGCTATTAATCGTTGTGCTCAAGAATGCCTGCAGAGAGGCATCCTGGAACAGCAGATCAATATTATGTCAGACATTCAAGCTGCGTTAAAAGCACTGAGGTCTTCCACCTTCACGTCAAAGCTAGCATGCGAATGCAAACAGACCCTAAAGCAACTGGCAGCTCAGGGGAAAAAGATTACTCTGACATGGGTACAAGGACATGAAGACATAGAGGGGAACGAAGCGGCGGACCAACTTGCAAAAGAGGGCGCAAACGCTTTGTTCTGCGGCCCGGAACCTATCTTTGGCCTTCCAAAAAGTATATGATGGAGGAACTTCGGAGATGGGAAAAGGAACAACTTAAGTCCTATTGGAGAAACACTCCAGGCCTAAGACAATAAAAAAGTTTTATCAAACCTTCAGAGGCCAACGCAGGGAAGCTTATCCAACTGGAGAGAAGCGACCTAAGGTGAATTACAGGCCTTTTTACGGAACACCACCCAGTGAAGTACCATCTCAAAAAGATGGGCCTAACCGAGGACGACACTTCTCGGTTTTGCGAAGACGCAACAGAGACAACAGAACACGTGCTCTGTGAATGCATGTCACTTTTCTACAAAAGGCTAAAACACCTTGGAGTGGTGACCCTAACACCCGACGAGGCAAGGAATTTAGCCCCAGAGAAATCATCAACTTCATGAAAAGTGTGGGACAGCTGGGCCATTCATAGATTAGAGTCATTTACAAAAGATCTTCTGCAGGTCGAAGTGAGGGGAGGCCAAACCGCCTAAACGACTCCGATAAAACAATCTACAATCTAGCCCAAAGTTATTGTTGTTGAAATTGTCGCCGGAAAAAACTTTCGACACACAAATCAGTGCAAGAATACCAAGAATTTTTATTTCTTGATTTTCTTGAACCTTCTTTTTCATTAATTTTAATTTTGCTTTCTTGGGGATGTGGTTCAACCAATTAAACTTATGTTTATTTAAAACTGTTTATTTCATGTCGTTTTTTCTTTCTTGTTATCTTTTCAACGTTTCGAGAGACTTAGCTATCTTCTTCAGGAACTAAAACTGACAACCACATCTTCATTATATATACATAATCCTGTAGAAAGATTATGGTTTCTTACATCTAACAGTTATTAAAATAAGAACGAATAATTCGATTAGAATTTGAAAAACAATTTCTTGGATGGTTATAGGATTAATAATTTGATGAATTTTCTTAAAACAACAGGTCTCTATATAAAGATTGAAGAGAATTTCGGATTTCATGAATCATTATGAATAACGTGTGCTAATGACCATTTGTAGTCGATGCACCTTAACTTATTAAAAAAAAAAAAAGAACGAATAAAATAAAATTACCATGTGCGACAAGACATTTAAAATTAAAAATTATTTTTCAGTAGGTACCTATAGACATCGACGAGGTAGTTTTGGTTTTCATATACAATAATTTTAGTTGGAATATGATATGGGCTTAGTTTGTTTCTTTTTTTTTGCCAAAATATTGACTTATGGTGTTTTTATTATAGAAGTGCCTTACAGGATATGTTCGAAAAGTGGTAAGAATTATGATTAGTGTATTTCAGATCGGTCATTTACATACTAACAGCGTGTTTTTTTTTGTATATATTATGTATAATATCATTTCAAGCATTTCTCTTTTCTTCGTGTTGTCTGCTTTTGTGTTTTCAAAATCGAAATGTGGTTATATGTCTCCATATGTTTTTTTAAAGCAGTTTTTCCTGTATTGGGATTTTGATAACATTTTAAATGTATCTACGTACGAAGCTTTGCAATCATGACATCGAATTTTGTAAACGTGAGTTTCTTTTTTGGTCTTGCCGTTTTTGATTTTAGATGTGTATTGGCGAGATTTTAATGTGGGTTTGTTTTTGTGGCATATAGTTATTATGTGTTTTTTAATTTATTTTCTATATTCTCGGATAGAACTTTTACGAAATAGATTGACACATGTTTTTTTGTGTAATATTATGGTCATGTTTTATATTATGGTTGCTTTTATATTATAATTTATTTATTCTTTAAAATAAAAAAAAATCTATAATGCTTTTTGGATAGTCATTGGCAGCTAGCCCTTTTTTTGCTATATTAATTACAAGTAGAATCCAAAAATAATAATAAGGAAGTTGCCACCCACTTCCGCTTATAGTCGATTGAAATTGATTGATTGATTTTCAGATTCTTCCACATAGTAGTTTGTCTATAATCGATCAAAACTCCTCCCGGTGCACCCGGTATATATGAAAACATTATACAGGGTAGAATACCGCTCTATTTTGTGGATTAAAACCAGTTTTTATTATTTTCAAATTTCTACTACAATATAGGTATATCTATCGAAGAACACTTTTCAAAAATGTGTCATTATCATTTTATTAAATAGTCAACTTACGAAAAAAGTTAATTTTCAGTATCAACTAAGTATTTCGTTATTATGGAATAATATGATTTACAAATTATTGACTTTACATTTACTGACGCCCTGTATAAACTTTTAATAACATAAAGTTAGTACGTACCCATGGATTGGTTAAAATTGTGTTTTAAACAAGATTTGGATTAAAACAGAAATCCAAACACTAACTTCCTTCTATACTCGACCGCAAAATAGGAAAGACCGACGGCTTCGCTATTACCAAAGGCGCTATTGGTTTTATGGGGCCATTTGCGCCTGTATACGGTCGCGTTTTAACGTGGTGCCCCGCGGAGCCATCATCCCCCTTAAAATGGTTCCCTTTGCAGCACTAAACTGACGTCGTGCACCATTAAATAGCATGCGTAATTCTTTATATACTTTCGGCAAGAGATTTATAAAATGGAAACATGTGCATTATGGGTGCTTTGTTATGCTTAATTCAATTTGTTTTGCTAGAATGGGACATGTTAGTGTGGGTGAAAACTTTTTCTTCGATATGTTACAAAATGCATCATCACATAGTCAGCGATCATGCAAATAAGTCTCATTGTTGTTAGGAATTCAGATATTTGTTCATTGTATATTATTTATTTAGTTCTAGACTATTTGTGTGATCTTGAGTAAGTGAAATTTCTTCAGGATTATATGCCTGCAGTTAGTTGTACGCATGTGGGTTGGAATTATTAGACTTTGATTCGGGTAAACAGTTCAATTACAACTGATTATAAACAACTGCTGTTTTCTGATTGTTCTATAAAATGCAACATTCAAATCTGTCAAACTCAAGCACTTTGTTATATTCCATAAAAGCAATTATTAAAAAATTAAATTTCGACCTATAAGTTTAATTTTTTAATAATTGCTTATATTTGTGAAATTTGAATGTTTCATTGATATATGTTTAAAACTTATATCATTTGACACAAACACAATACGGTTTTATGATTCTAGAAAAACACAGTAAATGACAAATAACAAACATATGTGGTCTTGAACTTGTCTAGGGTAAATTCGCCACATAATAATTGCAAAATTCAATGAATTATAATAAATACAAGCGGCCAATAGGCGCAGTTGCAGTCCTCGAGGCAATAGTTCAACCTTAACAAGAAATTCTGATCGAATCGAATATATCGATACATTTCTTGCATCTCTATTAATGAAAGAAAGTTGGCATTTTGAGCATCCGCGTTAAATTAAATGGAACAATTTGATGGGCAGTTTTGTTTACAATAACATTCCTCACGTCAATTACTAATATTCTATCATTTTTTTTATACATTTCCCACAATTATTGTTTGGCTACTTGGCATATATATCAAAACGTATAAAATTTGCCAGGCAAGATAACCGTAAATACATATCATGACAATGTACCTATAATTAATTAAATATCTGATAAAAGAATTTGATAAACATGTCAGATAACACTATATTCAGACCGGCTACAATTTCAATAATAATAAAAAAAAATTCATGGCCCAGATTTGAACTCGCAACCTTAAGATTATGAAATCTTAACGTAATCATATAGACCAACGGTTATACTATTATACTGTTTTTTTTTAATGGTCGTTAAGTGCAGACACCCAGAACCTAAATGGTGATTTTAAACATGTTTCCCTTTAACGGAACCTCAACAAAACAAACGTTGGACTGCGCTGAATATTTAAATGTATGTAAAAATACATTGGCATATTCTTCACTTGTTTTGGTTTTGATAAATCCTTCACGACATTGAACTCTGGTTTCATAGGGGATTAAAGTGAATAAGAGATATTACGTTTTATTACTTCCATTGATCTATGCAAACAACCCTTAAAATCACGCCTAGACAATTATTTTACAATTGGCATTATCACTTTTGTCACATACTTGCAGTATATGTTTCTAATAACATCACTTTCTGAAACGGTTTAACAGTATTCAGTGTTCTCCTTTGAAGAACTGTTTTTACATAAAGCAAGCATTCCCAAAAAGGAATTGACATGAACAAATTTAATGACGATGTTATTTTAATATGCATGCGTGTAGAATAAAAAAAGTCTCTAGGTATATAAATATTGCTTAAACATTTATATTCGCCTTTGTATATGCAGTGTTATAGTAACTTGGCGACAAGAAATATGCTCGAAATACATATGCAAACGGAAACCGAAATAAACGTGCAGTTTGAATTTATTAGAGACATTACTGAAGCCATAGCTGTTCAATCCTGTCTATCCTATGTTATCCAGCATAGGTAATTTAAGCTACCGCAAAGTAAGTTATTACTAAATTGTTATCAAATCAACCACCAGAGCACAAACTATAATATATATATACTGATAAACTCTATAAAACATAGTGGGTGTTGGAAAACAAATGCACCTTATTGAAAATAAGGGGTAGCTTGACTTATAAGTTTCAGGTCACCCTTTCGGAGTTATGGGACCGTAACTTGTATTCAACGGTACATTTTCCAGTATAAACCGGGAAACCTTCTTCTAGAAACTCACCAGATAATCGCAAGAGCAGAAGATGTGGTCAAATGAAACACTCGCCAACAATAATTCATTTCCGTAGACGTTTAAGAAAGAAAACTGATGCTGATGCTCAGTTGTGTAATTGAACACAGATTTGCTTTAGCCCATATATACTTGTTATGGAAATTCAAAATCACATCCCTTGAGAAACTAGCTTCATCAGAGAACAGTATTTTTGCAATTAACTGTATATTTCCGGTTGGTTTTTAGGAAAAAGTCGTAGAGATAAAAAAGTTCCTAAATGAATTTGGCAATCTACGTATTGTTTCTGAATCCTGGTCCAAGTTTTTTAAGTCACAATCAAGCATGTTAATAACAGTCATACTTCCTTAAAGTGGTGGCATTCTCTTGTTTTTGTTATTAGAAAAAAATATATAACAAAACATAAATTTTCCGTCATTTTTGCGGACTGACAACTCCGTAAGAGTGTCATCTGAAATTTATAAAACAAATTACTCTTTAATTTTACTAAGGAATCACCCCTTAATATTTGTTCCATTTGTTTTGCAACACACTGTAAATAACTTCTTAGGCTAATTTTGCATTCTTTATATCGATGTTATCATAAATATGAAATTTATTGATTATTTTTTCTACTAAATTTTTAACCTTAATTCGATCACCCTGTATCAAAAAATAACTAAAAATATTACGAAAGTAATTAAAATCAATTTCTCTACAAGAATCTTCATGGAAAATAATTGTCTAAAACTTCTGTGTACGGACAAATAATGACGGCCTCTAATAGTCATTTTTGACATAAAACTTGAAATATTTCAAAAACGCCTAAATTTTTGTATAGGATATTTATTATACACAAATTTTATCTAGAATCCAAAAATGTAATAATATATAAATGGTGTTTCATTTAAAATAAGCCAGTGGACCCCGGTATAACCAGAGGTCAGATCACCTCGAAAATATTTTAGCGATGTGACCCCTATCGACCTTAATATATCCCTAAATTTGGTGTAACTATAGTTTTCCCGATTCTATCGCGATTATTCCCGCAGAAACACCTTGAATAATAAATGTACACGAATTCCAGCATATTTACTAGTTTGTATTATCTACTATTTGAAAAAACAACTACATAAATAAATTAAATTCTAAACCTATCTTACGTCACGAGCTACACATATGGTCCACTGGAAACCATTCATTTTCCAGAAGGCGTAATTGTTTTTTAATGATAATTAATGCCAGCGGGACATCCGAGCCAGAAAATGGGACGCAGCATACGGACAAAAGTTTTTGAACGAAAAACTAAACCTTTGGCTCTTTGATAAACGACACCAAATAAAAACTGTTGGAACTCTAGCACGGCGATAGGGTATATGTTATTGAAAGTTCTTAAAAGTTTCAAAAGGCCTCTTCTGACGTTGGACTTCCACTAATTAGACGCTATAGAATTTTTTTATTGGTATTTATATCAAATTACAAAAGTTTAATGCGCTAAAATAAGCTTTTTTCTTTCAGTAAAAAAACTTTGCTATTTTTCTGATGACAGACAAGGTTGTAGGTATATTGAATAGTTTACGTCTGCGTTTTACCTAATGAATACACTAAATACGAGGGTAGGTTGTAAAATTAAGGCATACATGCATGCTGTCAATGCATTGCGTTCATTCAGTGCATTTTATGACTAGCGAAAGTATGGAGATGAGTTGTTCTAATGTTGTGTAATATTCGCGTGCTGAAAAAAAAAACTCTAAAACATATCCAACGTTTGTCGTGCTAACAACCGATGCCATACCCGTCTTACTCTCCCGGATTATTTTAAGAGAAGCCTCAAGGACACGATTATACCTCGATAAAGTCAAGGCAGCTACCGAATCGAGGACCCGAGAACAGTTAAATGAAATTTTCACTGATGAATGGAAAAACTTGTTACAAGTTAGAGGAAATCTGTTATGTTGAAAAATAATTGTATGATTGTCAAAGTCTGCATTTTAATGTTATTTTTGGTAGAGAGAATCAAGTAAACATGTAAAATAATATCTGGAGGCTGAAAAATAATTTGTAGATTATCAAAATGCTCGTTTTCGAAAAAAAGTCCCTTCACTTTCGACAACCAAGAAAATGCAAATGTTACAGTTCAGTTTTTTTGAGAGTTTATACATATAATATGCTTCGTATGTACGTTATGTAAATTGGAGTCGATATTACATTCGGTCAAATGGTTGGAATACAGGTCTAATGGGAATTTTTGATAAACTTTAATCCGGTTGAAGGTAATTATCATTCCGTATAATTTAACATTCAGAAAAGTGTTTACAACCTACAGCGCTCTTTGAGGGGTTAATATTACATAGATCTAGGAATAGGCTTTAATCATCTCTGTTTAAAATTATCATCTTTGGGATATAGGACAACTGATATTCGTTAACGTAGTTTTGTCTTCTTTTCCCAACCAATAACAAAGATGCTTGTATATTATCAAAAACGATTACCTATTCATGGCTCATTTGTCACAAATACAAAACAATATACAAAAACAAAAAAAACCCTTTATGGTTTTCCAACAAGAGGTGTTATTTTGAATAGCCCGCTATTTCGGTATATGTCACTTTTGGAGCTGTCATTTTTTGACATTCGACAAGTAGAAACTACGTCATTAATGAAAATGGAACAATTACACGCTTCAACAACGCATTGACATTATTAAAATTCACTATAAAAATTAAGAAAATTTGGAGACTGTTCGTAAAACTCGAACATTTTTGGGTCATCGTGAAGCACCTTGTCGGAACGCAATACAGAAATTGGTGGAAAAATTCGAGCTGTTGGGACAAGTTAGTGATGTGAAGAATAAAACCCGTGCACGTCGCTCAAAAACAGCCGAGAATATTGCTGCTGTAGGCGAAAGTGTTACGGTGAATGGATTGCGCTATCGAGAGATGATTAATGATTTTTTATAGCCGGAATTAGATGGTATTGATCTGGTCAACGTTTACTTTCAACTAGGCGGCGCTACATAAGCAACGAATCATTGATCTTTTACGGGAAACGTTTCCGGACTGTGTTTTCTCTCGAAGAGGTGATCACAATTGGCCACCGGGATCTTGCCATTTTTCACCTTGCGACTTCTTCCTTTGGGTCCACGTGAAAAAGAAGGTCTACGCCAACAGCCCAGCGTCGATTCAAGACCTCAAAGATGGAATTCGTGAGGGTATCGACTACATATGGCAGCCACTTTGCGATTTGGTTATGGAAAATTTCATGAAAAGGATATGGTCCTGCAGGCGTGGTCGTTGTGGTCATTTGGCTGATGTTATTTTCTATTATTAACGGCATACCTTCCTCTTTATAATGAAATAAACACCTGAACATTTATCTCAAAAAAATGGCATTTTTCTAGTAGCTATTTTTTTTATTTTTCTAGTAAAAACGCCAACTAGCTGTCCAGCATAATTTTAGTCTTGGCCCATCTCTAGTAGAGACGTCATTTCCCACTGAGACAAGCAAGCAGGTTACTTGGTAGTTAATTCCAATAATTTTTGGGGTGTAATTTACAATTTTATTAAACTACTATTATTTGTAATAAATTTTTGTTATTTGTTAAAGTTCAACTATTTATTTTGTGTTTTAATGCAGCCACCCCCTAATAACCCTGTTACTACAGTAAAAGTTAATTTTTTGACATATTCCATGCATTTTTTTTAATTTATTTACACATTGAACAAAATTTGTATATTTCTGTCACGTGCTCATTATTTACAAACATGCTCACGTGCTTCAAGTGGGTTGGACCAGCAGGAGGTATTGATTCGTTTGCTAAATAGCCACACCATCGCCATCTAGACGCCGATACAATATGAGCGTCGCGGCGCCTCTACTCGATCTGTGCAAAATTCAAAATTACTCTATTAGATGGCGCTAACTGTATTGAAGTTGAGAAAATTATTATTATTAAAGTTGGGGAATTTTACTTAAGAATAAAAACTTCTATGATTACAATGTGACAAAGTACAACTTCATTATTAATATTAAATTAGAAATTGTATATCAAGTAGGCACGTGCATATGGAGATAAAGAATTCAATTCAATAATCTGGCTAGTAAAATTTTTTGATTTAGCCTATTCGACAATTAACGCATTAACTTTTATTATGTTAATGTGAATATTCATTAAAAGGCGCCACATTTTTTTTTCTCAAAAATCCCCAGGACATTGATTTTTTCAAATGAATGAATGTAAGACATGTCCTAGTCTTGTGCGAGAAAAAATTTTTTTTTTCTGGCGTTATTTACTCCTATGATGATTAGAACAGCAAAAGTTCTTCAGTAATAGGCTTTGGAAATAAAAAAATAAATAATTACTGTCAAAAACATAATACAAGAACAATTGAAGAAAAAACAAAATTGAATTTATTAAAGTTGATAAATTATTGTCCCATCCTTCTCAAAATGCCCCTATTGTTACTAAACTCATTACAGTCTTCTTCCAGTCGTTGCCAAAGCTGAATTCGTTTACGAATTAATTGAGAATACACTACTGACCCCAGCCACAAAAATCGCATGGATTTAGATCTGGAGACTGTTCCAAGCAACTCATGTACTGTAATTCGCAACTCAAGTACTGTAATTCGCTAGACACACATCATAAGTTTTTCAAGCAAATCAGGTAAAGTATATTGTAGAAAATTAAAATATTCAATTCAATTTAGGCAACTGCCCAGGTCGTAGCAGATAGTTTTGAAGAACACGTATCCAAATATTGATATTAAATTCCTCCTCCTTTATGACTTGAGGATTAACACCAACATAAGAATAGTAGTGAGCGTTATGCATATCGAAGACACCGTCATTCGTAAAAGCCGCTCAACAAAATGTTAGGAAAGAAATTAGGCTTTCGACTCTTTATGTAATGTATCCAAATAGAAAATTCAACACGAGCTAGGAAACCCGCTTCATGCAATGCTTTACTTTACTTTATTATCAAAGTGAAATGGATACAGATTTTCTATGTTCTAAATATCTACTACGGTAGATTTTGAAATATCTGGATACGTTGCAGCTAGCTTTCTACCACCAATTTCAGGATTTCCTTCAACTTCTAATGAAATGATTTCCTCGTATTCTTCCCCTGATTTAGCATATGTTTCAGTCTTGGGATGGCTGGTCCCGCTTCTCTCAACCTCTTACGTAAAGCAATGAAAATGCTATGGGCAGGATGTCTCCTTTACGGAAATTTTGTACCATATCAACGTATCGCTGCTTGAGCATTACATTGCATTTTACCATAAACTAAATGCATATCGGCATTCTTCATTAATTTAACAAAATAGTCCATACTATTGTGGATGTCCAATAAATTGGCAAATGAAAAGGCTGTCGCATCCACTAAATTGCTTTGAATCAATGAAACATGTTTCGACTCTAGCTGGGGTCATCATCCGTTAGGTAGAACAATTACATAGCTGCAAAGAGGAGAGCAATATTACTTAATTATTTTATATCAGAAATTGACATTATTAACTTTCCTAAGTGGATTTTTTATAACATAATATATCGAAGGGCTTACATATCTCATAAATTAACACAAATTAAATCAAACTCATGAGGTTCCTTGTAGGAATATCTCGATTCGAGTTATATATTCTTTCTTTCTACGAATCATAAGGTTAAATTTTAGAAATCTTAAAAAGATATCTCTTAATTAATCAAGAACTGCAATTTAACAAATGTGCGATATGAAATTGGAAAACAAAATGGGAAAAAGGTCAAGCAACTGTGTGAATTCTTGATTAGTCAGCGAACCGATTTGTATTACTGCTACCATTTTCATTTTATTAAACCACAACCATTTCATGAAAACTTTTAAAATTTGACATTTTATGACCTATTTGTCAGTTGCTCTCATTATACAACCAGAGGTTGGCAATTAAAATGTAGTTATGTCATCAAATGCAAATAAACAACGCAAGGAAAGAATACACAAATTTTTGTCTAGAATAGAGAGAAGATAAGTTTTGGATTGTCATGACTACTAAAATAAGCAACATAAGGGATTCGGACCACTAGGTCAGGTGGGGAGAGCGACGTCAACTGTACAAGTTGGGAAAAGCGAAAGTTGCGTTGGTCGCTTAAAAAGGACGACATTAGGCCAGGTAAAGTTGAAGGAAAACTTTGCTATTAGGTTTTTAAATCGGGAGAATTAGATGAGAAGGCTAGGTGCTGGTTTGTTATAATGACAGATAACACATGGCGAGACAGGCCTCTAAAAGATGATTTCATATGGAGAGCCGAGGAGTAAAACCTGACCTTTATCTGAAATTCAAACTTCCTCTTACTGGTTGAATCTCCACACAAGTAATGGACCTAAATCCGTTCAACTTTGAATCGCAGTAGTAGTCGGGTTGTACGGATACTTGTAAGCATTGTTTGTTTAGGAAGCATCTTGACCGTAATGAGAACATGAATACAGATCTCACATGCTTCACTGTTTAACACATTCGTGGTTGGCGAATCCTTAGGTAGATTGAGATTGAGCTTAATGGAACTTATTTTTCGGAAATAGGGAATCTTGTTGGCAGATCCATGTAATATCACTGTTATATTGAATACATTAAGTTAACGTCACTTATAAAAATGACTAAATATTAGGATTAGGATATACATTCATTGATATTATGTGATACAAAACCGTGACAATGAGATAACATATACTTACAGGGTCTTCTAGCTTATCCAACTCACTTGTTCCCAAGTTCCGAAAACCTTCTGTCTGTCATGCGTACATTTGAAAAACATTTAAATTAGCAATAATTTGCAATTATTGAGAGAGCATAATATATTTTTAACGTTAATATAACTTTAAAATTAGGGTGCCGAATGTGTTTTCGGTATAAATGCTCACTCACTGGCTTGTAAATTTGAACACCCTGTATAATTATAATGCTAAAAAAAATTACCACTACATAAAGCCTTGTTTATAAGTGAATTCGATGGGTCTTTGCTTTGTTAGGTTAAACTGTCTCACCTCGTATATCAGAGGATCTTGAATTACAATGTTGAAATAACACATACTTCAAACAAAAACAAAAGAGCAAATGATCTACTCTATATTCTACAGCGCAGCGAGAATTTCTTTATGATATAAATTTCTTGGAAGTAGCTCCTTATCTCTTAAGGATATTTAATAAAATCCATTGTTTGACACCGTATTAAGGCATATAATATAAAGGCAGTGAAAACTTAGCCAATATCAGCGTCTGACAGGTTAATTTTTCACTAATGAAAGCACGGAAATTGCTATAAACTTCATAGAATTCAAGCTGTAAACAGAACGAAGTTGTTAATATCCGGTGTATGAACAGAAGTTGAAAGCTGGCGTATACTACAACACATAGGTACATGCAACTATAGTCAACTATTAAAGGACTCAACGCGAAATTGTCTTCTATTCCAAGGTATTTGAAAACTTTACATGAATTCTGGCGCATGTGTAGAAAAAGCCAAATAGAAGCGAGAAGAAGAATCAAATAAAAGACGCGTTACAAATATGTAGGACAGTAGCGTCCTAAATAAAAAAGTGAAACGAATATATATCCCCAGCAAGTGACGAGAATAAAATATGGATATTGTCACACCCGGTATATTGTAATAAAAATATTGCATCCGGTCAAACTAGCTATTTTACGCTGATTTAATAATTTATAAAAGTTCATGAAAGTTTATACAAGTCATGACTTTAGCATCGGGATTGTACCTAATAGACAAATTGCAAAGTCAGCAAAAAACGGTACGACCGAGTGGAGATAATCAAAGGTTATAAATTTTAACGCAACAGGAAAAACGGGGTCTTCTCTCCAAACTTCGGTGAAGTAAACCTCGGGTCCTAGAAGCGCTAATTCCCCCCGTTGGGTATAGTGACTTAAGATTTATAGTTTATTTAACGCGAATTAATATTATTAGTAGCTATATTAAATATTTATAATTTTAACCATTTTATTTACGCGAACGAAAGATCAGCTGTGTCGTCAAAGATATTTGTAATGTAAGTACCAATTTTTAATTATTATAATTGTTAGTTTTTAAACTTGTCCTTTTTTATTAAATTGTTTTCTTGTACATTTTCTAAATAATTAAATAAATAATAGTTAGTAACATTCATCTGACTTTCCTTTCATTTTTAATATAGTTTCTTTCAATTTAATCAAATAACTATTAACTGAGAGACGCCGTTCAAATACAGACCGTCACTCGTTTACGAGGGAGAATCAATAAGATCCTCTTTCGTGAGCGTGATGTAAGTGGGAGATTCTCGAGTAGCTAAACAAGCCAAGCGAGTAACTAAATTAATTAACATAACTTATAAAACTCAAACCCTTCTATAAACTATTTTATAAAGATTTAACTCAGTAGAGCATGCTTACCTGAGTCTTCAAATACTAAAAGACGTAACGGAGGCTCTACCCTTAATTTGTAACTCTCAAATTGGGACTAGGTGAAGGCACCGTTCTTATAAAACCCATACTCTTATCTAATCTCTTCTTTTTCGTGACAATATAGTAGTGAGGCCACTCGTAAATACGAGGCATGATTTTAAAGCAAGTACCGTTTTGGAATTAAAAAAAACACAGTCGACATTTAGTACCAAAATTGTTTTAATATGAATATATACGTTAAACTATTTTGCAACATAATTTCCGTTAATATTGACACACTTATCATACCGTACAACCAGCTTTTCAAAGATTTTCTCAAACAAATATACCGCCTAACTGGACAACCATTGCAGCACTGTCATTTTAACAGCGTCGTGGCATTGTCCTCCCAGATGCTTCTTCAAATTGAAGAATACATGGAAATCAATGGGCAAGAGCAGGGCTGTATCGTGGATAATCAACTTCTTCCCAGCCAAAAGATCGGATCACTGTTTGTGTTTGATTTGCTGTGTGAGGCCTGGCATTATCATATTTTGGATTACTCGGCGCAAATTTCTTAACGTCTCACAATAAGATACTGCATTTATTGTTTGAACTTGAGGCAAAAACTCTACAAGCAAAACACAGGTCCGCTGCCAGAAAACGGTATACATAAAGTTTCGGGCAGAAATATTTTTTGCTTAAACTTCTCGTTTGTGGGTGATGTTGAATGACACCATTCCATAGATTGTTGTTGGGATTCTGGCGTCACGTAGGCCACCTAAGTGTCGTCGCCAGTGACATTTCGCCTTAACAACTCGTCACCTTTCCGATTGCACCTCTCTACGAATGTGATAGAACTGGCTAAACGTTAGTTTTTGTGAACTTCCGTCAGCATTTTCGGAACCCAGCGTGCGCATAACTTTCGTTACTTGCAAGTTTTTGACAAAATTTCCTAAATCATACTTCTTGACATATTAGGAAACTTACAAGATAATGCTGATATCGTAAATCGTCCTTTTTCATCAATTGTTTGCACGAAGTCATCAGTAATGAGCGAAGGTCGTCCACTTCGTTCCTTCCTTTAAAAGCTCTCACTCATTTCCTGCCATCCCATCACCCGTAATAGCGGTTGTGGGTTGCCAACAGATACCGGTATACAGGCGTGCGCTATAACGGCGGAGTTCCAAAGCGGTACTTAATTGAAAAACATGCCTTGTAGGTTATAGTGAACAGGGCTTTAATTACATACGTGTTAGCGGTAATATATCCACAGGGAGTTAATTTTAAACGGAAAACCGAGATCTCTAGATGTTAAGGATGTATACCACCATCTAAAAGGTGGTTTTCCTAAGATATTCATAAACCGACACATAATACATTGAATAGACAGAAAATTCTTTGAATCCTCTATATAAAATATTTTTTAAATTTTCACATACCAAAATTAACAAAATATAAATTTCCAAGTCAAAAAAAAATCTCTAAACATGTCAGTCAGTGTCATCTAAAAATTAACTCCATAATTAATTAGTAATTTACAAATTTTCAAAAATTTTCTTATACCTAGGTATATCAAATTTGTGAATTTTCCTGTAGCCCTGGTGAAGATATAAATATATATCGAAAGCCTGGCATAGTAAGAAAAAGTTTTATTTCAAGCATCAATGACTGAACATTCCAACAAATTTTAGTAGATGCCATAAAATTAGCAGAATATAATATTGTATGAAACGCAGTCATACACCTAATTATTACGAAAATATCAAAGCGGGAAATATAATTAAAAAAAAAATAGTACAACATGTAGGTATGTGCTCAAAGAGAAAGACCCTTTTATACATGAGAGCTTATTTTATCTGCCTCTCATATAATATACCTACTATTTCTTTTTGTTGATTTTATTTGCAGGAAAAGTTTGCTGATGAAATTTTTCTCGTTAAATGAGAACTGTTATTAAAAATGAAAATGTGACAGTTAAAAGTTGCGCAATGACTTGAATATCCATATCGTGTGTAATAAAAGTGTTTTAATTACAGAAAGCCCGCAACTAATGGGAAGTAGTATTTACAATGTATACCGTGTATAGTTTATCCAAAGTTAATTTAAAATATATAAATTTAACGATTCTACCGGGGCTATCCGTTCCGTTCCGTTTTTTGATACATTTCTCCCTCGTATATAAGACGTATAATAAATCATGCCAGCCAAAGGATACCGACAGTAATAAAAATAACTACAGTGACAGGAAAAAGTATTGGGTTAATGATTAATCGAAAAATAAATATCTGAATGAAACAAATAATTTTTTTAAACGTGTTCTTTTTTCAGATTAATCTAAATATAATCGGATGGACATCATATGGTATGGCGACGACTTAATGTGGAATTTAAACAAGAAAATTTGTGTCCGACAGTAAAACACGGTGGCAAAATATTGTAACCATGATTTGTTCAATAGTTTTTCGTAAATTAATAAAATGAAACAAGATCTATCAAATTAGATAGTAATTTTTAATAAAACCTCAAGTGGATGAAGTCACTGTACACAGTGACAGTGTATAGCACTGGCCGTGTCTGATATATCAGACACGGCATACGACACGAGCGGAACAAGTTGGAAGTTTAAGCATTTATATGTGCAAAGCCAGCGTCTTCTTTTAAATATCTATCATCAGTTAAGGTCTGAAAATAATGAAGTGACGAATGTCACTGACTAAGTGAGTAAAATTTGTTGTTAGTTTATAATATCAGAAGCATATTCTTGTATATGTATATCTACTTATATGCATAACAAGTATTAACAATAGTATTAATTATTATACAGGTATGTTCCTTGCTGTTCGAACACGGACTAGGTACGTGTATATCTATGCCTAAACTTCGAAAAACAAAAACAGTCTTTTTCAGCGTAGGTTTATATGTTGCCGTGTTGGAGCGGCAATGAAAAATAGAGTATACTTTTATACAACTGAACATACAATTGTTAATACATAAAGGATTTTTAAAATATCGTAGGACATGTATTGGTTAAAAAGTTAAAAAGGTGCGCCTATGGATTGCTACGGTGGGTATTGACATTACAAAGGGATATCGAGTTGTGGGTTTTTATATAATTTTAAACTAAAATTAGAAAGACTTTATCATCGATATTCACAAGGCTACCTTAATTTTTTTCGGTAAAAGTCAGAGAACCATGGAAACACAATAGCAATAACACCGTGGTTTATTTTTCTTTCTTGTATTGTTTATTTTATTTAGGGATTTGTGAATTTTGGTATTCTAATTTCGAAGTAACAGCAGTGAATTACCATATAGGGTGTCAGAAGTCTCTTCTTATATTATGTAAAGAAATATGTGGTGTTCAAAATACACTGAAAAAAATAATTTGTGAAATAACATATTTTGAAGCAAGTTATTTATAGCTATTGCTGAACCTGTTACGTGGATATGAAATTGTCTTGTACATTTAATTTATTATTTTAAAAATATAATATTAATAATTAAATTGGTACCCTGTACCAATTTATTAATATTGATTTTCAAATAATAATTGATAGTATAGGCAGAGACAAGTACAAAAAAAAAAGACTGGTCAAGACCATAATACCAACTTGTAGTTTTGTTTTAGAGACTTCATTGAAGATTCTTTATAGGACAGTATTTTACCACGGAATATTTGCAAAATCCCATGTGATGACATAATTTAAAAACAGTTATACTATTAACCAATTCAGCGCTACGATTCAACAGTAAAAGTTAAGTCTGTACGGTATTATAAAACTATCTGAAGGCGATACCCATGCTTCAGGAATTAAAATCACGTTTACTATTAAAAAAATTTTGTCCATGACTTCTGTCAAACTGTTTTTCAGTTTTGAGTCGAATGTAAAATAACCAGTATATAATATGCCCTTTACTTATATTTAATTAGCATGTCGAGATTAATATACTTATTTATTTATTATAGAACCAAGAAGCTTTTAGTTATATGTTCCTGCTCTTTATAAATTATATTATAAATCAATAACGTCGTAAATGCAACCTCAATTCTGAAACAAGTAGCACTATTTAACACGACTTTCTAAAGTTACACTTCACTTTCTAGAATAAAATTAACCGAAATGCAGTGTGGTGTTTTATATAGTTACACATTTCTATAATAATATCCTATTTACTAATCTAAAACTGTATTAACATTTACTTTCTCTAACCAGAAACTACTTTGGTGTAATTGGAATAAACTTTGGGAACGAAAATGGGATATAGTGAAACATAATTTCGTATACCTACCTATCAAGTTAGAAGTTAGTCAGATGCTAATAACATTTTGAATATGATTGTTCGTGTGACTAATAGGTACCTACAATATGTCAGATGTTAAAGAGTTTCCTTTAACGCCAAATATCTGATGCTTTTACTCACATATATTTATCGCAAGTTCCTTTTAGAAAAGTGATCATCAGTACAACAGAGCTGAGTTGCTAAAAGACTCCAATGATGAAGGGTTGTAGTAATTAATAAATAATAATGTATTAATAAAAAATATATATTTTCGGGGGTATTGAAAATGTTAGTCATCATTTAATTATTGTATCCTAGTTTATCCTACAGACTAGATTTTACCTGAAATAGCATTGTACAGTTAATGCCCAAACATAGAGCTACATAGGTACTAAACTTTTATTAAGCGCTCGAATATGTATATAAATGTACCCATACATACTCACAAAGAGTAATAAATTTGTAGGTAATACTTGTTCAGATTGTTTGGCGGTAGCTATCGGTTGAAAACAATTTTCATCATTTAGTGCAACATTTAGCTACCGTTATTACATAAAGGATTTCGCACACATGAATTGAACATTCATTGGGTGCTCCAGAGTTTGATTGAATTCGAGTGTTAATTTTTGTGGTTTTAACAAAACGGCTAAAAGGCGATTGAATTTATGGGCATTGTAATAGGCTCTTGTTTTTTATGAAAAATAGAAAAACAAAATACAAATTATGTGATTAATATAATATTAGTTAGGTACATAAATTAACTTATGAATAATGACTTTGTAACTATTGAAATTTATTCTTTAATGAGACAAAATCGAGGGTTGTGAGCGATTAAAATGCTAGACCTCAATTATATGGCTTGGCTTTGAGGTTTGTCTTTGATAATAATTTAATAACACTGAAAAGTATCTATCTGTGTAAGCCTTGAACTTATCCAGATCATTTGTATGTGAGAAACACTAGAATAAGGATCGATTCAACGGATCTAAGAATTTTGTCAGACATGTTTCGTCTATCAGATGATGAAAGATGTCTGGCTCAGAATTTGAATATTTCAGATATTTTGTAGATTTGACTTAATTGCATTTTTTCTGTATG
The DNA here is from genome assembly GCA_911728435.2 of Apoderus coryli. Taxonomy (NCBI): domain Eukaryota; kingdom Metazoa; phylum Arthropoda; class Insecta; order Coleoptera; family Attelabidae; genus Apoderus; species Apoderus coryli. The sequence continues at coordinate 13,368,933 of OU452200.1, read as the reverse complement.
ATCATTGTATTAAAATATGGATTAATTTTTCACTACATTAGGTACCCAAGACATGTTTAAAGTGAGAAAATTTCATGTGCCATATCATCAGTATAATTTACATCAGGTAATTACCATCTTAATCATCGCATACTCGTATCCAAGTGTTCAGTGCAATATGGGTCGGAAACTGAACGATAACAGATCACAAAATTAATAATTTGCAATTTTAGTATACGAATAATCTAATATAAAATAAAATTTGTGGATACATTCATTTTATTCGGTAACCAATAATTATTTCTTCTTTGACTTGTACTTCTCCTGTACTAAAAAGTTCGACCGTTATACCGTTATTTGAGTTTGTAGGGGAGACTTTTCTGTAATTAAAGAGCTCTATTCATGCCAACCCTCAGGTTGGAAAACGGATATCCGTTCGACCGCAGAGAAAAGAGCTTTCACACGCAGAACTTGTTTGGCATTACAACAGCTACCACAAATTAATATTTTCTCCAATGTTGTATTACTGTAAATCATATTTTGAGTCAAAATTTAATTTTCAAGTTGTGGCGTAAAGTTTTTTTCATCGCTGCCACATTTTGTTACACAATAACAACGAAATCATTTTATACTTGCGAAAACTTCTAAGTTAATTTGGTGTTTTGTGTGTGTTATTTCCTAACTTTTCCGTTGTGTATATGCACTTTGTGTGAACAGTTTTGGGGAAAATTATTGTGATAAATCTATCAACTTCTTATCTCATAAACCATGTTTTGCGTGGAAGGGCGGTAGGTAAATGATTTAAAGTGGTTGAAAACTTCTGATTATTACATAGTCCTACGTATCCTTCCTTATATACCTACCAAAGTTTAGTATAATTCATTAGCAAAATTGCTCATGGAAGAAATATAAAACATGAGATAATAAATAATAGCAAAGAGCGTTTCATTCTGTGAACTAAAGATAATATACGCTTTTTATTTATTACGAAACATATTTCTCAATGAGTATATAATAGTAATCTAGTACAATATGGGTAGTTGTTTTAAAAATGTAAAAAATTACGTATGTCGACACAATCCGCATCGAGCATACTACGAATGTCCCAAAAACAATGGTGAGGTAATCCCTTACAAATTAATGAGGTGGCTATTTGGCTCTTAAAGGAGAGAAGTCCAAGTTGTCGTGCTTAAATTTTGCTACGGTCAAGTTAAAATTAGATTTTTCGTTTTGATGAGCATATAGATTAGTTTCATTCATCCGAAAAAAAGAAAGCGAAGTAGTCGTAAGGAGATGCGAATTTAAGATTTCCTTTATGTTCAGCAGAACACTCTTAGGCATTTCCGCAAATACGCTTCCAATTTGTAGGACCCATTTCCGCCCAAGAGTGTCTCGTTTTTGTTTTTTACGAATGCTACTAGATATTATTTTTATCTTGTATTTGCTTGTATTTGTAGTAGCCTCCTCTTCATTTTCTTTTTTATTTGTATTGTATTTTTTTGAGAAACTTGGGTATCATCCCAGTCAGAACCATTTTCACTTCTTTTATCTCCACTATCATAAACAGGCAAATCGATCTCTACGTCAGAAAGTTCACATCCATCTTCTGAGGCTCTTCTAATTGGTTAATAGAAAGAGGTTTTTTTCGAAAACATCTTCGAGAAAACGAGGAAATTTTTTCATTGTTTTTTTGATCAGAGCCAATTGGTTGAACTGGAGTATGTGACTGGATAGACCAACCAATATTTGTGTTCATCGAAGTACTAGGATACGGTTCATTTGCTGATAATGGCATATCATCAGTTAAAAGAAATCCTTGTTCTATTATCTTCTCTAGCTGGTTCTGGGTTAATGGTTCTTTCCAGGGATCTATAACTTAGTTGAAAAAAGAATATATAAACAGATTTTACACAACAATACAACTAGTACACATTGTCCTCATATGGGGACAATCCTGTAAAAGTTCACCACATTGTCCCCATATGAGGCAGATTTGTATTGGTGCGAAAATAATATAATTTCATTTTCTTTAGTTGTCTAAATACTTAAAATACTTTCTAAAAATATCATATTTAATGCAACATATTTTTTACTTACCAACTTTACTTTAATTTTCCCAAAAAGTCGAGAGCTAAGATTGATAGTCTAACGGCACGACACACATGTTAGAAATTAGGTTTCCTTTTACGCGGTAAACAGTAGACTAGTTTGATTCGTGTGTATTATACAGTGATAATAACGTTTTCTATAATTTGTTAAGCGTTTGAAAGATACGTCCTCATACGTGGACAATATGAATGAGAGGGATAATAGAGCAATTTTTGGAATATAAAATTATTTTAGGTTATAATTTTAAACAAAAATGAAAATATGTCGCCAAACTTAAGTTTAGGGTTTTTTACTTATCTAACTGTTATCTAGCAGAGGGATGGTTTTCGATGGAGAATACAAAATCTTACTAACTGACTGCGGTCGTAAGAGTAAGAGTAACAATCATCGGGGACGAGCGCGCGCAAAGCGACCATCTGCTGTAACAGCTGACAAAACAAACGCTTTCATTACTGAAAGGAATTTTGGAAACTAATACGCTACTAAAGGTACTTACTGCATTTTTCGTCAGCGGAATAAAAACAACACATTAGAAACTTGTGCAATAATTGCTTACTTATTATGAAAATGAACTCAAAACTGCCTTCGATGGCAGCATTGCAATTGCTAAAATCTTGATGTGTGACTTCGATCCCAAAATTTAGACCGATCCGACGTTTAGAAGAGTTCAGTTATCGTCACACCGTGGAGTTCCAACCGGTTCTGCGTACTTCAAAACCTTTCGTCGGATTTTGTTATGCCCAAATATCTGTAAAATGTTTTTAAGATTGTTGCGAATTGGTGTTGATTTTGCAAAATACCACGGTCTCCACCCTCAATTTTTAGAGTTAGATTAGCACGTGCATTATTTCTGGAAGAACCGGTGTAATCTTCTGGGAAAATCAAAAGATAAAAATATAGCCACAGAAAAAATCATGACCGTTTTTGATTTAATAAGCTAAAATTCAAAGAGAACTATCAAATAGGCAGTAAGAATCCAACGTTAATGTGACACCTCTGACAATAGCGTCACAAATGTAAGGATTTTATTAAAAACTATAGCAGAAAAAGTTACTTAAATCGGAACCTATCCAACATTTAAATTTAATATAATGATAAATATTTAGGCATACATTACTTTTTTGACCAGTAACGTTTCTAAATGTTGCCAATTTTTCTCAATGCAACCACAGTGTGGCGTAATTAACACTTTCTCGCATTGCACGTGCCACAATCCTTAGGCGTAAAGAGAGGGAGCGAGAGCGAGTTCTTCCGCCTGATGACCACTCTAAATAACCCTAAATCCGGTGTGCCCCGTTTTCATTCCGTTCCGTACATTACACAATGCAGTGGCGTTACAGCTCACCTCAAGTAAATAGCAATCGGGTGCTTGAAAATGAAGAGCAATAGAGGGTTTGATTTTTTAGTTTTATTAGTTATTGATTTTTTATCTACTTAAAGTAACATTTCTAGGTTAAGTTTGAAAATAGCAAATTGCTAAACTTCGCCTCTTGATCGGCATAGGTTCCAAACATGTCTCTGTATGATAAATTTGTGTATTTTGCTGATCAATAAAGACCATTATTATTAGTATTTCTCCTCCAAGTTAAAACCAAAAATATATTACAACAAAAAATGCAATTAACAGGACGTTTCGTGCTACAATTTAGTACGTCTTCAGCTTTCTATTCTACCATTATGAAATATTAACAATTAGTTTATAAATTTGACATTGAAAAATTTAAATGTTACTTTAATAAACCGATGAAAATTTCCCTGGGTTTTACAGGGAAAGTATTGTGAACGCGATAAAAAAAAATAGACGGATATAACCATTTTGAAGTGCCCTGAGACGATTAAGACCAGTTCCAGATGGAAGTCTGTCTGTCTGTGTGTGTGAGACTGTATGTTTTCCTATACTTAAAGGCAGATCGATATGTAACTTGGTTCGACTATGGTTTTCTGAAGCTCTTAACAAGACCGAAACGAATTCTTCAGTATCGTCCGACCCACGCCTAAGTCTCATTGCACTGAATTAGAATGGAGCTTTGCTATGTTTTACGATTTAGCTCTTATTGTATACCTTAGTGTAACGTTATTAATGGTTGCTGTTCGGTTATGTTTATTGTATTTATTATCTGTACTCTGTAAGCTTAAATGGATTTTTTTTTATCTGTTCGACTATGTTAGCATACAGCTTTATTATTATTATTAAAGAAAATAATCTGTATGCGTTCTGGCACATATCCATCGGTGTAGCGGCGATTTCGTCTCTAATATGGATCTCCAGTTCTTAAAATTTTTGAGGACGATGCATAAAAACTTTTTCCTTGTGGTAGGAAAAAATCGTAAAACCTGAAATCGGGTGATCCAGCCGACTACCCCTGATGAGAGACGAGGCGCGCTGGGAACATCTAAACCACCATCATTTTACAGGCATGGAAGTATAAATCTTCATGCAAAATCATCCTTATAGAGCGGGGGATATCCTTAATGCAGTTGCATGTTTCCGGGCAAAGCGTGTGGGTGATTGTTCGACAGCTGCTCTCATTGTCACTGTTTTGGGTTTTTTTATTGAACCAGGTTCTTAAAACGCATGAATCCGTTCTCGCGATATCATTGCGGTGCGGAACGGGATCACGACATGGAATGTTAAAGTGCCGCCGGAAGGTCCGCAGAGTGTTGATGAAAAAAGGACCACTTTCGAAAAACGTGCGAACGGCGAATCAAGGAATCATAAAAAAAGATTCCCACAAATTTTTCAAATGGCCATACCTACATTATTCATTCCCACTATCATCGTGTACGCTGTTAAGGATAGGAAAGATACGATAGGGCGTTTGTAATTCCGCGGAATGATGAAGATATTTTTGGACTAGTATAGATATCAAGTTACATCTTGTTCTGGTCCTTAATCAATGAACTCTCGTTGATCCAGCAAACTCAATGGCGAAGAAAAGTAAAGACATGGAGAAAATCAAACACCGCGGAAAGAAAAGACTGCTCAAACCATTATGGAAGAGATTTAATCGGAATCTTGCCGATGGAACACAAAGGTTTACAAGTGGCATGGGGTTTATAAACATGCTGGGAATCACTCGAATTCCACCCTCTGCCGGAGCGGCTTATTCATGTGATAAAATTGAAACACGCATATACTGGAAGATGCTTGGATGAAGAAGACACAAGCCGCAGTAATGGTTATCCGATACTAGCATTCGTGGCTTGATAAAGGTCAGTGCCGAGAAAGCTCGCGCCACTCCAAAAACAACAGCGTGTCGTGCGTTTTGAACCTCTGTAGTGAAGATACGGATGTTGTGCTGAATTATTTTGTTACTGGAAGCGAAATTTAGGTTTATCATTCTGAACCTGAAATCAAGCAGGACTCCAATCAATAGCATAAAATGGCACACCACAACACAACAAATTTACGAGTTCTAAAGGAATAAAGGAAGTAATATCGGCGACAAAATCAACTGTTTTTATGAATGTATAACCAAATTAATTGATATAGATCTGTGAAATGCCTTAAGGAATATTTTCTACCCTTATCCCCTGTCCCGCGGAATTATGCCCCTCGTATACAGATATGTCTACTATCCTTTAACGTCTATATCGCCCAAGATATTCATTTTTATATAAAAAAATGGGTATTGATATTTTATTGTATACAACACTGCTTCAAATGATATTGAACGCGAAAATGAACACTCATTCGACTGTGACAGAAATTTTGGACAAATTGCCCACTCAGCCGGTGTGTCAAGTTGGTAATTACTTGTTTGATTTACGCCAGAGCTGCCACTCAACACTTTCATTATCTAACATTGAGCCCATGCATGACTTTAACCTTATTAATTTAACAGTCATTTGTTGTAATTTAAATTATAGTAATGAGAAACATTACATTTTTCATTTGTTTTTAAGTAAGTTGGTATTATTATTGAAGGAGTACTTTAAATAGTTCAATTAATTAAATATTGAGTACAAGCAAAATAATTAGGAGCTTTGACTCAAATTAAAGCTTTTTCATAAATTAGGCAATAACATTTATCCAAAATAACGCAATTTTGGTATGATTGGTTCATAAATGTTCAACGTAAGTATTTGTATTAACAGATAGGTTCAACACTTATAGCAGACTTAAGTTTGCCCATACGATTTTGCCAAGCTGCTATATTAGTGCATAAAGTTTAGTAAAGATAAAAAAGTATATTTTTTGCTAATTGCGTAATAAACATAGAAATAAAAAACAACTGTTCTAAAAAAAACTCAGTTATTTTATTTAAAAGAAAAATACAGAGCGTCCCCCTAATCTTAATTTCAAATTATATAAAAATCACCACTCGACCTCAGCCGTCCATAGGCGCACCCTTTTAACTTTTCATAACAATACATGCCCTACAATATTTTAAAAATCCTTTATGTATTAACAATTAATGTTAAGTGCATAACTGTTTTGCCATTTTAAAAATATTTTTAAAAACAAATATTATATTATATACTTACACATGTCACAAAATAATTCCCCCTCAAAACGAAAACAAACTTGTTCCGCTCGTGTCACTGATATACTGCTTTATAAACAAAATTGTCTGTATATATTTATACAACTACGTTGCAACTTAATACCGGCGGTGTCTGATATAGTTACTACAAAAAGTTTCATCCAGTTGAGGTATTATTAAAAATTATTATGTTATTTGATAGATCTTCTTTCATTTTATTAATCTAAGAAAAACTATTGAACAAATCATGGTTACAATATTCTGCCACCGTGTTTTAATGTCGGACACAAATTTTCTAGTTTAAATTCACATTAAGTCTTCGTCATACCATATGATGTCCATCCGATTATATTTAGATTAGTCTGAGAAAATAACACGTTGCCAAAAATTATTTGTTTCATTCATATTATATTTATTTGCAAACTCACTAACATCATTAACCCAACTTTTCCAGTCACTGTAGATATTTTTATTACTGTCGGTATCCTTTGGCAGGCCTGATTTATTATAGGTCTTATATACGAGGGAGAAATGTATCAAAAAAGAGCTGCGTTCGATGCCTATTTCTAATGTAAGAGTGTAAGAGGCATGGGAACGGATAGCCCGGTAATTCCAAAAATTGGATATCTAATAGTAAATGAAAATTCTAAGAGGTTGGATAGGCCCTTAGCTAGAATTCATGAGGTGATCCCGAGTAAAGATGATCTTCAGGAAAAGAAATGTCGAGATCAATTTAAAGATTTAGCCTTCCCGAAATCGCTGAAAAAATGACATTGATGCAATGAAAAGTTATAGCTTAGCAATTAGATTTGTCAAATCCTAAAGTTGAAGAACAAATAATGATAGATGAAGTGGCAGCTTTTCCAATACGATGATTTTCTAGGAACTCACAATGCCCGGGTCGATAAGAATGATGTTTTCTTAGATATTCGCTAACTATATATAATATATTTTAAAGAAGTAGTCCATTCTTAAGTGGAGTGAATGTTTTGTAAATAGGAAATAAAACGTCAAACTCCACGAAATCAATTTAATACATCAAACTTAATGTGTTAGGTCGATAAAATTACCATACATGTTTCGAACCTCGCTAGCTTCATCATCAGTGGCAATATCTGTAGAGAATCTGTATTTGAAAATATTACATCATTTGGTTAAACTACTTTACTTTAAGAGTAATGCGCTGAAGCCACCTCGAGGAAAAATATTGTTAATTGTTAATGAGAATAAAAAGTTTTCTAAAATTTTATTAATGCTGTGGCATTTAACTAGGTGAATAAATATGCTACATGTGATAAATTGATCTTTACTCGTTTCGAAAATATTTCAAAAAAATCGTCCTCAGTCATCTTTAAGACCTTTTCGCAAAATTACAACTATTTTACACTTATCAGTAGTATTATCCCAACAATGCCTCAATTAACTAATATTCTTGGATATGGGGATTAAGTAAAATCAGAAATTCTGAATTTAAATTCTATGGCTACGTTTCGTGCAATATGTGCACACATCAGGCTAAACCATAAAATCTCATTGTGTAATACGCAACCCAAAATAAATCAGACATTCAACAATAAGACAATATAGAATAATATAAAAGAGACAACATAATTATTAAGTTACAAATAGAGTGACTCAAGGTCTAATGCCTACCATAGAAAATTTGGTCAAAATCAGAAAATTCTTAGTACCAGTTCGAATTATCCGTACATCCAATACAAACCATACAAACAGCAGTGGTGAAAATTTGCGTAAACAAAAGGCAACTAAGTTTAATTATTATAATGGTATGTATATATTTGTGCATACAAGCCTTATTGTTTTGATATTGTTAAAGAGAATGCATAACAACATGGCAATAGCAGATTTCATTTTGTTCATTTCACTTGAATATAAAGTGCTGTTTCAAAGTTGCGCAAATATGGAGAATATACTTGACAATGACAAAGAAAATGGTTATACAAATAATTTACCAATTTGAATAGACATACTTAGGGATATGTTTATACAACATTGTGCTGAAAGACCAGTTTGCTTGAAGGAATTTCTGTAAAATGGATACCACAGACAATATTCATACGAGTATTATCTATTTATTTATAGGTTTTTGACCTCTTGTATTGTTTATGAAAGCTGCTATATTTTAGGGCAAATTATCAAGAAATAAGCTACTTATGATTTCTTATGGAGATATCGGTGGTGTCTTAGATTAGGTAAGAGAGGGGATACCGCACCGTCGTATATTTGAATGCATGACAATTGTAACGCTTTTAATGCAGCGGCCTTTTTTTATGTTCCAAACAAACAGAAAACTATGTGTGCATTTTTGATGATTTTATTTGTGAAAAGTGGGAATAGAAATTTATTTTGTATATTAATAAAATGGTACGTTGTGTAGCGTTTGGATGCCCAAGTCGCAGTGAACAAAAGAAGTCAGGAATTTCATTTCATAGGTAAAACTTAGAATTCTCTCTTCTAGTTTTTATTAATTCTTAATAATTAAAAGTAATACTTAGGCTAATATCTTTTAGTATGTAGTATAACAGGTTTCCGTTTACCTAATGAAATCTGTTTGATACAACAATTCATTTAAAATAAGCATGATAAAGCTTTGTTTATTGATAGAAACCTCTTATGTTTTCCAAAAATATGGTTTTTACATATTTTGTATAATTTCTTGCGTTAAAAGTGAATAAAATAATGTCAGCTCAAGACGTCTTTATTACTTTAGCTTTTTAATTATTTCAATCTTTAGAACATCATGCACTAGATAGCCAAGCAAATCACATATACCTTTTAATAAAATCTATTTGTGTCAAATATCTTAATATTTGTTTACATTTTATAACAAAAATACAGTGTCAAAAATTAGATTCCATTCGAAATCAATTTTCAAAACTCATTCTATTTAAAGGGCAATAAAAACGTTATATATTTTTGTTGTGTCTACTGCAGTACCTTTATTGTTAATTTTATGTTTATATTGTTTAATAAATACAATGTATTAACATATATTGTTTCATTTATCAATTAGTTATTCATATCCACATGTCCATCATTTTTTATTACAAATATTAATCATCAAAATTAAATAAGATTTTAAAAATATATCACATAAGTTATGTATGTTACGCCTCTGAATCTAAGGGATATATGCTAGGTGGTAACACAACGACCGGCACAATTACGTGTCCTCTCTCTTTCCTTGACTAAGGGTGGTGTAATTACCTAAAAGATCACTTACTTGTTCTTTCAAGTTAAAATTTTAATATTATAGGCGAATTGGCCAATGGACAGATTTAGTCAATTCAACGTGTGTTGAAATCTGTATTGAATTCAAAATTGTCCAATCATAAAAAGCAGAATTGCTGTGATAATGAAGTTCCGTCCTCATTAAGAACACATTTGAATAAAATTAAAATTTGAACTGCTATACTTAGGTAATAATATTTTATGTGTGATTATGAATGTCGATTTAATTTTTCATTCACAATTCAAACAGCATAACAATTACAAGGCATCTTTTAAAAAGTATCCTTAATTCATATCATATATTGGAAACTTATATAGTTAAATGTCGGTATTGACACCCAAGAGATTTCTTGGATGCATACAAATTATTTTTTCTGAAAAAATTACAAAACATTGACGGTCTAGGAGCGTTTAGACGCCAGTATTTTAAGTTGTTACCGTGAAACGAGAAAAATAACAGTAACAGCTAGTCAAATCTGGGCAAGAGTCAACCAAAATAGTTGCAGAGGATTGGCGAAAACAGTATATTCTCCAGTACGTGGTAAATTTATATATTTGGCAACAATTTGAGGCATTATAATAAAATGATGAATTCCTGCCACTTGCTTGCAGCCTTTTACGTTTTGGTATTTGAAGAAAAAATCAAAATTTTCGAAATTTTTTGGCCTTAATGCAGAATATTTCCTATAACGTTCCATAGAAAATATGTGGCCAAATATATAAAAATTAAAGAAGTATTAAGTGAATAAACTTGCATTACTTAATTCTAGATATTATAAAAGCGTTATATGTCATGGAAAACGTTTAGAAGGAAGATTAAGAGAATTATTGAAATGGCTTATAACAAAGGCTTGGGGTACCTTTCCTCTGTCTGGGCCGTTCTTCCCAACAAGGTAGTCTTCATTTTATATATCCGCAATATAAATGATTTCATTGGATCTTAATGACAATTCCGTATCGTGCTTGGCGTCTCATTTATCACAAACGATTTCGGCTTTTGAGTTTTATTGTCTAGAATACCAATTAAAAGCTTGGATCCCAAATCTTCTATATCAGTTAAATTCAGTTTGTACAGTATGCCACGTCGCCATGCCCCATCAGTGATATCAAATATTAAAGCAATCCAAGGGTAATAACAAAAAAAAATTACCCAATTTTTTCTACTAACCATATATTTGCAGCTTCTACAGTTTCGGGTGCTGTCCCGCAAACGGTTATATCCTCATCACGATACATTTTAATCGTTTACGAAGCACACAATGTACGAGAAATAACTTGACGTTACTTAGTTAAAATTGATAACTGATGTGTGGTACTTGTTATCAACATGTGATAATATAAATATTATTAACAAATTTCGAGGAAATAGTACGTACACAATACTCTATTATTTTTCAATAAATATAATGTATTCGTCAGCAAATAGTTTCTACGCATGCTGAATATTTTGAACGTAAACGATATAGTTGGCAGCTCAAAATTTTAAGCTTATCACAAGATAATTGAAGTTTATTAAACCCAAAATAGCCCATTGCTTGTTTCTATTCGACTACGGTAAAACTCCCTTTGTTTATAAAATTACCTGTTTGTCCCTAATTACCTCATGATATGATCAATAGATCCTAGGGGTAAGCGAATGTTTACAAACTAAAATCTAAACATGACATTTATGTTGTACTTTAATATGTATCTCTTGCGGCAGGTTAATTAACTCAACAACAATCCAAGAAGCGTTGTACCTATTTGCTGATAACGTTAATGGCAGAATTCAAGTGGATATTACATTGTTGGCTAGTAGGGTCAACAGGCATGTCAGCCTAAGAGATTGAATATTATGGTGTAACAAAATAGTACAGCGCACAGCCCAATTGTTATTTATGAAAACGCATTTTCGTATCTACGTATTTTATGAACTATTATATGTCAATAAATGATCGATTTGCATGTGACTGTCTATAATATTCCACTGCTTCGTAACAAATAATGTTATTTATTTTGCAGTGTTAGTTGTTAAGTCCAGACCTACATACTTTTGCCCACAAACAAATGGATAAAAACTTTGCCCACAAACAAAATCTATACAACAAACTTCTGTTTAGAATTATGTTGACTACAGGTGTGAAAACAAGGATTGAATTTGCGTCCAGACTAGAAAAATGTCCCTAACTAGATAAGCAGTGGTGGGAATTTGTGGTGGGTATGGATAATATAGATGGCAATTAATAAAACGAAGGCCTGTAAGTTGGAAAAAACATTCGTTTCAGGTGGGATTCGATCGCACGTCTCACGCCTTCCCTGCATTTGCTTTTATTGGTGGCTTATTCACCGAAGCACTGGTGATAGTAGTGCATAAACGCGATCATATTAGGTCATTCAATAAGTCCGTAGGATGACACATAGATGGCGTTACTAGAATTTTTTCTAATGGGTAGCGCCTTCGGTTCGTAACCGGTAGGTTAGGTGTTCGAATCCCAGCTCTGGTAATGCTTTTTTCTTGTAATTTTTGAATAAAGTAAGTTAGTGTGTTACTTTATTTATTTTAATGAAAATATTACAATTATAATAATTATTTGTATTAAAATTCTGTTTTTTTACGCAGGTCATATATTTTTCATTACATTATAACTTGTCGGGAAAGTTTTGGGGCGACACAACCGATTTTTTTATGTCGTGTATGAGATGATTTTAACTGTTTTTAAAATATAAAAATCTTGAAAGTAATTTCAAGATCATTCAATTATTAGTTTATTTTGTTTGTATGTGTAAATGGATGCAAAACTATGTTTCTACTTCAACTGTTGATTAACTTTCAAAACAGAAATTTGTGGTAAAATATTAATTATTCGCAAACAGTTTTAACTGTTGTCTACACTAATGAATTTCGCGGAAATCACTAGAAATCTAATGAGAGGATGACACTCAACGATTACAATAGCCAACCAATTACCTACGCTACTGTTGAAACACTGCTTGTTAACATGATACCAGTATCCTATTTCAACATTACATAATATTATATTATATGATGCCACACTATAGGTATACCAGCACCACTCACGTCCAAATGCAGTGAGATAATTAGGTGTCACTAGGGTGATAACAAATGACGGTCGGTGTAAGGTTATACTCAGGTTGGCAGCACTGGGTTATTCGTACTTTTCGTCATCATCAGTTTCACAGCCACACGACGCGTTCTGATTAATGACATTTTCTACCCCTCCACCTCGCCGCAATACTTACTCTTTTGTTGTACTTGATGTCGAGTTGACACGTAACAATATTTTGAATTTGGTTACATACACATCTCGAAATATCCAAGCGCACAGAGCAGAGTTTTAATTTTTGACGTTTTAACTATAAATTCCCCGTATAAGCGTAACTTTTGCTATGGGCATATATTTATATTACTAAACTGTAATATGATCAAGGTTATCCCTAATTGATATAATAAAATATAGGGATCTGCGTTTATATTTTCCACAATAAAATATTCGATTGTGTCACCCCAAAACTTTCCCGACAAGTTCAAATATAATCAAAAATATATGAGCTGCGTAACGAAACAGAATTTTAATAATTATTATTATTATAATTGTATTATGGAATAAACTAACGTAACAAGCTAACTACATTATTCAAAAATTAGAAAAAAAAGTATTGCCAGAGCTAGGACCAATGACCCAACAGAAACCTGGTAATAAATAGTGTATTTTATTTGTTAATATACAATATACGTTCCAACTAACTAGCTGCTGACATTTTAAACGCTATTTTCTCGAGAATATTGGGGGCAAATATCAAAAGTGACCTACACTATAAAAGAAAATCGTGTAAAATTACACAAATTAAATTGGTTACCGGATGCCAACGACGATGGATGTGAAATCGGATCTCTAATGTAAATTGACAAAAGTGTGTAAAACATATGTACCAAAAAATCTGTAAAATTCGAGACTATTTCGTTGTATAGTTACAGTGTGTATGCGTGTGAACATACATGCCTTTCGATTAATATGTTTGTAAAAAAACTTTAATATTACACCATAAAATGTGATTGTGTTGTGTAATTACATTTTTGTTTTAAAATCACAACACGATTATTGGAAAACGCCATTTACAGTTTTTGTGAATTGACTACCCGATGTCATTTTACTGGAAAATGTTCGCCAACAGTCATTGTAATATTCCTGCAACTTCTCGTGTACTTTTACACAAGCCACCGTTGGATTATTTAGTAGTACGCATGCTGATACAGGGTGATCCCTAAATTGATGAACGTATTAAAATAAATAACATTTTCAAATAACTTTTTGTAAAAATCTGAAAAATAAGTTACATGTATTTATTACAAAATGTGCCAAATTTGGACACATTTTGTTTTGTCAACTTAAATAATGTTATTAAAATATTTATGTTAGGTGTATTTTGTAATAATTTAAAGATGAATCTAACTCTCTTATTTTTAAGATTTTGGAAAAAAGTTATTTGAAAATGTTGTTTATTTTAACGTCTTCTGTAGTTCAAAGAGAAGTATCAACTTAAAAAGCACCATGTATAGTCGCGAATATCCATTTGCCAATAAGTTGCTAATTTATGAATTTAAAGTAAAAAACCGGTACTTCTCCACATCGTTATCCACCAATAATTAAAAACATGTTCATAGAAAAATAAATAAAATTTTGACCTACAAATTTTAAGCCCTAAAAATATTTGTACTCAGTTGAGAAACACCGTGTAGAAATGAAACGACAAACATACATAATTATCATATCTATTAGGTCTTCTAAACCTATATACCTAATAGCTTTCCTGGCTTTAGACATTGAAACAAAATTAAATATAATAATTCTTCAACAAAACTGACTCTAAATAAAACTTGCTTCATTGAGCACTAGCAAAACACCGTCTTTCTCCTAAACAAGATTTGATCCATTCAAACTCATTTTTCGGATACTAGAACATAAAACATTTTGTTAATGATATAAATCCCCCAGTTTATCTAATTGTAGCTACTTGCCACTAGTAAATGCAGAAGAACAGTTTCTGTTTCCTTTACAAATACAAACTTCTTTTGGTCGCATTTCCTTGACTAAGCTTTGAATAGGGCCATTTTTATTTTGCGAATTTTCTGAAACAATGGAACAGCTAGTACAGAGAGTTTAGAAGTTTAAATCAAAAATGTTACGTTTTCAGAAAGTTAAATTTGAAAAAACGAATGAATGTTAATGTTACTAAAATTATTAGTCTCGAAAGAGCAATCATTTAACCAGCACGTTAACGTTAGACCTGTTGAATTAATTACTTATCTTTGTTCATTAGTGCTAGTAACGCGATGAATCCTCAGTATATGGGATTTAAAAGCAAAGTAATTTTTAAACGGCATTGAACTCTAATGTAATTTGGTACTTTCCGCACTTATTATATGCTCCAGAAAAATATAAATCGGCCAACAGGGGTGATAGATAACGCACTTCAACACACCCAAACACAAACTGACCCCGCATGCCGACACCTGAAGCATGCATAACGGCATATGACGCAATGATTTCCAAAGATTACAGTAGCCCTCGATGTGATATAGCTTGAAATTTACTTTAGATTCACAGCAAAATGCAAATTAGCAGACTGATAGGTATAGGTTTTATATGTGAAAACACATTTTTATCTGTAATATAGATGTAAAGATACATTATGAAGTATTGTTAATGCAATTTTACCAATAATTCTAATTTCACAGATTAAATGTTCATTTTTACTGCACTTTTACATCTGTATAGCTGTAATCATAGTGTAAATTTCCCCCGACTTTTTACAGTGTATCGCTGTAATCACAATGAGATTAAATGCAGGCCGATAATGTAAAATGTAACGACTATGGTAGTCTGACGAACTCATAATAAGAGCGAAACGAATTCGTCAGTATCTGTCGACTCATGCCTCGGTCTGCTTCTACTGAATTAGACTTAGGCCCTGCTAAATTAAACAAAATCCCTTGTGTAGGTAAAACCAGTCATTTTGTCCGCTATGCCACGAAATTATTTTTCATTTATATTTACGCACACAAATTCATTTTATAATTTTATATATCTTTGGTTTAAACGATCGGGGTAAATGATATTAATGTAAGGAATGATATGAACAAGGTAAATGGCAAGCAACGTTTATAGGCTGTTCGAGGTTTATATCTCTGACGTCTCTGTTAAACCACTCAACACACAGACTTTGATACAAGTAAGTACAATTTTTATGAATGACGCCAATGTGAGACATACGTCGGCAGTAGCTTATATTTAAAGTTTTGAGACGCCTAGATGGTTTTTGAAAGCTCTGCATTGTGAGCCCCCTCGTATCTCGTTTAGTTTAACTAAAGTAGAAAATCTGGTCATACCACATACTCTTAAATGGAAATTTTGAGTTCCGCAGATTGTTTTTTACCTTATTTTAGGATAATCAAATATCAATCAAATAATTGGATCAAATAAAAGAAAACAAACAAAAACTTTCAAAGTCAACTCCATACAATATTTAATTCAATTATGAAAAAACTAGTTTCGGCTTAACAAGCGATCATCAATCCAGTTCATCCAGTCCAGTCCAGTTTCATAATTGAATTAAATATTATGTGGAGTTGCCTTTGAAAGTTTGTGTTTGTTTTCTTTTATTTGAAACTGACACTCCACTTTGATGATGGATAATTTATTTCGTTTAAATAATTGGATGGCTAATACAAAAATAAAAATAATAAAATTTGATGTATAATTTTGATATATTAAATATTAATTTGTATTTTTTAACTACAGGGTATCATGATGTGTTCAAATGCGAAAAAATGTGTGTCTTTCGTAATTTTAACTTCTAAAAAGGATTTAAAAACCGTACGAAACAATAAACCTAACAGCATTATTCATAAAGCAGTTTTGTTCATTATATTGCCAATCCTTATTTTTTATAATTTAGCAAAATTTACATTTTTGCTAATTTGATTTAATTTTTTGATAATTTTTTATGGATATAATTTCATTTAATTTGTTAGAAGGCTTTGGTACTACCATTATTAGATTTTTCTTCTATAATCATATTATTCTTTTGTAAGATGTCCAAGATTTTCGAAAGGCTAATTGAAAATTACATTTTTGATTAAAAATATTTAAGATGTTCCATTCCGAAAGCCCTGTTTGTCAAAAAATATATTGGCTACACCAATTCTGTTTGTAGAATTTTCGACTTAGTTCTATGCTTATACAATCTTAAATATTTCATTGAATTGATCATTCAGGATCAAGTATAAATTCATGGCCGATACGCCTCTGAATACTAAACACTTTCCGCCATAGGCACTATACTTTGGTTTCCCTTTACACAGCCGACCAGCTTGCAATGGTCCAGGATTATATTAAATCCTGCTATATGGGCCGGCCGGGCGCATATAAGTGAATATATGAAGGTGGGAATTTATTGAAGCGGACGAGCGCAGATTTTACGGGACAAAAAAAAGAACCGCATAGAAAAAGGGACTAATTGAATTCGTGTACTTTTCGTATAGTGCTAATGGAAATATATATATACCCAAAACCATCATGTGATTTTAAACGATTATAAAAATATCCATATATGTGAAGTTTACACGAACGTGAACAAAACTTAGGTTTTAATTTTATGTTCGCATTGTTAAAATAAAATCCCTTAATGCAAGCTTTCAGTCATTTTTCCACAACACACAAGGTGTTCTATTTAAATAAACTAACAACTACATTTTTTGATATTGTGGAATTCTCGTTTTAAACGAGAGCCGCTTATTTAAAATATAATGCTGTTTTCTCTAATATACAGGGTTAACTAACACAAAATAAGATTTAACTGAATCGCCTTTCAAAAAATTTCCAACATTTTTTTAAGGCTGAAAATATTTTTTTGTAAATGATATTAAAACCTCTTTGTACGACGCCTATGACCGCCTCCCGATGGAAATTTAAGGTACCCGTTAGGTTAAAGGTTATGATACACCACCATGTTGCCACGAGTATCGATTTACCACGCAATTAAAGTAAAAATTTGGTGTACAAAATGTAGATGATTATTGTGACTACAATCATGCGAAATATTATGTTATATTAGCTAACTTTCGGATATGTCTAGCACTGCATGTTACACTATTGTCTGTTTTCTTTAAAACACGGCCTACAATGATTTTTGAACTTGCTGGGGACCGCTTGGTTTCCCTCTTTAACTAGTTACGTGAGAAATTAAGCGCAAAATGTTTCGTAGCTAATGATAATTTTGACAGTTTCCGCTTTTTTTTTTAAGAATTTTAAATGAAGTGAGCGGTAGGTCATCATGTCTCATCCTTGATTTCCGCAGAATCCTGACTGTTTTTCCCACAACGTTGTTAATGCCATTTTTGTATTTGTTTACATTTTGTGATGAAAATAGACGGAACTAATTCTAAAAAGTGACCGATTTAAGTAAAATAAAAGGGCATTTTATTATGCTTTCGGAAATCTTTTATTATTAGTGTTAGTAGGTATGTTCAATATGGGAAAATATCGTTGTAGGAATTTGCAAACGAAGATCGATTATTATTGATGAAATATTATAATACTGAAGACAAAGTCAGCGCCGCTACAGCTGCCTATCAGACTAGAACATTTTATGGAAGTCGTATACGGGCCCCGGGTAATAGCCGCAAGATCATAGTTTAATATTTCGTCAAATTTCGATATCCTAAGTAAAATAGACGGACATTTTAGTGTGCTTTTGGTAATGTTTTGTTAGTAGTGTTACTGTATTCAATATGCGGAAATATGGTTTTAGAAGTTTGCAAAAATGAAGAAGTAATGTATCTACCATTCTGCAGTAAACCAGATGAACTTATTTATCAGGCATTTTAATTATTATTAACAAAAATGGTCATTTGCATCATGTCTACAATTGGCAACGCCGTGAAAATCATCCCGACAGCTACACAGTTAAAATAATAGACAGTTACTTCACCTCGTGTCGGCACGTCTGGCGTAGGTGAGTTCAAAGCAATTCGCCGCGCTTATAGTTATTGTACTGTATCTTATACTATACATAGATATAGTTTAATATAGTAGCGGTCCAGAAATGAGCTGGGAGTGCGACAAGTCAATGCCGTCTAGTGACGCTTCTTGTCTATAGTTAATATTCGATTACAGCTGTTCGTATGTTGGCAGGCATCTTGAAAAGTGGTTGTAATAGGCGCCGATTTACCGGGGAAAAACATGAGTTTGCCCTATTTTTTAAACATCGAACAAAATTCCGAAACAAATTGTTTATAGTTTTTCATGCTTCCCTGAGCACGTGGTTACAATTTTTGTACTGAGTGATAGTTAACCCTGTATATTATTCACGGCGTCCCTCCAGGAAAGACCGGGATAAGTATCGGAAGAAATACAAATCTAAAAATTATGAAAATTTGGAAGTATCCTAAGCTCCACGGGGTCAGCCGACTAAAATCTTTTAGAGATGGTAACAAATTTGACGTTTTCAAACCTAATTCTTTTCCATAGAAATGCATTTATGAAGCCATTTTTCTCGATCTTCTTAAAAAAGAAGGTCAATTTTTGCCCACCCTGCAACATATTTCGTAATTACTTTATACAGGGTGGTCAAAAAATTATATTCAACATTAATCAGAAAAACAGTTGAAACTCAATTTATATGAATAATAAAACACGTCTACTCCACAATCCAAACTTCTTGTAAATGAAATATTAAACTATATAGGTCTGAAATATAATTAATACAATTAGGATGCAATCATAAACGCGGTAATATTAAACGTATAACTTAGAAAGAAAAAGGAATTTTTTTTTATTTATATAGAAACGAAAAATTAGGAGAAATAATGTTATAACAGAATTTGTATTAGAATTTTTTACGTTTCTTACGCATTCTCATGGAAAGATTATCGAAGCATTGAAAAATTAAGTTACCGAAAATTGATTTCACAACATGCATGCATGCAATGGAGTATGAGATTGACAGGTAAATGACGACGATAATTTTGGTCAAATTGATATTGAAAATGAACTGACTAATTGAGATTAAATAAAACCTTTTAGATGAAAGCGTTGTAAACATATTTATGTATGTCTAATACAATATATTATGTTAAATATTTTTTACAAACATACAACATATTTTTTTACAAGAATATTTTAACAACTCTGTAATTGTTCTATTAATTCTTTTGCTCTAACAAGAAGAGAGAGAGACAGGGAGAGAAAATGTGCACCCACACAAAATAAGGGAGCACATAAGCCGATTTGGGGACGAATTAGGGCCAGGAGAATAACGCAAAAGCTTTCTGCTTTGTCTATATAATATGATGCCGGAATTCGCCAACCTACTATATAACCATTGGAAGATTACCCTTGATTAGTTTTTCTTTTCTCATATATACATTTTTGGAAGATTTCCTATGGACGCGGACGTAGCAAATCCTACATGAATGTCACATTTTGTTATAATATTTGCGACGTATAATTATTTTGTTGATCGATTTTTTTTTCTACTTAGTTCTTAATAAATGTCTTAAATGAGAAATGTTCTTTGTTCTATGAAATATTGCTAATTGAAGAATATTATAAAATATTCTTAGACTGTCAATTTCGTGCAAACATAGCCAACCTTTGGTCATTAATTTGTTTTTTGCATACTTAAATATTATATACAGAGCTGCAACGGCACTCATGGTTAACAAGGTACAATTAATAAAAAAAGTGTCGTAACTTACCTTATATTTAATGGAATGGCACATAAGTATTGCGTCACAGAAGTCACTGTGTGCGAGAGATGATGACAAATTACTCACACGTTGTAGGTATTAAATTCGAATTGAACACTTTATTTCAAAAAGTCAAAGTATTAAGATAATGATTTCAGTGTTAATATTTGTGAAGAAATAGTAGCGGTTTTGGCAAAAATTTAATAGTTTTTCTACAATAGTTGATTTGAATTCCAGACGAGAAACCAATAAATTTCAGATTTTCCTACTTCAACTGATTGTGCTCGATTTGATTTGTTCACTTAGAAACTGATGAAATAAAATAGCAAAAAATAAACTACTGGATATGTTGAATTAGAAGATATTATGTTTAGCTATAGACTTCCAGCAGCTTCTATTTGTTTGTTGTGGCGCGGATAGATTAAAGCTCATATTATTTGCGTATTTCGCCATTATTTAAAATTCTAAACATATAAATTAATCAAAATAATCCTTTTGGATTGACAAAAAAAGCCACCTGCACAATGAAAAAAAATGTAAGTTTGTCAATGGTTCTTATGTTAAAAAAAGTTGGATGAAACTTAATATAAACAAAAGCTCAGTGGCACTTATTATTAATCCGAAAGGATCATTTTGATTGATTAAAATTTAAAGTGTTGAATAGTGACGAACTACCCAAATAATGAGCTTTAATATAGACTTCTGTGATGTATATAAATTAAACATTCATAAAAGACGTATATTATTGCTGCGAGCTTTAATAAAATGATAAATAAACTATATCTGGGGTCTAAGCATGTATTAAAATAGTGTTGTGTAATTTAAAGAAAACATAGTCAACATACGAGGGTTGTCTTTTATATTTCGGGATTAGAGAACAAAAACAAAAATTAATCATCGAAAATCACTTTATTGTTTTTCAAAATATTCCCCATGAAGATCCATACACTTTTGCATGCGTTTGAACCAATTGTCGAAACACTTTTGCCACTCTGATTGAGGTATCTCCAAAACATGCATTCTTAATGCAGCAACCGCTTCCTCAAGTGTTGAAAAACGTTGACCTCTCAATTTTTTTTTACCTACGGGAATAAAAAGAACTCATTCGGTACCAAGTCAGGACTATACGGCGGATGCCTCATCAAATCGATGTGCTCAAAAATGCAGTTGTTTGATCCGATGTGTGAGAGCTCGCATTGTCGTGGAGAAGAGTGATCCGTCTTCGGCGGTTGGTTTTCCTTATTTCTTGGAAGACAGCTGGCAAACAAATGGTTGTGTACCGCTCAGAATTGACTGTTCTGCGTTGTTCTAGTGGTACGGTTGCGACATGTTCAGTTGTTCCGAAAAAACAGGCGACCATTTGCTTGGAAGTGCTTCGTGCGCGACAAACTTTTGTTGGATTTGGCTCATCTTGAAACACCCATACAGTCGACTGCTGTTTACTTTCGGACTCATACACGCAAATTTTAAATTTTTCCGTTGTCTTTTAACAGAGTCAGCTACAGCAACCCCTTTTCTAATAACTAGATTAATAGTAGAAACCGGAATCTTAGTTAATTCAAACATTCTTTTTATAATAAGTGTATTCGTCACTTCACTATTTTCAGACCTTAACTGATGATAAATATTTATAAGAAGACGCTGGCTTTGCTCATACAAATATTGATGCTTAAACTCCCACCGTGTTCCGCTCGTGTCGTATACCATCATAACGTCATGGCGTCACCGTGTCGGGCAGCAGCAACACGGCCAGTCCTATACACTGTCACTGTATACAGTGACGGAAAAATGTTCATCCACTTGAGGTTTTATTAAATATTATTATGTAATTTGATAGATCTTCTTATATTTTATTAATCCAAGAAAAACTATTGAACAGATCATGGTTATAATATTCTGCCACCGTGTTTTCTGTCGGACACAAATTTTCTTCGTAAATTCCATATTAAGTCTTCGCCATACCATATGATGTCCATCCGATTATATTTAGATTAATCTGAGAAAATAACACGCTGCCAAAAATTATTTGTTTCATTCATATTATATTTATTTGCAAATCTAATCATTAACCCAATAGTTTTGCCAGTCCCTGTAGTTATTTTTATTATAAGTCGGCATCCTTAAACAAGCATGATTTATTATACGTCTTATCTACGAGGGAGAAATGTATCAAAAAACGCTGAATTCGATGCCCATTTCTAATGTAAAAAGGCATGGGAACGGATAGCCCCGGTAGAATCATTAAATTTATATATTATAAATTAGGAATGGAAAGACTATACAGTGTAATATAATAGCAAGGTTTATCCAGTATACCTACATAGTATATCGAATTTAGTAAAGTTAGTATTTAGTATAACGATAGAAGTTCAAAGTGATTATAAAAAAGTTTTTAATGTTTTAAAGTTGTACGATTTGAGAATAATCTAAAACCAGATCGACACGTTATCAACATTAAACCTTATTTTACATAAACAAGTTTTTACTTACTATTATTGGGTGATCCAAAATATCAAAGAGAATCAAAAACCAAAATTATAATTATTATATTAATATATTTTTGAATATGAAACAAAATGAACCTAGGATTTTGACAAATAATGTACTTTTGTAAAACGAAGAAATTAGACTTAAATTTGTATTGGAAATTGTTGTTTTTTCTTCTGTTAATACATCACACTGGCACCTCTGCGTCGTCGACGCTATGTTATACCACGGGAGAAACTCAATTATTGGAATGTTTGTGAAAGTTTCCTTTTTTATAATAAAAGAAACTCTAGACATCTAGAGGTGTATCTGAAAGAAAAAGCTGTATAAAAGTTTGAAAGTATAAATCGGCATCAAAGAATGAAAAAAAAACTTTTTTTCTTAGAAATGGTGTTTTGGACTGCTTCTGAACTTCAAAAGGAGTGAAATTCTACCATGTTAAAATTACAAAAGTTTAAAAATGTGAAACGGTTTTAAATTATAATTTGAACAAGATTTCTTATTACATCTAAGTATTTGTAAATAAATGTAAGTCCTCTTCCAATTGCGTCCTTGCAACACTGAATTAGAAGAAGAAAAAATTCATCAATCTTACTTGGAAAATATATATCAAATTGCTTCTTTATTAGAATTTTTGTTATAAAGTCGCTTGGAATTCAAATGGTAGTGCTACGATTATACCTACCTACACGGAAAAAAAATATTGTTCTAGTAATAAGAATTTTAACCAAAATTCAAGTTAATATAAGCATATAATATTGTTATGGAAATTGTGTTGATAGCCATTTCTGTATTGTTCCGATGACCACATCATCGCGTTGTCACCCTAACCAGATTGTCTTAGTTAACATAACATTGTAATAGAGTTATCCTAACCTGAGTTACGTTATCTCTACAATATAATATTGACTTTTGAATCAGTTTATCTAGTGATCCTAACAAGGATGCCTGGTTATTAGGGCTAGATTACCTGACTACATTGTCTTGTTATCATAATAATATCATACTTCTTGTACTTACCATACTATTTTGTCATCATTGTTTTTTCTCTAATTCATGGAATTTAATAGAAGTTTGTAAATAAACACAACGTATTTATACTCTATTAGTTTTTGAGGAAGTTTATTTATTTATTTATTGTAAAATAAATTACATTTTAAGTAGGGAATAATTCCCGAAACAAAAATAATAATAACAAATAATAACACTAATAATAAAAGAACTACAAACAGACCTAGGAAAACAATTTGGAAAAGATCAAGTCCTAAGCCTGGCAGAAATACTTATACATATAATTTATATATGATATATGGAGAAATTAAGCCCTTGTGTCTTAGATTCAAATCATGTACATCTGTACGAAAACGTATTTTATTATATAAATATGGACCATTGGTTAATAATAACTTTGTAGCAAAAGGTAACAAAATGAAATCTTCATCTAGTCTGCATGTTCAGCCAGGTAGCCTCAAGAAGCTTATATGAAATTCTTTCGTATTTACTGATGTTATAAACGATACGGTTGGAATCAATTTTGTCAAGGCAACGGCCATAAACAACATCAGACTTAAAACCAATATATCAGTCAATTGAATTTTAAGTTTTTCGGATATAATGTATCGATGTGGATACAAAATTTTTAAGCGAGCATATGCTTTTTGGAGACACTTGAACTTTAAAACGAAGATTATTGTCTATAAGCAGACCCAAATTTTTGGCTTTGGTTACTGCGTGCAAATGAGAACTGCCCAAGACGAGATTAAGAGAAACCTTGACGGTATCACGATGTTTACCAAAAACCATTAATGTAGATTTGCTAGGATTTATGTGTAGAGTGTGCTTAACAGAGGAACTGAGTACCGCTTCCAAGTCCGAATTAATCACTCGCTCAGCCTGTGCACACATTTTCGACGAAAAAGAATGGTAAATGTATGTATCCTCGGCATATAAGTGTGTTTTAACATGCTTTCCAGAATTTAGGATATTAGAGGAATATATTGAAAACAGTAGTGGACCTAAAATTTTAAAAACAAATTAAAATTACATTTTCCATATTAAACAATTTAAATATATGTTGAAATATAATATCAAATACTTTATATTTATAAATAAATGTCATATTCTATTTTTCTATAACATCTGTCCATGGTTCAATACAATAATTGATTCATTTGTGGTGCTGACGCGTATTATTTCCCATATAATCTTTGCTCCTCCTTATCATGGACTACTTTAGAAATATCTATTTTATGTTTATAAATCAAATGATGGCCTAGCTCTTATCGAATAATCGAATTTCTAAATTATGTACTTGAAAATCCTATTATGTTTGAACTAACTTTTCATTATGTACATTAACAAAGGATCTGTTCAGGTGAAAATAAAAATAGATCAATTACCATAAACGACTCCACTACAATAAACTACTTTCAAGTGTCAAAATATATATTTTTTACGTACGTTTTTCTTAGCCTTCGTGTAACGAGGTACTAAATACCTGATCTAAGCATCTAATAATAATTCTATTTGGCAATATTATTATATCGTCAGCATCCATACGTAGCATAAAAACATCTGAGTATAAAATTGCCTTGCACAATAAATAAAGCGTAAGACAATATTACACAAGTAGAGCAAGACAAGGTATTATTCTAGTATATACAATGTTGCGAGCAATACCGTATTTCTATCTCACTTTAAAACAGAAAATAGAGCGCGCAGCGGGGTATTGCATTCGCGTCGTTCAAAAGTTGTGCCTAGGCACAAAACTAACTCTAAAATCGGTGGTACAGTATGTGCTCCGCCTTGTACACCAGCCGACAGGTCAATAACTAACTGGGTCAGCACCTCTTAACCAACGAAATATCTATATCTAAAGCAAAGAACCGCCCGCCAAAACAGTCATTGGTTCATAATGCATCCAATCGTAAAAATATATAAAATTATTAACTTCGTAGCAGGAATTTTAGAGACCGCACTAATAAAAGTTCAAAGTGGACTCTGTGTTTATCACAGTTTATCTTATATATAAACTGTGGTATCTATTTTCACTTTCGCTATCTGCGAAAGTGTGTGATATAAGGGAGATAGTTGTGGAAAAGGGAAAGTTTAACGCGTACAGAGTAATGTCTTAAAGTGGAAGCAATAAAACTTTACAAAAAAATATATTGTATTTGCTGACACAGGTACTTGCCTAAACTCGTATTGAAATAACTAGTTGCGTTCTCTAAAACAATACGCGGGTTTCTGTGAAGTTTAGGGCCCAACATGAAAGGAGCGTTATTAGTCAAAACTTCAATTTCGCGACCTGGGGAAAGTATTGAGAACGCGTTGTCCCGTGAGACATCTTAAACCATATCCAGATTCTGTTACGTTACCAGGTTATATATTTTCTATTATATTATATCTTGCCGTGGAAGTTTTGGGGTGACACCGATTTTTTAGTAGTAAAATATGTTTTTACATATCAATCTAAGAGATTCAGCTAGGTTAGATGCTTATTATTGTGACTGTTTTTGTAAAAATTGAAATACGCCCACCCACATCAACTCTGAATTGGACGCAGACTAGTACCATTTCATTATTTGCGACAGTGAAAAGATGGGAGAAGCTCAATGTATGCGTGATCGTGCTAGCTTAGCTGATCATGAGCGTTTGGCATAGCCAAATACTGCGAGCGTTACCAATATCATTGGAATTGGTTATCATCTCTGTGTTGCGGCACAATTGTTGAATCAAGGTTAAATAAATAGTAGAGACTATGGTCATATTGAAATGCTTATTTCGCATCAAAATCTTTTGCAGGAATACTTTCAAAGCTCTGTTAGAGGGTTAAGCGAAGCGAGATTTTTTGTGTCACTTCGAAACTGCAAATGGCATTTATATTCGCCGCTGCACACCGGGATCAAAGAACATTCAAAACTGCAAAGGTCCAATTTGCTCCAAAAAGGTGAAGTTCATTTTCTGACTATTTTCTGGGATAGTCAAACATTTTAGTGGTCTTGACGATGGGGAACTAATGCATTAGAACAACACACCATATGCATGACGCAAATTTACGAATTCAATATCAAATTGGCTGACCAGCCACCGTTTTCCTCGGATCTGACACCCAGCCTCATTTTGCTCTATTCTAAGCTTAAAGTCTCTCTTAGAAATCAAAGTTTGATATAATGCGAGGAGGTTGTCGCATACACAAACGTTATTTTGAAGACAAAGAGGACAGGTATTTATTGTTTTGGAGATTTAGGTTAGATCATAGCTGGAAAAAATTTATTGACTTGATTAGGGTGAACATAAAATGACATTTGACGTTTGTATGAGCAAGTTATCTCTTACCTGCGCACAAATAGATTTATAATGAACTATACAATAAAATTATAAATTATGAGTTTTTTAAAAAGATAATAGAAAATGTTAATTGTTAATTTGCTAAATAGAAATATATCAAGACAAAAATACAAGCAAGTAACCGTTGTAGTTGTAGCACACCGAATTTGAAAACAGTTTTAAAATCAATTTGTCTAAAAATATTGAATAATGAAATAGAATTTTAGCAATCTTGAATTTCCGGGCAAGTTCTGCTGTTGTGCCACTTTCAATTACTCATCTTCACAGTGCCGATTTCTTAGAGATCACTAACGTCTTCTATTTTCTGAATGTACCTATTGGCATAGCGGCTATTTTTGATTAGTTTGGTAAGTATAAAATTATCATCAGAAACAAATTCTTATTAAATGTTTTAAAAACTTTCTCTAAAAGCCAGGCTTGAAGTGAAAGTAATTTTAAATGTATTTATGTGTATAAGGGAAAATCCCAGCCTAATTTGTATCCTTGTGGTCCTTATACAATACATCGAATGCTCACAAGACCATACTTCAACATAACATATTCTGATCCGTCTTAATGTATACTTCCCGTTGTTACATATTATTTGTCGTTTGCAGTACACTGATGGTTGCTATGTTACAGCCAATTAATTTTCTACATCAGAATGTATGCTTTTCTTTAAATCCGTCGTTTAGTAAATCGTACTGAGAGTCTTCATATCAAAACTTTACACATCAGCAACAATGTACAGAGTAGGTTCATATAAAAATTGATGTGTTTACTTCTGACACATCAAACAATGATCGACGCTTATGACGCACCCTTCGATTCCATGGTCACAAAAATATGTTAAAGGACAACTATATTTTAATATACAAAGGACTTCAATCAATTAAGGATTTTAGAAATAAAACAGTAGACTCAGTTGCAATCCTCGAGACAATAGTTCAACCTTAAAAAGAAATTGAGATCGAATGGAATATATCAATACATTTCTTGCATCTCTAATTATGAAAGAAAGAATACATCGATAAATTTCTTACATCTCTATGACCCAGTTCATTGAACTTTTTTTATTATTATGTTAGTACTGTATTTTTCTTGAACCTTGTTACAATTTTTTTATTCTTGTCTTTTCTTGGGATTTAAGGTTCTATTTTCTAAGCGATTTGTTTTTTCTTTTGAAATATTTTTATTCCATACCAATGGTAAAACGTTTCGGCTTATTCGCCTTCCTCAGATACATCTCTTTTCTAAAAATTTATTTTACACTACATCACAACAACAGTCAGTGTGACATGAAATAAAAAAATTTCAAAAGAAAAAAAAAATCGCTTATAAAATAGAACCTTATTAAATCCCAAGAAAGGAAAAGAATAAAAAAATTTATTATTATTGAAATTGTAGCTCGTCTGAACATATTGGATTCATTGAACTTTTTATATTATTATTGAAATTGCAGCCCGTTTGGCTTATTATTGAAATTGTAGCCCGTCTGCACATATTGTGGTCATTGAACTTTCTTATTATTATTGAAATTGTAGCCCGTCTGTTGAGGACGGTAAAAAATCAATATTCGAATGCCAAATGTGTCAACTTGTGTAATTTGCAGTATTTTTGGCTATTCCCTGGTTTTGGTCAAAAAAGATTTTTTTTTTTATATTGTGGTTGATTTATTCTGTAGATAATGTTTGTATTATTCAGTTGCCAAAATATCGGTTATAAATTAAATTTATTGAATGATGTGGATTTTTTACGTTAGTTACCCGGTTCTGCCCCCCGTTTCCTTACTTACAATTTACAGAACACAAAAATGTGGATAAACTGGTACAAGGCGACAAAACTCACTATGATAAAATCTGATCTCGCTTCTCTCTTGCAACTCGTATCAGACAACATCTTGTAATCCTCCGTCATAAATTCTCTCTCTCTTCATCATATTTATTCACTTGATATTTTTAATTTTATTGCTACTTAGAATAAACGTATTTTCGAATGCTGATAATAATTATTGTAAAAGCTTTAAATAATGTGTAAAATTCGTGTTATATGTGAGAATATGAGTTTTAGTACTCTAATATAAAATATTTTAGGACTTTAATATTACATAACTTTTATTATACCTTGTATTCATATAGTTGTCGCTCTTCTTAATTTAAGGAGGAAAGGTTGCAAAAAGGTACAGCATAGTGGGTTTTTGTCTCGTTAGTGAATGTCGACATAAATACGTACAAAATATAACATTGAGAGATATATAAATGCGATATATATATATATATGTTGTTGGGAGAAACCTTTGAGAATCACCCTGTTGCTTGGAGACGAACGACTTCTAAAAAGGTATTGTGTAACTCAGCTACAAAAGTGGCTGTTGTGCATGTATCTTATATTTCTTTCGGCGTATATTTTTCATCAGCCAATACGAATAAGATGTTTCATCTACTAAAAAATATTGAATAAGTTAATATGAAAAATAGTCAAAGTATTAATATAACAGTATTTTCGATTTCAATTTTTTATTTGAGTATTTGAGAGCGATTCTGAGGACGCCCAACGATTAGTACCAAAAATAAACAAAACATTTTCGGACATAAATCAAAGATAATGATTTAAAAGTAAACCATCTTAGGCTAAACAAGTGGAACTTTGTTTCAACAAAAAATATCAACTTTTTTAAAGCAAAAACCTGCTTAGATAGGTACTTTGCCAAAAAATATTTTGAGACGAACAGAAAAACTCATATAAACGAGGAAATACTGAAAGAGGAAAGTCAATAGTTCAGAGGATTATCCAGTTTACAAAACCGAAAACTATTTGCCATCTTATTAATTTTTTAATTTATTTCAAGTTATTTTCTTTTTGTGTTATGTGCGCCTCGAAAGTAGATGTAATATACTGATACAAAATATGGTATCTTAGACTGAGGTGCGTATAAGGTCGGCCTGTGTTTGTAAATTGGATTGTTACGAACTGAAAAATGAAAACGTTTATTTTTTAAATCGGAATCCGTAATAGTTGGTTACCTAAGAAGTGCGGAAAGTAGTATTTTCCGACGCCAGGGTAGTTGACCGAACGACGCGCATTGCGATTTTATGAATGAAATACCTTGTGAAATGCGCCGGTCTGGAATATGAATGTGAAGTTGATAAACTGCTTCGATACGGTATAAACTGTGGTAAAGTAGGCAACGAAGCTGCGTTGCCAACCGCTCTTAAAACAAAATAATAATAAAAATAGTAGACCATGATATTGTCTGTCGTGAAGTATAGTTAGATTATACATTCAATTTTGCGCTTGCAAAGGGCAACGCTAGTTTTTGCTTGCCTGCGGTATTGTTTGCAAGTAGATAAGGATGGCCGCAGGATAGCGTTGCCGACGCGATCTACTTAAGCGATAACACTGCACTATCATAGAATAGGTAATGGCGCATCTTGTTTCACGCTAACTTCTAAAGTAGTTTTGAAGAAACGTTGATAAGTAATTGGACAAGACAACGGTCTAACACAATTTATCAAACAATATTGTATTTTAGATTTTTGTTGGAATAGTGTCTTTTTTGCTACGTCAGTGAAAATCCACTTCATTTGTAGTAGAAACTGAACCAGAAACTAGGCGAAAAGTGCAAACAATCTCATTAAAACTGTTATCGACATATATCCGGCGGGCTCTATGTTATTATATGTATATAAAGTTGCAATTTCAAACATATTGTAGAGGACTGGCTGAGCGCTAGATTTCTATATACCTACACGCAGTTGACCCCTTTGAATGTGGCTGCGTTGCTATGGACCCGATGTCGCCACAAAGCTTTTGTGATCCGGATACAAACCAAGTTTTGGGGGTCGCGTCTATTTCACCACCAAACATATTTTACGACCAACTATAATACTGTAAATTATATAAACGTGATTTTAAGATATATGTTTAGATCATCTATTTGACTGTTGAGTTAAATTTACCTACTTGTAGAAATAGCACAGGTTTTTACGAGGGTTTTTTTATATAATATTTATAATACCTAAACGTAATGTTTTTTTTTTAATAAATTGATTGATTTTACAAAATGTCGATAATTTTTTCCGTTTTAATTAATTTTATTCAATTTTCAAAAATACAGTTGAGACATGTTGAAATATAAGGGAAAATAAAAAAGCATATTTGTTCTCTTAAGTTTGTAACACTCTGTAGAGTAATTTTGCAACATAAACTACACTGGATATGCTTTTCTGCACAGTTTCATTCATTTTTAACATTTTGCTGTTTCATTCTTCTTCGTATCGTTATCGGTGTAAGAGATATAAATTTTTGAAATAAACATTGCATTTTTTACAACAATTATTGAAAACACTCTGGAATGTTTAGGTTTCCTTGGAAACGTATTCTGCATTTGTCAATCAGTTTTATCACACATTTAGAGCATTTAAAACGTTTCGTGAGTGAATTCCAAATTTATTTTTTATTTTACGATGCCTTTGTCATCTGAAGATTCAGCTAGAGCCGTTGCTCAATGATGTTGGTTATTCCTATAGAGAAGTGACGAATATTCTAGGTTTACCAAAATCTAGGGTGGAAAGAGCCGCTGCAAGATTTCGTGAAATTGAAAGTTATGGTAGAAGACCTGGATCTGGAAAAAATCGTGCTACTTCCGCCCTTGATTACCGCTTTATAAGAGTCTCAGTTTTAAGAGATCGGCATACCAGTGCAGTATTGATATGAAATGAACTCCAAAAAGTTCGTCAAGTTGCTGTCAATGAAATTACAGCAAGAAGAAGATTTTATGAAGTCAATTTATTGGCCTGAAGACCGGCAACTGGACCAGAGCTCATCAGACAGCATCGAGTTAATAGACTTCTTTTTTCACAAGAACACATTAACTGGAACCTTCAAGAGTGGAAGCAAGTTCTGTTTTCAGATGAGTCTAGATTTTGCCTGAGGGCTCCTGACGGACGAGAAAGAGTATGGAGATGACAAGGGGAGAGATTTCCCAATGTAATTTTAGCGAAAGGGTTAGCGTGGTGGTGGATCCATTATGTGGGGCGGTATTTCATTTGACGCTCGAACAGAACTTGTTTTTATTGACAGAGGAACTTTAACTGCCCAAAGGTATATGTCCAGTAGAACATGTATAGGACATGTTAGGTAGAGGAATCAGAAAACGCCGAGGACAGTTATTCACTATTCAACAACTCCGAAATGCTCTAGAAGAAGAATGGGGTAATATTCCACAAGAGGATATCCAAAACCTAATTAGAGGAATGACTCGACGTTTATTAGCTGTTATAAGAGGTAGAGGAGGTAACACGAAGTACTAACTTTTAAAACTTTTACTTTTTTTCAAAAATTCATATCTCTTAAACCGATAAGGATACAGAGAAGAATAAAACAGCAAAATGTTAAAAATGAATGAAACTGTGCAGAAAAGCATATCCAGTGTAGTTTATGTTGCAAAATTACTCTACAGAGTGGTACAAACTTAAGAGAAAAAATATCCATTTTTAATTTCCTGTAAATTTGAACATGTAAACCGTATTTGTGAAAATTGAATAAAATTAATTAAAACCGAAACAATTCTCTACATTAAGTAAAAAAAAAGTTGGAATCGGACTATGGAAAAAAAAGTTATGATACATACAAAGACAATTTATTACGGTTAAATTTGTTGTAATTAAAGTTTGATTTGTCGTAAAAAATTGTTTATCATCATAGAAGCTCTAGTAAATAATGGCCGTTGTTGGCATCCGCTCTAAGCAGATGCTCTACAAGAAAATGCAGCCACAAAAATTCAATTTAAAATGAAGCTAGCACAAATACAAAACTGGAGCGCTAACGTAATTAAAATGCCAAAAAAAAAGGAGAAAGCAAACTTGGAAAAGAGTAGGTATGCTTAAAATGAGCGCGGGTGGTGTTATAGGATAAAATTAAAGCCAAAAGAGAAATAAATACCGGAAACCAAATTTATAAGAGTTCTATGTTGGCAGGTACAACTACGCTTTAGAGAAACAGATGAAAAATTACCTACCAGCTACAGCAGGTTTACTTATTGCAGCAGCTGCTTCTTTATTACATTCAATAAAAAGGTGCAGCAAATAATTATGAAAGTTCTATTATTATACTTAAACATAATTAACATAATAGAATGTTTAACGATAATTAGGTGTATCGTATTATAAGAGAGTATTCTACCATTTTATATATTGTATAGTCTTTCTAATCTTAGTTTAAAATTATTTAAAAAACCACAACTCGATTTTCCTTTGTAATGTCAATACCTACCGCAGCCGTTCATAGGCTCACCCTTTTAACTTTTCATAACAATACATGCATACATCCTTTAGGTATTAATAATTGTATGTTCATTTGTATAAAAGTATACTGTATTTTTGCTTGCCGCTACAACACGGCAACATATAAACCTATGCTGAAAAAGAAGAAGAAGTTTAGACATAGATGCACACGTACCTATAGTCCATGTTCGAACAGCAAGGGACATACCTTTATAATAATTAATACGAGTACTTGTTATGCAAATAAGTAGGTACATTTATAATAATGTGCTTATGATTAACAACAAATTTTACTCACTTAGTCAGTGACATTTTCTATAGAACGTAAAAATGTTAATATATTATAATAATAATATATATAATAATATGTGTATTCGTCACTTTATTATTTTCAGACCTTAACTGATGATAAATATTTAATAGACGACGCTGGCTTTGCACATGTAAATCTTGATGCTTAAACTCCCAACGTGTTCCGCTCGTGTCGTATACCGGCCGTGTCTGAGACAGTGACTGCAAAAAGTTTCATCCACTTAAGGTTTTATTGAAAATTATTACCTAATTTACTAGATCTTCTTTCATGTTATTAATCTAAGAAAAACTATTGCACAGATCTTCTTTCATTCATATATTTATTTGCAAACGCTAATCTTATTTTTTTTCGATTTTTCATTAACGCAATACTGTTTCCAGTCACTGTAGTTATTTGTATTACTGTCGGTATCCTTTTATATCCCCATGGCAGGTATGATTTAGTATACGCCTTATATATACGAGGGAGAAATGTAACAATAAACGATGCCCTTTTATAATGTAATGTAAAGAGGCATGGGAACGCATAGCCCCGGTAGAATCGTTAAATTTATATTATATTTTACATGGACTTTGCACTTTACAAGCTTAACAATTGATGTAATAGCCAATAATACATCATGTTAAATTTTTATATTGGCAGATTATTGAGCTGTCTTGTTTCTTTCTTCTTCTTTTATAATTGACGTATTTATTATGTATTAATATACAAGGTGTCCGGTCTTCAATTTGCAGTTTTACGGGTAATTCATTAAAAATTTTGCGGACTACATTCCAAAAATAATTAGGTACACATAGTCTTCCAAACATATAATTTTAATGAAATGACCTACTTATTTTTATTGCAACTAGTTTCGTATCGGATCCCTTCTAGTTATTGAAATTTTAAAGATATTTTTACGCAATCATTCCAAGTGGAACACTCTGCGTCTAGTAGGGTGCATCGATAGAGTATTAATTTGATCATTGAAATATTACCATATATCTACCTTTATTTTTGCAAGTTTTCTTTTAGGTTGCAATTGATCAAGCAATTACCTATTTTTTTATGTTAATTAAAAATCAGAAAACTTGTTGTGACTAGGTGACCATGGTTTTTTATAGCAACAAATTAGTTAAATAGGTGTACATTTTGATGCTTGCAATCAATATATCAATGTATTGCTTTGGAAACTGTATATGCACAAAAACAATAGACGTCCTTATAAAAGAATGCTGCAGACACTAGTAGAAATATCTGACCGTACTGGAAGCGTAGTAGGTAGCTTACGAAAATAAAACCAGAACCAAAAGACGTTTAAATTATTACAATTAATTGGCAATTGACCTAGATAACGATTTAGAATTAAAGAAATCGTCTGTGCGAAACGGTCTTCGGAAAATGAGTTCCATCCCTACCGAAACGAATTTTGAAAATCGAGTTACATTTGTTGAAATTCACGGTTGCCTATGTATAAACTTTTCTGGATTTCTACACAACAAAAGTGCAATAGCGTATATGTATTCGATGTATGTGGTTTTTTCTATATTTTCCTTATATATATTAAAGGGAACTATTACGGATTCATATCAATAAATATACAATTTTCATTGCTTCTTCACTATATAGAATGAATCTTTTGTGTAGAATGTATATTGAAATTGATTATTTTTTGCGTTTTTTTTTTAATTTAATTGAATGTACTCGTTTTATTGGTTAAATATTTTTCTTTTCATCGTCTTTTTTTTGCAGTAACCAACTACCAAGACAGCTGTCTGAGTCATTTAGGGATTATTTTTCGTACTAGTACTACTTCGATTTTTTAGATTTTGTCATCACGCAAGTATGTAGGTTAAGCATTGGTAAATAAAATCAATGCAGTTTGGAGAAACCTTCCCGAAAATACTATTCAAAAATTATTGCTGCGGCTTTAATAATAATGGGTATTCTATTCACTATCTAATACTTCTCGCTATTGTAATTAATAAATGTGTTAAATGGTTTTTTATTGTAATATTATGTAAAATAAAATACTGTCGGACTTCATTTCGTCGATTCTTATAATTATAAATGTTTCTGTACCTTCATTCATTTCGTTTAAAGTGTACTAAAATATTGTGAAATATTGCTAATATTGGTGACAATATTTCATTAAAATTAGCTGGGGATTACAATAATAAGTTATTAATTTTTCAAATTCAAAGAAATAAAGCACTTTGTTGCTTATCCAATAGTGTGTATATATACAGGGTATCTTAATCAGACGCCGAAATATCTAAGGGAGGGATTCCTCAGGCCATTTAATGCAAAAAAAATTTAAACCAGGAAACAACAAATTAAAGTGAAGAGTTTTTATAATATATTTATTAGTACAACCGTCCCTTATGTTGCAAATTTGTGGTGCTTAGAGATAAATAAACATAAAAGTACAACAGTTAGTTGTAACAGAAATAATAGGATCACAAAATAAATATTATTTATTTAAAATAAATTGAAAATAAATATGAACTGAAATAATATTTATGTGAATAGACATAAATTTATTAAAAACCAATATTTGCTTATACCGCTTGAACGCCGAAGGACACATTTTATTTTGGTATGTAGTAGGATTATTAAAACGATAATGTTTTACAAGAATAAATATTTATTTTTACACCTATGTCAAAATAATATGCAATAGACAAATTTGAACGTAATGAAAACAAAATGAGCATGAGCAACTTTCTTGGACAATTATTTTGTACACACTACAAATAAAAACTAGTAAATCTACGTTAATGGTTTTGGTAAACATCGCGATACTATGGAAGATTCTCACAATTTCGTCTTAGGCAGCTCCTCAGCTCATCACACCACACTCGAGGATTTACATTTATAATGTCTCGTGGCATTTTAATAAACTTCCTGACCATTTAAAATCATTTCTTCCAATCAAATTTCGGAAAGAATACAAAAACTTCTTGCTTCGGGGTAATTGAATAGGCATGCATCAAATAAAATAATGTAGGTATTAAATAAATTAAGGTAAGTATTCTAATATAGGCGTCCCGCTAAAGGGAGTATCGGCGCATCTGTGTGTTGGTATTGTGCTTTATGGGGTCAATGACCTCCCAGGCAGTCGATATAGTGAATTGTTGTTCGCTCGGCGTACTACCAACAAAAACTAGATGTCGCCAAACACATTCTTTTACATCTCTCTACCGTGTGGGATATATAATAATACGCGGTATAATACCACATTATTTGCGGGGGTTTGGCTGTCAACTACTGACCGATCACCACTGATGAGTCGTGGATCCACGAAACGGCCGTCTGATGAAAGTATAGTGGTTGACAGACAAACTCTCGTAATTAAGTCTTGTTTTGTTAAACAAGCCCAGTTTTAATATAGGCGCCCAGCTAAAGGGAGTATCGGCGCATCTGTGTGTTTGTAGTTGTGCTTTATGGAATCAGTGACCTCCCAGGCAGTCGATATAGGGAATTGTTGTTCGCTCGGCGTACTACCAACAAAACTAGATGTCGCCAAACACATTATTTTACAAATATTAAAATGTTGCTTTACTTTTGACGCATTACAATATTGTATTGAAAGCTGCTGCCGCCGATAATAGCATCGTACTTGCATAGATTTCTTTAATTTTTCGAAAATGTTGCTCTATTTTTGTCCAATAGTATATATTATGTTATGCTGGCTGATCATAAAATATCTCAAGTTGCGTTTGCGGTCACAGTGTGAAAAATTTCAGTTTTTATATATACAGCGGAAAAGTAAAATATGGAACAACACTATTTTAAATTTTTATTGTTATATGAATAAGTATAATCTATACTGAGAGTGGAGTGCAATGTTAAACAAAGCAAATAGCGTGTTAAACTTCACATTTCATGTAAAACAAAGTAGCTAGTTATTTTTGTTTATTAGGTATAGCAAGAGATAAGTTTTGAGTTTTGCCATCGGTCGTAACAAACGAGAAAAGTAACCGTTATGTAGTAACAAAGGCAAAAGAATAACAATGATATCACTCTAAAATATGTAATTGCACAATATTTGTTATTCCTTTGACTTGGTTCGCCAGTTGCAACAGTTTAGTTAGGTATTCGTAGAAAATTCATTTGTCATAAGGTCAAACATATTTGAAATTAATGTTTTAAATCTTATATTATACCTAATATATCGAATGGTTAGGTAGGTCGGTATTATTAAAGTATAGTTTATCGGGTTATTAGGTCGTCTCATAGAATTAGTACTTCTATTTTTGAACTTTGCCCATTGAAAGAAAATCTTCTAATGTGAGATTCCAATTAAATTTACTAATTAACAACATCCAATTGCTTACAAGCAAAAAGACATAATCCGTATTTTCTTTTTTCATTTTCAAGCAAACTCAATTCTGTAATTTATAAATACTAGCGAAGATATGAGTCATGTCATTGATCTCATTGTGTGTATTGAATAATTTTTCATTGATTTAATATAAAATATCCTAAAACAATTAACATAAAAAAGATCACATAAGCGTTCGAAAAGAGTGTAAAAAGAGGCTAAAAACTATTAACATATTTCCAAAACATAGCAGAAATATTGATTAGTTATTTATAGTTTTGATAGAATATCACCTATGAAATGTAAATTTGCTTACAAAGGCGTTCGTAAATAGTGGAAAAGGGGTCAAAATAATTCGAAATAATATGGAATAATTTAAATAAAAAATAGCTTATATTAAAAAAAATAATTTAGAAATATAGCTTGTAATTATAATAATATATATTATTATTAAATTATACATTTTGTATTTTTTAGATTTTAAATCGTTACCCAGATGAAATCATATTTTTTAGGTTATAACGCCCAGCATCCGCAATGAACTCGACTGTAAATTATTGAGTTCATATCGATAAAACTTTTGTGGTGACAGAACCGATTTTTTTTTTAATATCGAACAAACAATTTTTTTTTTATTGTTTTTTGCCTATATTAAATTTATTTTGACAGATGATGACGGTAAAATGTGTCTCTAATTTAAAGACTGATGAAATTTTCATAAAAGTTTTGTAGAGGCGACGTCATTGTTTTCCTTATATTAAAATATGATACCTTAAAAAATATTTAATCAAATATTTCAATGCACTAGTACCTACTTATTTCAATCAAAACAACAAGTAAATAGGATCTGTGATAATAATAGTCAAATATATCTGAATTTTAACAACTAATCAAATTTGGAAAGCCGCTGTGTTGAGAGATATGTGGCTATATGAAATATTATAAATTTTATGTGTGTGATATATATTATGACATAACAGTTTGTTTACAAATTTACTTTCATCATGAATAATTATTATGTTCGGGATCGAATTAAAATGCATAGGTAGATCGCGTATTATTTTAATTAAGCTTCAGTCCATATTCCCATAGGCTCGTCACATTCTCTATCAGGTGATTTACATCAAGGGTAAAAATCTGATTTTTTTATCAAGATATTCGTACCTAAATTTGGTACAGCACACAGAATAAAAAAACGGTTGTGTCACCCCAAAATTTTCCCGACAAGTTATAATATGATCAAAAATATATAATCTGCGTAACGAAACAGAATTTTAATAATAATTATTATTATAATTGTATTATTTTCATTGTTTCAATTAAACTAACGTAACAAACTAACTACTTTACTCAAAAATTAAAAAAAAAAAAAGTATTCCCAGAGCTAGGACTCGAACCCGTAACCCTTCGCATGCAAAGCGAACGCCTTATCAATGACGCCAAAGAAACCTGGTTAGAAATATTGTATTTTAGTTATAATAATATAGGTTCCAACAACCTACCTGGTGAAATTTTAAGCGCAATTTTCTCGAGGATAATAGGGGCAAATATTAGATGTAACCTATCGCTGTTATGTAGATAAAAAATGCTTTAAAATGATGTATCACGCGGCCCCTACTACTATTTGGAAATTTAGCGGTTTTGTCCACGCCTCTCACAAGGCTTAAGCCATTTCAACCAAAAACTAATGGGGAATTATCGGTTTCATCATGACCTGTAAGAGATAGTGCAAATGCACCACAAAATCGGATGCAATCTATTATCTTCTACACCACGTACAAGTTTTTCGTTACATTCACGTTAAACTTTTGAATATATATCGAATATAATAGCTCCCTAATATTAAGCGAAACCAATAAAGTGTATTTAATGTAATTGCTTTAATTCTTTGTGTTTTTTTTTTAGTTTTATGGCATCAAATAAGTAACTCTAACCTGCGACCATGATATTTCATCTCCAAACAGTACAGCAGGCAAGCAAAAACGAGGGAGCCCTTTGTTACAACCATACACATCTGATTATTTCTCGAATATGAAAGAATTATTAAAATGCCTTGTAAGGATTTTCCACAAATCGAAGCACTGTTTTTCTATTATTAAAGTATCTTTAAATTTGTATAATTAAATAAATTATCAAACATGTGTTAAATTATAAATAATATAGGAATAAAAGCCGCCTACTACGTACTTCGTATAATCAAATCGTCAGAAAAAAAAAACCATACATGTTTCGAGATTGAAAAATCTCATCGGCAGTGGTGATATCACAATTTATAAATCATTGGATAGTGAACATGTTCTTAATTGATAATATAAATTACTATTTCACGCTGTGGAAAAAAGGAAATTTGTATTTAAACAAAAATTTTCTTAAAAACATACAAAACCTTTTAAGAGATGTCGTTTAAGAAAATTTTTTGTTATATATTAAAATTTCTTCCCTTTTTTGCCACAGTGTGACTTAGTAATTTATATTATCATTTAAGAACCTGTGTTCACTCTCGAATGATTTCTAAATTGTGATATCACTACTGATGATGATATTTTAAATCTCGAAACATGTATGTTTTTTTGAGGATTTGAATATACGAAGTACGTATTGCGGAGCAGTCGTCTTATATTCCTATTAACTTAATCCCTTGCTAATATGAATTATTTTGTAAAAATAAAAGAAAACAATTATCTTTCGCTTATTTGCTAATGCATCTCACCATTTTTGTGGAAAGAAGAAGTTACAAAATTAAAATTTGAATTCCATAAACGATAAATCCTGCGTCGAAGAAGTATTATTTCTATAATTTTAGTTGCCTCTGGAAGTTTTCTGTCTAGAATATCAACCTTGTTTGGACAAGTTATAACATCGAAGTAGGTATAGGAAGTTAGACAAACGCGTAAAATTAGTGAAGTTATGGTGTACGTTAGATAGTATAAATCTGATGCAGGATTGATCCAGAAGTATGGTTTCTATAAGTTTGGTTGCCTGTGAAAGTTTTCTGTCTAAAATAATTGGAAGTTTTTCTGTGAAATAACCTAACTCAAAATTATTTATTTAACAACTCTATGTGTTCTCATTACCTCGTAGAAATCAGAAAAAGAGCACTTGCCATAAAGAGAGTGAGAGCAATCCATCTATAGGCAAATTAGTGTTCCAGCATGAATGTGATGATATTTGTGCGAAGCGTGATAGGAATTATTAAAATTGATGTTGCAATCGGTAATATTTCATTGTAATGAACTAGCCGACGCTCGCTTCGTGTACTGTGGGATGTTTTTTTTTTAGAACTTGATGCATGACAATAATGCCAATCACATTAAAAATAAATGAACAAAATTTTGCAAAAACTGGAATTATTTAAAATATGTGTTTGTAAATAAAACAAAGTTATTTTTTATTTTTCATTATTCTATAGAATACTAATTTACCAGGAGAATAATTAAACTTTTTATACTCGTATCACTACACGTGCAGCATAATTTATTTTTTGTTGAAAAGCATATCACTAGTTTTCCGATAAAAATGTATGTTCGATTTTAATTTGCTTGACAAATAATGTTAAAAAATATTAAAACTTTATACTAAAACTACGTTACCCGCATCATTTTGCTGCACCAGACGAAAATATAGAAGACCAGGTGAATAAATATATCACTTTTAGAGAAATACCTCAGATATTGTTGCAGTACGGCTATGACAAATTTGCCGTTTTATAGATTCTATCACTATAGCATAGTTTAAAATAATATACAGTTACTTCACCTCGTGTCGGCACGTTTGATGTTCATGTCTACAAAGCAATTCGCCGCGCTTATAGTTATATTATAGTATCTTATAGTTTATATAGATATAGTATATATAGTGGCTGGGAATGCGACGAATCGATGCCGTTTTCAGCGTCTACTGAAACTTCTTATCTATAGTTAATATTCGATGACTATAGCACCAAATCGTTTTGCAATATTTTGACGGCAAAGCTATACGAACAAGGATCCACATCCTCCTAAACAAATAGATGCACAATTAAGTTCTGCATTTGACCATCTAATAATATAAAGGGTGTCCTATTTAAAAAAATTAACTTTTTACGGTTTGCAAATGATTTAATTCGTCATCAAAATTTGGACCCTGTATGCAATAGATGGAAATGGATTTCGAAAGTATCATTCCTGTTCATTAGTCTACCCGAAAATTACTTACCACGGGAAAATGAGTAAACATTACAGGGTTGAAAATAAAAATACATCCTTGAAAAATTTTCAAAACGATCAAGAGCTTATCTAAGAAACAGTGGAAATGTGGTATGGGAAATCTGAAGAAACCTGTCATGAAATTTTCTCAGAAATGCAAAAATAAAATAATATGCTTAGTGTTCCATTTAAAATAAGGAAGTTGATGGCAGTATATTTATAACCGGATGTTGTACGACCTTGAAGATATTTTAGAATAAAAGACAATCTTGGATAACCATGAAATCTGTAAAAATAATGTCAGAAATAAATAAAAACTAAAATCGCAAAACATCGTTTTTTCAAATATTCTCGAAAAGTTAATTTACTTGCGAAAACACCATTTAAAAGGTGTTTAAATTATACAACTTTTCTCTAATTTAACCAACATTG
Source organism: Apoderus coryli (assembly GCA_911728435.2). Classification (NCBI taxonomy): domain Eukaryota; kingdom Metazoa; phylum Arthropoda; class Insecta; order Coleoptera; family Attelabidae; genus Apoderus; species Apoderus coryli. The sequence continues at coordinate 13,326,021 of OU452200.1, read as the reverse complement.
TAGCTCCTACCATTTCCAAGATCCCAATGCTATCCCATTTTTATCTTGGACACAGTGTATATATGCTTTAAATAGAAAATTAACATTTTAAATTTAGTGTATATTATTTACCATAATAATAAGGTGCTCTATATTGTTTAAAACGTTATAGAGAAAGTCTATTCAAAATATATTTTGTGTTTTCCCTTAATAAGTTTTGCTTATTTCTAGACAACAATTGAAAGCAGAAGAAGAATGTGTAACTCAAATTTTAGCCTCTTTGATAAATTACTATTAATCTTTACTGATAAGTAAAATAACTACCAAAATTAGTTAAACCACTTTGTACTTTGGAAAATTCATTACTACCTACGCTAACATTATTTTTATGTTAGATGTAAACTAAAGTGTTATAGGTATTATAAAACAATTTTCTAATTTTAATTTACTTTTCGTAGCAAAGCTTTTATGGAGGCATAATTTTTTTCGTTCTTCAGTAATTTGAGTACGAGTATATCTGCTGATAGATCTATAATATGTAATTCTTTTGCTTGGTCTCTATTTACTTATTTGACTATGTACCTGTACAATATATCATTGTAATCATTCTTATGTTTGTAATAATCTTGTCTACAAATTATTGTATTAGTTTTTGACAAAAATATATTAAGTTATTTACGAAATCTCTATGAGTTTATAAAATCGGTTTGAGAAAATACTCATAACTACTCATAAATATCGAGCAATTTAACAAAAATAAGAATATGAATTGTAATAAACTTCTTTCTGACAGGTAATTCTTCAACATATAACTTCATACATAAGCGCAAGACAAATTTCACTGGTATCTATATTTTGCCGGTATATCCAGTTACGTAAGGGGCAAACTTTCAACTCCCAGAAGACTGGGAGCAAAAGAGAATTATTATTAGGTACCTACATAGGTAAGCACGCCAGTCCTGAGTATTATTAACGACTTTTACACACAACTTTTCATACATTTATCATGTAGTTGGGGTATTTCTTAATTTTTTTTTACTATGAGGTAGTAGCGCAACAAGAATAGCTTCATTCTTTACATTTGATAATGAATAAAAACAACATAGCATCATAAGATTAAAAGCTTAAATCCGATATATACCGGGTGGCCCATTTAAGAGGGACCACTACCTTGTCTGAGAAACTATAAATGGTACAACAAAAAGTTAAATAGAAACTTTTGTTGCGTTAATTTGTTTTTATTTATGTAATATTTACATACACAGGGTGGCTCATATTGCAGTGACTGCATTCAACTTCCTTATTTTAAATAGCATACTTTATAGATTGATACATATTAAGATAGAGCCCTAAAAGACAAAGTTGACGATATCTAATAGCATGCGGTTTACATTCACCGTTTCGAATTTACTCTCGTTTACCTTCAATATTTGGCAACATTTCAACTAGCGTAGTAATGATTTTTCAGGTTCTGTTTATATAGAAAAAATATACATAAATGCTGTACTTCTGCCAACAGAACTGCTAGTGTAATATGAAAAATCACATAGTGTTGCCATATTTGGTATTTCATTAATTTTCTCGTTTTTTTTTTTAAATGCACACCCTTATATATTATGTCAGATATAAATGAACTATTGAAAGACAATTCAACGATATATATCATGCGGTGCCCTCGCGTCACTGTTTCTAAAATATCAATGGTGGAATTATTCTATGAATGCTTGGAAATGTTTGATGGTAGACATTTATTAGGATAAGTGCGCATTAATCCTTATAATTTCTGATAGTGCTGTCTTTGTCGTCGAAAATCTGCATAAAAACGACCGCTATCTATGTGACTTAACTTAAAGCTGCACCGAAGGTGCAGCCGCATATCTGTCTATATGGAAAATTAGTTTTTTGCTGCATCACAACAGGTACTTTTTAAGGGAATTTAATGAGGCCACACTATTTTATTAATTAATTTAATTACATCTGCAAAAGTTCATTTTATGTGCGACGCAGAGGGAGATATCAACTACTTCCCATCCATCAAACTTAGGTTACTGAAAAATATATGATCACATCCATCCATCTGACGGCTCTCATGACACTGTCACTTTAGGTTATTATCACTTTTTCAGTAACATTACTTCAAATACACAATGACAACTTCTAAATTTACTACAACTATATGGAATACCCATTTTATAACACTACAATATACAACATGTTGATAGAAATTGATTGAATAATAAACTATTTGACACAAGCAATTTGTCAGTCGTTAGAAAAAACATCTTACCAAAACCAAATTATGACGTGAACTAGAAGTGTCAACTAAACTAAAATAAGTGACACCAAAGTTAGAAAAAAATACTACCAAATAATGACAAACCAACGAACCATAATAGAGAGATATGGTAGTCCTAAAAATAACGTCCGCCGCTATTAACGTTAACGTTAATTTAACACCAATGATTTTCAAATAGAGAGATATGGTAGTTCTAAAAAATAAATAACGTTACCTATGATGATAATCATATTATAGGCAGCCATTTTTAGGCTAGCAGATTTAAAATACCTATCTAATATACTTATAGTAGGTATTTAGTATAAAATTTTATAAGGTTAATGAAGTTGACAAGTGGATTTATTATTTAAATTAAGTATTTATCAGATTATAACAACATTAATTAATAAGCAGCATGTACAGGATGCAAAAAAAAAAAAACATTGATTAGCCGACATTTAACAAATTTTCCAGATTGCAATCAAATAAATTTTAATTTGAAGTTTTTTATATATATATTTTTTTTTTAAGTATCACAGTATTGTTACGTAGAATGGGCTCATAAATTTTTATACAGGGTGTATGTGTCCCATTTAAAATTTCACCAGTTAGGTAGTTGGGATCTATAATATTAAATTAAAATAGGGCGTTCGCTTCGCATGCGAAAGGTTAGGGGTTCGAATCGCAGCTCTTTATTTATTTATTTTTTATTTTTAATTTTGTTTTGGATTTTCTTTTTTGTTATTTTTTTTTATAACTCTCAATGATATGATTCATAGATAAAACTACCACAAAACGACTGGGAAATCCCGCAAGGGATTTCTTGTTTATCCTAATAAATGTCTACTTAGTAAAGACTGCAAAATTCTTCCATAATTTATTCTTGATGCGTTTCAAGTCTAATCTAAATTTGCAACTTTGACACCTCATTCTTTGTCTTTCTGGATTGTAGTTGTTTGTGAATATCAAACATTTCCAACTTCCAAGCACTCCGAGAATAATTCCTTTAAAGGTAATTTGTCTTTCGCTTCCAGATGATTTTGTGAAAAACTGTTTTCCGATTTGGTAGACATTTATTAGGATAAGTGCTCAATGATTAAAAGAAGCACATATAACAAAGTTCGTTTGAAATCAGTGCTTTAATTTTATTCTTTTGATAATTTACACAAATCGCAGTCATTAATTTGAATGCAAAGGTCACGAAAACGGTTGGTCCTAGAGACTTTCCGAAATTTATACTTCTTTACTTCAAAGATAATGGAAATATTTTTTATTACTTGAACAAGAGCTACAGCGCTGCAAAAAGAACCAAGAACAATCTGAATTTGTCGAATCAAAGAACTCCTATTTATACCAAATTTGATGCAAATACGTTAGTAGGTTCAAACAGTATTTAAAAATATCGAAAAACCAAATTCACCTTTGATTCCCTGTCTCTCAGCTAGGTCTACTCCTAGGCCCGACAACCCGGACATTTGTCAGTGGCGGCAAATCTTAGTGGCGGCATTTTCACTGTCAGAATATGAGAAAAGATTATAAATATTAAAATATTAAAAATAATAGCATGCCGTCTTTCATTTGTAAAAACATATCAGAATTTTTTTTAACTCACGGTGATTCTGTTGATATTAATGAGGTAGAATTAGCAGAAGAAATTTGGGCAGTATCTGGGTTTATGGGCAAAAAAGAAAGCCCAAGCACTGTTCTAAAATTAATAACAATGTTAAATTTTGTCCGAAGCCTAAGTGTTTCATTAAGAGTATTGCTGTCTATACCAGTAACTGTTGCAAGTTGCATTTAAGAAGTTTTTCCAAATTATTTAGATTTAGAAATTTGTATGTTCAACTACAACGCAAAATCGTCAAATTAACTTAAAAGATGTAGTAAAAATATTTGCAGAAATTAAAAAAAGTTAGAAAAAAAAAAGTCAAATTAGTTATACTCGTATATATATATTTTATACCTAAGCTATAAACAGGAATGTTTCGGTATTGTCTGATATATTTTTATGCATGTAAATGATTTCATTATATGCTTTTAACCAGGACAGTCCAACGTAAGGCCTTGGCCTCAATTCATGCTTGTTCACCCTCAAAAAATATTCGAGAAGCTTAGTTGAGTCAAACGGGACAGGCAGAATTAGAGAATAATTATTTGTAGTTATTTTGTTCTAGTTTAAAGTACGCAGCAACTCTAAACCCTTTTTAAGTGACATACTCGGTAATGCATGTCTTAGCAGAAAAGAACATAGCGAACGAACATCGACCGTTGGGAATCAGACATTTAATCACAAACAATAATAAGAAACTGTATGCACGTACTATCGGTTCCCAAATAATATAATATTAAACGATATTACGCAACCTACGTGACACGTTTCAGCAATATACTGGGGAGTCAAGAAAGGCTATCTGTACAGAATGTAAGAAAAAATAAAAACAAGAAACAAATTTTGTCAAAAGATCTGACACGAAATAGGGCTGGAACTTTTCAAAGCGAGGAAACCGTTTAGTAATGGAGTGTATATTAAAAATTGGTTAAATAATTCGAAAAACAAAAAATGCTAAAAAATTGAAACTGTCTCACTGTTGTCGCATCTAACAATTGCTAGACAGGTGGAGGATATTATATATAAGTATCCATAAAATTGCATGGCACGTTTGGAAAAATGGAAATATTTTTCGCTATGCCTGTAAAAACCTGCTATCTGGCGTAATTTTTATTGAAACTATTTCAGACGACTTCAGTGTAGCAGAGGAGATGCTTGATCTAATTCCTCTACATGGTACGACCAAGGTACTAATATTTTTGAAGCTGTATATAAGTTGGTATCAGACTTAGGGGGTTTCAGTAAATGTTCCTGTAGTGTCAATGATCGACCGAACACTATGACAGGATTTGCACTACTTTTAAAATAAAACATGAACTGTCCTGTGATACACTGTATTATTCGACAATATGGAAAATCCATAGGTCAAATGAGTGTGATAAAACTCACTCATAAAAAGTTTCTTGATTTTCTGGCCGAAGGACTTGTTATTTCACATTCGGTGTTTATCCGTCAGAACCTGTTGTGTGCAACGATTCTTTGATCTACGTAAGAAGGTTCATATTTTACTTAAAGATGGTAGATACACAATTTTCAGCAGACCTGACTATCGCCTTAACGAATTGAATTTGAAGCTACAAGGAAAACAGCAACATATTTGGACACATAAATAGGTTTATGAATGTAATGAAGCTTTTCGAGTCTTCATTAGAAGTGACCTCCCAAGCAGTCGATATAGTGAATTGTTGTTCGCTCGGCGTACTACCAACGAAAACTAGATGTCGCCAAACATATTATTATACAACAAATATGTGTTACAGCTGGTATTGATGGATTAATTTGAGAAAACCAACGTACTCAAATTTCCCACTAATTTTCGTCGTATATTTACAAATTTATTGAAAAATAATAAAAACACTGTTTTTTTAGTATATTACCAAATATCTCTGATAAGTTGAATACATTTTTTTTATAATGCAGTCCTTTCCTTACTGGTTTTTTTATGTGAAAGTGGGCAACTGCCACTTGAAATTGGACAGCCTTCTCTTTAACCATGCTGAATATTTCATAAAGGGAAACTGTTTCCGTATAGTTAAAATAGAAAAAATGTGGTGCCAAATTAAGTAGCCACACTGTATATTATTAATTAATTAATTTAAAAAACCATATTATATAGTACTTTATAATTCTGTCAAACATGCTACCACAGTTTAAAATTTTTTAAAGAAATGAATTTAATGTTATATTGACTTATAATGGATCCTGCCAGCGTATACGAGAATTTCTTTATACATCGGAAATTCCATTCAAAATGAAACTTTGATAAACCGCATGATTTTACATTAAAGAAATGCCTCTGCCGAAAAATTTATAAAATTGACGAAGAGCTATGTTGGGAATTTAGTTATTGATATGAAAATTGGATTCTTTTATTATTATTTTTATTCTTAAATATAAGTATCACAAAAGAATATTATATTATATAATACTTATTTTGTTTTTAATTTTACCTTTTAGTAGGTAGTAGATAACTGAGAGAATTTTGTAAATCACCAATTTCTGGCAGTATATTTGCTTATTCATTGTCAAAAAATAAATCAACTTTCAATCAGTTTGCTCAAAAGTCGAGATTAGATACAACTAATATTAACACATCATGTTGATTATGTAGGGCTTTGTGAAAAAAACTAGTTGTGACATATTACTTAAGGCAATGCTGGCGTTTTAGATACAAGAGATTTCGAAATGTAATACTAACATTTTAACAAAACATATAGTTAATCAAATATAATGCTCAGACTAACATATTATGAAAAATAAATAAATATGTGTGTTGGGTAAACGAAAGCATTGTCTTTAAAAGGATAGTCTGTCAGCGCTATGTACCGGCAGGTGCTGGACTCTGGTGGCCAAACTTTGAAGTACGATTTATGAATGAAAATCAAAATTCTCCTCTTTTACATATTTTGGTAGAGGGGAGCAGGCGCGGGTGAACGACCTCTTCAAACACTGAAAAGTTCCCCTCTGTTAGTTTATTTCACTCGAACTAGGGTTGCCAGACCAGAAAAGTTGATGTAGATGTTTCTCTACAACTAAGGTTGCCAGACCATACAATTTTGAGGAAGGACAAACAAAAATATTCGTACATAAAATTTGTTTGAAAAAGTATTCTGTACTTGGTCTACAAAATCTGCTATAAAAAGTTGATGAGCATAATAACGGGGTTACTGTAAAAAATGTGTAGTGAAAAATAGTATTTATTTAAGTAGATGTAGATATAGGTACAGGGTGTTCATGAAATGACTACAACGCTTAACCACAAATTCCTCAACTAAAAATAAGCCAATCGAGGCAAATAGACATGTCATGTTGCTTCGATGTGCCTCTACAGGGCGCTAAAATTCTCAAATTAATATCGTTTTTTCTGAATAATTGCTAAACGCCTTTATCGATTTTCATCCGTTTAATTTTGGAATTAAGATTTACTACTATAATTGATGTGTTTTGACGAAAATGTGATATTTTGTTAATGCCTAGAAATTTAAAAATGGCTTGTGATTCGTAAATAAAAGTTTGCATTTTTGTTATCCCTTGTACAAATGACTTTAATTATTTCTCTGACACTAAGCGTTATTATGCACATTAACTTTATATAGCAGATTTTGTAGACCAAGTACGGAATACTTTTTAAAAACAAATTTTCGCTTTAAATCTGGTCTAAAATATCTGCGATATAAAATTAATGTAGTGTGCATTTATAAGGCAGTAAAAAGGGCAAAAAAACAAAAATATCTATATTTACATGGAGAGCTATTGTTTTCTCAAGAGGCTCAGTTTTTTAACATTTATTCATTGTTTTATTAAGTATCGGTTTTAACAAAACAAACAACTTTGTAATTACTAAAGAACATTGTTTATTCCATAAACAGTAGAAATTAATAAGGATGTTAGAAAACATACAAAAATAGAGGTATAAATAACAAATAATGTGCATCAGCTAATATATTTTAATGGAGCGCATTACAAAATCTTTCAGCGACTTTTCTTTTCCATTTCCTACCATTCATAATCTCCAACCATAGAGCACTATAATTGAAAACAAATTTCCACACCACTCATGAAGTATTGCATTAGGCGCGTTAACTTTTTTCAGTTCGCCAGTAGCCCTATTTCCCACAACTTCAACAAAATTCTATAACAGAAAAAAAAATAATATAGTGACAAAGAGATGTTTTCGGCGACATCTAACGTGTCGCCAAAAACATCTCTTTGTCAGTCATCTCTTGTGCTAGTCGTTATACGTGTCAGTCTCAAACACAATTAGATATAAAAGATTACCTACTTAATCGTTCATTAATTATTTACCTGAATTTATGATCCACTCTTGACATCTGGCAGACTCCTTCACTGGGAAGAAAAATTGCTGTAGTCCAGGAGTGTTCCATCTACAATGTGCACAAGCGTCCAGACATCTATAACAATACATGTTTTTTGAAAAATATAAAAACATGATTATAATGGTACCAACTTTTTTACGTAAACACGATATTTTTTAGCTTCGTTTTTAGCCAATGAGACAAACTTATTTATTTCTAAAAATAAATCTACATGCTCTTATTACAAAAAATAATATCTGAATACAGGTGTCACGGAAATTATGGGAGATCTCTCAGATACATTTGATCGAACATAAAAAAATAAGATGACAATGTGTTTAAAACATTTATATTTATTGAAATACCAGAGAGATATTCACTAAAAATGTACCTATAGTTGAAAATTTCTATTACTTAGGTAGGTATAGAAATTAGAAATCAAATTATAATGAAAATACATACAAACTCCAGAAAATCCTATCGCTTATTGAAAACTCATTCGATTATCATTGTAAATTATTTTTTTTGCTATTAAGTATTTTATAAAAAAATGGATCAGAACCACAGATCTGTGATCAGAACTTACCTTTCGGCTTTGTATCTCGTCAAGGGAAATTACCTATAATCAACACAATTAGCACTATTGTTTTTACTCTTACAATAAGTAACACTGAATTTAAATTTCCACTAAAAAATATTTTTTAACTTTAAAATTTAAAATCACGCTAAATATTATTTCATAGAGAAAAATGATAAATAATAATGATAATATACCTATAATATATAGCTATCTCTGTTAGGTATAAAACTTCGTATATTTTTTTATGTACGAGTAGGACCTACCTTATATCTTATATAGGTATGTATTTATTTCTTATTTTATTATTAATAGATACAGTGTTGCGACTATGACGACTGAATATTATGTGATCGCCAAAATAATGAAGTCAAAGAAACTTTTTTATAATAGATATCGTTAAAACTAAGTTAATAAATGTGGAAAACTCAGATCAAGCAAAATAACATTTAATTATATTTTTGAATTATTCGTCACAAAAAAAATAATGTTGGAACCATTTATAAAATGAAAAATAAGGTAGCATCTGATAATTATGTGACGGCTGGCAACATTGTCTATGGCTGGAAGCGAAAGAAAAATACGTGAACTTATTATACATGTCCGTATGTTCAAATCACGACCTGATTGGTCGAAAAACATGGCTCCCCCACTTTTCCATCAAGATTGCTACACATTTACTATAAACCCAAATTAATGAATGAACGACTTTTTACGACAACGCCGTCTGGTTTTTTGAGACAGGTACTAATCAAGCGCTGACAGACTATGTTTATAAAGACAATGACGAAAGTAAAGTGGCCTGTAACTGCTTCTTTTATTGAATCAAAACTGTGTGTATGTAGTACAGGTAAGAATAAAAGGATAAGGAAAAGAAACCTACCTTATTATCTACACAATCTATTCCTGAAGGCCCTGAATCTATATTATGCCAATCTGGCAATATAACTTTGTCATTATATAGCACCATCAGCACCGAATATAGATCTATACCAACGAGAAGCGTCACTCCTTTGAACATTTCATTTTGCTGACTTTTGTTGCGACCCGTCGTAAATCATTGCAGCTGCACCTATTTTCCACTGCACGCGGTGAGCCAAATACAAATAACTCCAAATGTTTTACATACATTTTATATAGGGTGGCTTTTCTTCTTGAGGATTTTAATGATTTTAATTTATATATAGCATACAAAATATGTTTTTTTTTTTTATTTATAAACACGTTATTACGTAAAAGGATATTTATACTTGCTTTGAGATATTTGAAGGGCAAAAGTGTGAATAGCCATTGGGCTAGACTTCGCCTAATAAAGACGTTTAGTATTATTAAAAGTACGTACTACTTACCGTACAGGGTCTTTTGGACATCGGAAAAAGGATAATCCTCCTTGGGTATGACTGTCACATCCATCAACACCACAATAATAATAATGATGGAACATAATAAACGAGTAGGTACTCTAATTGAATAATATTTGTAGATAAACTGGGTTATTCTACGAAAATAAAACGCCCATTGGTTCGTAAATAAGTTTACTTATAAGAAAGCTACTACTACAAAAATAATATGAAATAACACTAATTAAATTAATTATTTTAAAATATAACAAAATATCGAAAGCGCCCGTTTATAATATTTTTACGTTATGTTACTATCTTCGCTTAGACTCAACTAGTTACAATTAAAATTATGTATACCCAGACAAAAGGGTTGAATAAGGAATAGGTATATAAAAAAACGGGTTCTATTTGCGGAATGTCTTAGGTAATAGTTTGGTTTTTTAGATATTTTCAACAATATTCACACACACACAAAAATAATTCAACCGGTATAACATATAATACTCGAAATAACGTTGTGCGCGCGGACGCTCTGTATCAACTACGTTCTGAAACATCTCACCCGGTGAGAGGTCTGCCCGTCGGTCGGCGAAAGTGGAATATAAGTAAAAGTGCTGTGACTAGTTTAGCATAATCTTTGGATGATGCAATCAGTAGGTTCGTTTTAACCCCACGTTTTTGTATCTTCATGAAACTGTTAGGATCGATTGCAGGCGCATGCGATCTGGCACGGTTTTATTTCAGTACAGAAAAGGTAGGTGGTTGCAACAGAAAAACTCTGACTTATTTTTAAATAGGTAAGTGTCGAAATTACAATTAATTTTAAGTTTTCTGAATATGTGTAATAGGTTGTTGTACCATGGACACCGTTTATACCACTTCGGTACGGTATAAACTCTATCATGAATATATTTTTGAGTATCTAAATAAGAATCATTCAATATGTAATAACCTAACTATACTAAATTTTCAATAAATCACTTAATTAGGTATTTAAATTATGGCCAAGATTTCAGTGTTAAGAATATTTACTTAAAAAATAGTGTTTTTTGTTCTCCTAGGAGCACTAAATCGTCTTCACTTGTGTCACTAGTGTCCAACAAATAACTGCCTCCGTCGTCACAAACACTAGGTAGATTCCAAAAAAAATATTGTTTTACAGGAGACAAATATAACATGGATCAAAGTGAAAAATAATAATTGCGCATGTCAGTCGTGGATCAGTCAACACGGGTTTTGCTTTTCACCCGTGATGAAATGATAATGCCGAAACAAGTTCTTGAACAGTCACAGGTTTGGTTGGAACGTTAACGAGTAGTGCGCATGACAGTGACCGTACATTACACAGTTTTTAGGAGGGTTGGGACGAACCTATATTTTTTTATTAATTCTGCGGTAAAAATTCGACACAACCCCTTACAGTTCAGTTGTAAATTCACGTCTGTAGCGCAGGTCCCCTGGGAGGACCATAGACAGTATCCGGAGAAGATCAATGTGTGGGCAGGATTTATGGGAGACAAGACTTCTCCATAGATCTTTTAGAAAATGAAATCTAATAAATCCATTTAAAACTCAGTCGCTAAGAAACAAGACCGATGAAGACAGAAACCTTATGCTGAAAGAAGGCAATTTGCATTTCCAACAAGATGGAGCTCCTCCTCATTACGCTCTTTCTATTAGGCAATGTCTGGAAAAACTCAGAAATGGATTGGAAAGAGAGGTACCCAAGAGTGGCCACCAAGATCTCCAGGTTTAACGCGAGTGGACTTCTTTCTTTGGGGATACTTCAATTCAATTCAACCAACAACGGTTATGACGCCTCTCCTCAAAAACAAAACCGACGTGTTTTTCCTGATAGTACTGTCTATTTCAGATGACGAGTTATTCTAGGTGGCAAGTTTTAAAATGAAAGCACTGTATAACAGAATATGCCTTATACTTTAAAATATGAGACATCAAAGATCCCAAAGTTCGATATTAAATAACTTGTTTTCTAATAATGATTTTCGCTCCCAATTGGGAGTTTTGCTGTTGAAAGAAGGGTCATATAACATATATAGATATATGTTTATATATAACCTCGAGCCGACAAGCATTTTCCCGCGTTTGAATTGGAAATTCCCTTTCACATACTTGCGTCTAATAAACTCTAAAATTTCCATGTAATTAACTTTGTGCTTCTATTTGAAAGGCCAATGAAGCATGTTGCTTCTCTGTAGTTGAGACGATTTTTTTTCCTTATCACATGTGTAAGGAGTTCCGGGGCAAAACGAATGGGTAATATAAAGTATAGCAGTATGAGCCAGTTTAAAAAAATATAGTGACGTAGTGCGACATATCATTAATGACGGAACATCCGGACACTGAATCATCGAATAAAGCTTAGGTTGTTAAAACCTACTCAGGCTTAGGACTCACCGCCTTCTTATCACATCTTATCATGAAACAAGCCGCAAATCGACGCAGTTGTAGTCCTCGAGGCAATATTTCAACCTAAAAAAGATATTGAGATCGAATCAACTATATCGATATATTTCTTGCATCTCTATTAATCAAAGAAAGCATCAGCCTCAAATTAAATGTATCCCTTTGATGCACTGTTAAAACAGATTAGTAATTTGACATAAACTAAGCTTGTAATTTTTTTACAAATGTTATAATATCACGTAATTTTCCACCTTGACTGTACAATTACACTAATAGTCGCAATATATCAATTTAAAATTACGCTACATTTAGTGTAAATATACAATATTAAGGTAAAATTACAAATAAATATTACGCTGCATGTGATGTAAAAATACACTAATAACTATAAAATTAGAACATAAAAGTACGCTAAGTTACGTGTATACACACGCTGTCTAAATAATACCAATATTTTAACGTATTTTTGCGGTAGGGCCCGGAAATTTACATTAATGCTCGTAAAACAAAGTGGAAATTACGTAGAATTTACAGAGTTTTTACATAAAAAATGGCGGGAAAAATGCCATTTTTGTGCAATAACAACGTAAATCTAGGTAATTGTAATAACAATCAAATAGTACTTATTCATGAACATTCATGTGAAATTACTAAAAATTTACCTGAATATTTCATTATACTTCATGTATTTGTGCAAGATCTTTCGGTGATCTATGTACCCAGATAGTTTCTGTAGATTTGAAAAATATTCCATATTGTGTTAAATAAAAGTAAACACTCTACGAAATAAATTGAATAATCGCTCTATGCGTCAATAGTAAAACCAGACATGTTTCAAGGCTCCAAGCGCCATCATCAGTGGTTATTACAACATTAAGTAAAAGCCCATTGGCTGTTTTATTTACAGTAACATTATTTACGTATCAAAATGTTTCAAATTTTACGCGTTATTATACTAGTACGATATCTGACATGCCAGTGTGTAATCAATAAAATATCTGGTAAGAATTTAATAAACATGTCAGATAACAATATGTGCAGACAGGCTACAATTTCATCAATAGTAAATAAATACCTCCATTGCCCAGTTTTGAACTCACAACTATCTAGTGAGTGTTTTAACTGCGTTATATGTATAGTGTTAAGATATTGTTGCTTTCGAAAATAGAGACGATTTATTATTATTATTATTATTATTATTATTATTATAACTTTACGATTATGGCCCGGTTGTACAAATGATGGTTTACCAGTAGTTCCCTGTGCATCCTCCATGGGGTGAACCGGAACTCTACGTTATCGAAAACCTAATTCAGAGAAAAAAGCGGCGATATACTGTCCTCCCACCTTGCTTTAAAGTCAGAGAGTGATGTGTTTAATGTCTGTAGAAGATGATATTCTTTCAGATATCAAATCCACAATAAATATTAACACCCGTTTTTCTAAACGAAACCGGGGCTTTAAATTCTCGATCATTCCAAACGTTGAAATGATTTGGCCTATTTCTATATGATGAACAACATTATTTACTAATTCTAAGAAATCTTCATCATTTGTAATATCATTCCACACATCCATTTTTGTAGGTAATTAATTTTGGAAAAACAAATATTAACATAAATAAAACATCAAAACATTTAAGAGTGAGGTTAAAAAACGTTGAACTCGGCTTGAACAACCAAATTCGGGCGTTCAAGTTCACCGAGAGTTCACCATCAAAACCAAGAATGAACAACTCATTTTCACGGATGAACCGAGGATCAAGGTGAGCTTCGGGTGAACGCTCATTGTACAACCGGGCCTATGAAGACTAACATTAACACAAACTTACGGGTGTACCATGATTGTTTTTTTAAAATTTTCGTAAAATGCAGACGCCCAGAACATGACAATGGTAAAATAGACATAATCGGAGACTTGTGTCATTTAAAAACAATTCTGCCAGATTTAGTTCAAGTGAATAGTATTAAAATTAAAATAAGCATCAATTATGAGTTTTTTTAGATATTATAATAATGTTTTAATATTTGTTATATTATTGTGGAAGTTGAATAGGTTATATTTATTGGATTATCAAGTATTATATATATATATATTGTGTATGTTATTTGAGGAAAATGTGCTGGAATATGATTGTGGTGAAATTTTCAAAAAAAGTCTGACAGCAGAGCATAATATGGGTCTTGCCGATTATCTGCCATAAAGAAATAAAGACTTTTTTGTTTATTTTTTTTGTGATTAATAATAAGACTATTTTGAACAAAATTAGGTACCGATGGAGACAAAATAATCAGTGTTTATACGCACTGTATATCATTGATATGGACGTGCTGTGGTTAGTGTCATAAGAGAATATCTACATGCCAGCGTTGCCCAATTGTAACTGTTTAATTTGAAATAAAAACGTAAAAATAATAACTCTAATTAAATCAGTAAAACGACGTTTGCTCCACAAAATAAACATAAATAACATATTGTTCAATTATACGTTCATCGCGTGGAGTATTGGCATTAGCAAGCTAATGCCAAGACTTCACAGGATAAACGTATAATAATTGAACATAGAACAATATTTTTATGTTTGTTTTGTTGAGCCTTAGCAAACCAATGCCAATACTTGTGTTTTGTTAGATTGATTCATGTATTCAAGATATCACGTGGTTAGAGCTTGTGTGTCTTTCGAGCAAAGAGAAGATAGAAGACAATGATATTGTAACCAAATTGATACAATAATTTCTGAAGTCTGCAAGAAATGTACAAAAAAACTAATTTTTTCAATTTGCAAATATTGGTTACAGTATTTTGTTTGATGTTATTTTTCTAATTAAAAGTAAGTTATTCTAGAGTATTCATAATTTGTCAAAACACCAATCAAAATGAATGTATTTCAATAGGTATAGTCGCCCCAGGTATGTATGTTGTTCGGTTCCAATTTCGTAAACTGGTTGCGACACGTCACAAAGTGTGAGGTATAGGGTATATATGAAAGCAAAGAGCATTGAGAACTTCACTCATTAAAACTTTTGCCTGTATTCATAACATTATGAAATAGGAGACGCGTGAACTCCAATTGGAAAATGTACTGACTCGAACATCTGTATTAGGGTGGAATTTTCAGTTTATATGTCTAAATTTTAATTTACAAAATTTCATAGTTTCTTAGTAATATATTACAGTACCTATTTATATAACAATACATACAGGGAAGACCAAAAGTCACGAATAAATTCAAACAATTGATTGATCGATGTTGATGATGGTTTTTCAAATACGGAAGAAAGTGCTTTTCATTTTTTTATATCTGTAAAAATAATGTGGGATAAAACTAAAATCGCAAAAAATCGTTTTTTCAAGAATTCTTGAAAATCATAGTCATAATATTATGACAATTGCAGTCTCGATCCTCTTCTTCCTTCCAAAAACCCACTTTATACAATCTCATTGGGTATTACCAAAAATCAAACTAATTCTATAATTTAAAAACAAATACAATTTGGTTCGACAAGTATCCATTAAATAAATATAATTCCTAACATTGATCTTAACATTCCAAACAAGCCCTTGAATGACCAAAAAGCATAATCAATAAACAGATCACTAAATTCCGTTTGCACATCGTTCTATATTATGGTCTATTTTTGACAATAACCTCAATTTTTTTTTTGATCGTTTTTGTTAATTTTATTTATAATAAATTATTTATTTATAATAGATTATTGGAAAAATTGGATGGGTTGTGTGGGTTATCTAGGGTTGAATATAAGGTGTTGAAGTAAGGGAGACAGTCGAAATTCTAATTCATCATTTATGCATTCATTTTGTTTACGTCAAACACTGTTACACAATTGCCTTCAATTGACAATTAAAATCCAAGAAAACCTTAACACTTTTTTTTTTTATATAATTGCGTTTTGTGCTGTTTAACCATAAATATCTCGATCAACGTTGACTTCAGGTAAATTTTAGAACATATATCAAATATTGTTAGAATGTTAGGGATAATCAAAAAAATACATAAAAGCTAAATTCTGATTAAATAATGTTTTGAAAACTTCCTAATATGTATTTAAAAATGTTAAATATGGCTGATTCAAGTCAATCACATTGATTTATATTAGCTGATATTTATTTATTAAATTTTACACCAAATTCTAAATCAGGAACAGAGTTTCAATAACTAACTGCACTGCTTTTATATTGTTACCACATATTAGAAAATTATCGTACCTAGAAGTTTAGAAAACTACTACAACTCTTTAATTTATGGTTTCAAAACATAATTGCCAATCGAAAATGTTAATGATAATTATTTGTAGTTTGCATATCTAGATTTGTATATTATTTAAGAGATACCTATCATATGAACATAACTATCACCTGTAGATAGAAACATTCTTCATTCACCACTCAACCTGATTGCACCAGGTTGGACACAATATAGATAGGTATATACAAGCTTTAAGGTCACATAATATTGTCTTTTGTGTATGTGTGTTCGGCCATGTTGGGTAGGAAGCTAAACATACTCGTCTAATCCTGCTAATGGCTTATAGGATTTGATTGAATTGGATTTATGTTTAATAGTTTTGTTAAACTAGTATGTCGATGTAACTAAAACTATAGATTGGACCATATTTTTTTTACAGAAATAAGTGTTACCAAACTGACAAACTGTTGTTTAACTTTGCAAAACAACTAAACAAGATGTTACTCGAGTTATGTTCATGGACATCTGGATGATAATTATAATATTTAGGATCATACAAATGCTGATCATTATAATAGAAATTTAGATAATCTGAATCATAACTATATAATCTTCTTATACAGTTTGATTATTAATATTTTGTGAAAATCATTCAGTAGAAGTAAATTGTTTTTTAGATATTAAAAATGTGTTACCAGATGAGGTTGATTCTGGTTTATAAGGGGTAGTTTGTGTTTGATTTTGGTTTGTAAATCTGTTATTAGGTTGCCATAACGGTTGAGTTGGTCTAGGATTATTTGTCATAGATTGAGGTTTTTGGAAATTATTTGACATAAATTGGGGTATTTCAAATCTGTGTTCTTGGGAAATTTGAAGTTAGAGGTCTTGGAAAATTATTTGAAATATAAATAAATTTTGATGCGATTAAACTTCTAGCATCCTGTATTCTCATGCCAAAACCATATGGAGATGCATTTTTGTGTATAGTAAGATTAATTAAATCCTGTACTAAGCAATCGAAATTTCTCTGAGCACCAAAAGTTAATGTTAATAATATCTTAATATCAACATAGGTAGTAAGTTCTGTTCTTGAGCCATCAAGCATAAGAGCTCCACCAGAAACTTTTGCAACAATTG
Organism: Apoderus coryli; assembly: GCA_911728435.2. Taxonomy (NCBI): domain Eukaryota; kingdom Metazoa; phylum Arthropoda; class Insecta; order Coleoptera; family Attelabidae; genus Apoderus; species Apoderus coryli. Next base: position 13,308,151 of record OU452200.1, on the reverse strand, counting down.
CTCTTAACATAAAAGAATCTAAGGCCACATCGTCTTGTCTACAGAATGCGTATTAATTAAATGATTGCCATTATCTAAAAATAAATTTAAAGTGTGTGGATTACCATCATGATATGGAATTTTATCTATATGTAATTTTAAAAATTGATAATTTAGGCATATTTCGTGATTTTTGAGAAAATGTAGCTGTTGATTGAGGAGTTAAAGGGTTAAGAGTAGTTTGACAAAGATTAGTTAGTTTGTCTATATCTCAATCAATATTAGACATTACATTTGAAAACTTTTTGATTCACTGTGTAAAATCATATTACTTATTACCTACTAAAAATAAGTAAAAATCTAACTTTAAATATGGTGCAAATTATAAGTAGATATTCTTATTAAAATTAATAAATTAGATAATAAAAAGGAAAGCAAATTCACTTACAATAATATTATCTTCATTTGGCTTTTCGTTTTAGTTTCTTTGCTTTTCTTCTTACGTCTAACTTATCCTAGATTGGAACTTTGGCGGTTTTTGTCCTCAATTCTTCTTACTGTGTTGTTTGTTTCTTCCTCAACGCACTGTACCCTAACTTAAACCGTCCGATATTCGTTTAAGTTTTTTGGTTTTGATTTTTAGTTAATGGTTGAGACGAAAATTTCTGTACGATGCAAACCTTCCAAAAATCGCACCGACTGCGCCAGATATTATTTTGGATGAGCTAGTGCCCTTTTAAAAAAAGAAACATAACTTTTACACAGGAACTTTATTACAATAATTGAAAAGTACTTGTACAATGTCGATTACGTTTTTACGTATTTTTTTAGTATTAATTAGTATATAATTTCATGAGGCTCTTTAGTCGATTTTTTCTTTTTTGAGGATATTTTCAATGTAATATCCCTATATATACAGGGTGGTCCAACGAAAAGTTTGCACCTAGCTTTTCTCTTTTTTTTGTAGTCGAATGCGAAAATGCTCGGACACGTCGATTTTGCTTTTGAGGGGGACACATTTTAAACATATTTTTCGATCTGCGCCTTTAACCCCCTAGCGGGGGTGAGTAACAACCCTAAAATTTTAAATGGAAAGAGGGGTCTAATGACATATCATTTGAAAGGACACAAAATTGTCTTTCTAATGATACCCTATTTGTCGAATTTTACTAAAACAGTTAATACGAAAACGACTTTAAAGACATTAAGCCGATAATTTTGGTATTAATGAGAAATACAAATAAGTTTTAATTATTGCGAGTGAAAACACCTGCAATCGTTAGTACATTCCAATGTTTGTTAGTTTTAACATTGCTTTGTAAAAAAAGTAAACAAGCTGTTAAATTGATTTATTAAAACGTTACATTAACAAATGTTGAAAATGTGACCCATTTGATTCCATACAATAATACAGATTTTGTTCAAATCTATTTCTAACATTTTGTAGCATATCAGGTGTTATGTTTCTGCACTCTTCTGTAATGCGTTGGCGAAGATCTTCTATGGACTCGGGCTTCGTGGCAAAACATTTATTTTTTAAGTGCCCCCAAAGAAAAAAGTCTAAAGGCGATAAATCCGGTGACCTGGCAGGCCATTCAATTGGGCCCCTCCTTCCAATCCACCGTCCAGGGAACCGGTCATCTAAGAACTGTCTTACAGGAGCCACATAGTGCGGAGGTGCTCCATCTTGCTGGAAATAAAGCCGATCAGCAGTATGATTTTGGTCATCTTCTATTATTTGTGTTATTAAAGGATCAATTGTGTCTTCAAGCATGTTTAGGTACACTTCACCAGTTAAATTTCCAGGAATAAAAAGTGGTCCTATAATATGATTTCCTAATATGCCACACCAGACGTTTATTTTTTGAGGATACTGGGTATGAACCTCACGGAATAAATGTGGGTTACTGTCATCCCAGTAACGGCAATTGTGCCTATTTACAGCTCCATTCAAATAAAATGTGCATTCGTCGGAAAAACAAATGTTAAATAATAATTGCGGATCTTCAATTAAACGCTGGCTCATTGCTTCACAAAATTGCAGCCTTCTATCAGGATCATCCTCATTTAGTTCCTGTACTAATTTGATTTTGTACGGATGAAATTTGTACGCTTTTAAAATTCGTATTATGGACGAACGGGAGACACCTGAGGCTTCAGCTAGTTGACGGGTACTTTGACTATGATCCATTTCAACATGCCCTAAAACAGCGACTTCCACAGCTTCATTTCTGATCGGTTTCTGCGGCTGGTGTTTTACATTACAGACAGATCCGGTATCTACAAACTTTTTAACTAACTTGCCAACGTACACATCATTCACATTTTTATCGGGATGTCTCTCATTAAATAAGCGAGCCGTAAGTCTAGCACTACTATTATTTTGAAAATAAAGTTTAACAATTTCAACTCGTTCTAGAATGGAATAAATCATTTTGTACGGTAAAAGTAAAATAACTTGAGAAGCAACCAAACTGAATCAATGAAAAGACTAAAATAAACGGTGTAAATTCTTTTCCTACACGTATCTGCAGTTTTTATTTCAACAAAAAACGCAAACGATTAGTGAGGAATTTAGTTCTGATAAATAAGATAGTGTTTTTGAAATCCCGTTTTTCTTCAAAGTAAATAATTTAGAAATGATTGTAGTTGTTTTCAGTCGTAATAATTAAAACTTATTTGTATTTCTCATTAATACCAAAATTATCGGCTTAATGTCTTTAAAGTCGTTTTCGTATTAACTGTTTTAGTAAAATTCGACAAATAGGGTATCATTAGAAAGACAATTTTGTGTCCTTTCAAATGATATGTCATTAGACCCCTCTTTCCATTTAAAATTTTAGGGTTGTTACTCACCCCCGCTAGGGGGTTAAAGGCGCAGATCGAAAAATATGTTTAAAATGTGTCCCCCTCAAAAGCAAAATCGACGTGTCCGAGCATTTTCGCATTCGACTACAAAAAAAAGAGAAAAGCTAGGTGCAAACTTTTCGTTGGACCACCCTGTATAATATATACATTATGTGGATTGTTAGTCTTGACTGACTATGTTATTGAATAAAATTTCTTGGGAACTTCAGCCGTTGATGCTTGAAATAAAACTTCTTCCATCTGCATTCGACCTCATTGAAGAAAAAATCAAAACTGCAGCAAATTTTTACTTCAATTTAAATTTAGATTTAACCAAATACAGTGCAGAAAAAAGTGAAAATGAACGAAAACAAAATTAGAGTCATTCGGTGTGTACCAGAAAATGGAAATCACTTCTAGGTAATTTAAATTACTTTATGATTGATTTATTAGTTATGCACTATTTGATATTGGCATTAGTTTAGTTTGATTTTGGTTATTATTATTATGGTTTAGTAGTTAGTAATAGTATTTATTAACGATTTGGTTAGTTTAGTATTATATAGGTAGTATTTTTAATTTGGTTAGTTAGTTCAGTAATAATTTATTGATGTTTTAGTTAATTTTGGTAAATCTCAATTTAACTGTGTCAAATTGGCTACAATGTTGATACAGTAAACCGACGCGGATTGCTAGACTCACTCTGTTGAGATTGAGAATTTTTAATTAATAAATTATTGTAAATTTTCATACTACAAAGATATTTAAAACTCTACAAAGTCCTTTTTAAATTCACCAACGGCAACGTCCACGATTTTTACAGCTCTTATATCTAATAGAATTCATGTAATGAATGTTCTTTACAAAATCAAGTGTTGTAATTGCAAACCTACTAGTGTGTAACTTCCAATAAAAATTATGACTAAGAGGTTTTACCAACATGAATATATTCATCTCTCAGCTGCTCATAAATTTCGCTTTAAAATTTTCTCAGTACTCAGTATTTAATTGGGTATATGTCTTCGTCCAATAATAAAAATATTGTAGTTTTTAGATGTTATTTTAAAAATAATAGCAAATGATGTAAACTTGTACAAGTTATAATCAACACAGCCAATAAAAAATCATAGATACACATGAAATCAAAAAAAGTACCATATTTTGATATTAACATTAAATTTGTCGTTGGATAATAGCCGCTACATGCTGATAACGGTATAAGTAGACATTCCCGTGAAGTTGTACCAGTTTTATATGTGCAGGGTTATCACGTTTCTGGTGTTAAAGTTTTGCGTTGACAAACTGCTATGTCGCCTACATTCATTTGTTATGTACCTCTATGTAATATAGGAGGCTATCAAAAATTGCACGACCGTAGATTTTTCTTTAGTTGACATTACCGAATTTGCAACCAAGTTAGGCACATATTTCAAAACCCTGAAGAAATATATGAATAGGTATGATACTTTTAATAATATATTTGACAAGACAAGGGTTCAGACTAAATAATATACATTTATTTTTATGTGTGTTAACTAAAATACCATAAGTTAAAAATTGTACTGGTATTACATTACATTAAATAAAACAAAAAAAAAAACGTTCAAATATTTAGGATATATATGATATATATTTCATTGAAATAAACTTAAGAAGTACATCAGGAGATGACAAAACCCTATATACACATCATTTTTAAGGTTTTACAAACAATAATAATAACAAAGGACGGGAATACCACAATACACGGTATTTTACAATTATGTTTATACATCTAAATTATTTTTCATCATGTTCTTAAAAGGACTGTTGTGGAAAATATAAGAGACACAACTTCAATAAAATAAATTCCAGCGCTTTGGATAATATAACGAGACAGAATGTTTCTGTTTCTAAAAAGAAAACGACAGCCAATTACTCGATTTCCAAGGTAAATGTAAGAAAGATAAAAAGAGTCGTAATATACTATCGATTTGAAACTGGAAGTGAGATATATTTTCTAGAGTTGCTATGCGTATTGAATTTAAGACCATGGACGAAACAAGATGTACAAATGTAACGAATCGCTAATTAATTAAAATGTTAATCAGGGCAATTTTAAAGTCATTTTTATTAATTGATGGGTGACAAATTGATGATTATTATTTTTGTTTATTCCAGGTTTTAATAAAACGTTATAATTGAAATAATTGATAGATAAACGAATAATAAAAATACTTTCTCTAAAAGCACATATCTAAAAAATTAATTATAATCCCCACTTAATTTAATATAGTCCAAAAAATAATAAAATGAATCTTCTGACAATAATAAACCGGAACAGAGACGTGTTTCGGAGTGCTAGCTTCATCATCAGACTTACTACAATGTTTTTTTTTTCAATATTGGTTGGGTTTGTTAAGAGATCTGCATCTTTGAATTTTCCATTTAGATAACTAACAAAAAGTTGGTCAGTTAGAACATCTTCTGAACGAAGATTTAAATGTTTTCGAAAAATACTCACAAGTCTAATTTTGCCCGATTTTCCATTGGAAAACAAACAACGTTCGTTATTTTTTTTATATGGAATTTTAAATAACAAATTGTTTTCGCCATTTTTAACAATGAATATGTTTCTTTGACGTTCATAAAAAATATTTTCCTGACGTACTACCAGAAACTTAAATAATTGTCCTCTGATAAATAGCTTTAATGTTTTGCCAATATACAAAACTGATTTTCGTTCTTAAAATGCTATTAATTTTAAATTTCCATATTTTCCTTAACTCCCCGGGTGGTTTTACCAATTAGTACTGGCAGCTTTCATTCTATTTGTTAAACCCAAATTATTGTATTGACTTTTTTTGCGATAATAAATCGAGTCTATCAGGCTGTTTGATCATTTTCTGCTGTGGTCTATTTGTTAATTTTTTATTGGTTTGGGGACTATTTACCCTTGACGTAATCATAAGAAATTGTCTAACTGTGCTACATCGAAAGATTTAGGCGGTGAATTAACATCACCATTTGTCAAAAGAACTCTACATTGAAATCAATTGAGTAACGAGTGGTGACTTGCCAAATATACTAAATACGTCTAAAATTATAGCCCCACTTCCATCCTATAACTACATTCAAACCAGTGGCCTCTAGTAAGAGGCATTCAAAAATTCGTTTGAACGCTACATTATAAATTTTAGATTTCAATTCTAATTATGTATTATTATGTACCAGTCGAAATTCATGTAAATTAATATAAAGTGGAGTAATTTGCACATGAGGAGGCTTAGCCTCCCTCAACGAGCCGCCACTGATTAAATCAATATCGATGTAGAGACATGCCAGACCGCAAAATTTGTATGATTATTAGCAAACATGTACTGGTAGATGTCTAACTGGTAATGCCTTTATACATTTTTTAATGATAATACTGATTTAATAAAAAGATAAAGGTTCATTATATGCTTTTATAAAACTATAATTTTGACATCTTAATCTACAGAACGTACAATGCCTGTTTAATCTTGGCGATTTTGTTCTTTGTTAAGAAAATACTTTGTTAAGAGTAAAGTTAGTCCTATAGAATCATCTATTAGTGATAAACATAAAAATAAATGCATAACTAGCCATGACTATTCCTTTTGAACTGTGGAGATTTTTTTTTCTGTTTTGGTTCCTACAATTCTTTCCTAACATTTAGTAATGAAGTTAATGATGGCATATATTTTCCTATATACATGTTGTATCATTAATAAGTTATACATAATATATTAAATCAATCGGATTTTGTACTGGAAATCATTTGAATCTCTCATCCAAAAATATTAAATCAGAATGCGGAAAATATCCAATTAATTAAATCTCAAGCGCAACAGTCTCGTAAAACAAGACTCAAGCACTATATTATTATACTTCCCTTTTCAATAATAATTCGTATTTTGTTGTTTAGGCTATGCAGCTTCACTATTTTACTAATTAAATTTAATCATCGTGTATATACACGTAGATATAATTACAATTAAGTCTAAAATCACTTTGTTTTAATGCAATTAGAATTTAAGTCAATAGCAACAGAATAAACTTTATGAATGTAAAATTTACATTAAAGTAGGATATCTACCTTAAACAATGGTTTCGTGGAAAAGCATTAAATCCAAATTGGATGGCCCATGTTTTGCTTTGCGAATGTATTCTGCTTGCTTTGAAATATTTAAAAAGTATTAGATAAAACTTGTAATTACGTGAAAATAATCTTGAGTCACAGAACTTTTAACAAATTAGTTAGTTAAAAGATATACATATTACAAAACTTTAATAGGCTGCTCTTATATTTTATGTAAAACAGGTATGAATTTGATCGAATAACAAAAAACATTCTGATTACTGTTGTGGAACCCTTGACAGATTTAATAAACAATGCTTCCACAACCACAAGTAGACTTGTACCACATCCGCTTGTGATACGCTAAATTCTCCTATAAGCCCTGATATGAATTGCATATTATGGCAACGTTGTAAAAACATTGAAAAGACAGTAGTAAGCACTGGCACTGTAGAATTTTTTGTGGATGTGGCGGGAACATAATATGACATGTTTAAAAGTGTGTAACAACATAAATTTGGGTCATCAATGTCAAACTTGTAAAAGAGGTGGTCATATCCTAACATACTCCACAGATTTTAATGTCTCGTGACCTTTCATGGCTACCTAATTAAAATGTAAGAAAATAAATCTAATTTTTCTTGAAACTTATTTTTATATCAGACACTTTAGGTTAGGTATATGAACATGATATATCATTTGAGAGCAAATTTAATTGTCTTTCAGAAAACTTTATAATATATATATATAGGGTATTCCGTAAAGGAACCACCCTGTATTTAAATCAATCATTCTGGTTGATTCATTTTTCCGAGATTCAAACGGCAAAATGAGGAATATTTTCCGGAGACCTGATTTTAGACAAAGAAAAATCGGTTTCGTCGCCCCGAAACTTTCCCGACGAGATATAATATAATCAAAAATATATGACCTACGTAACGAAACAGACTTTTAATAGTTATTATTATTATAATTATTGTATTATTTGCAATTAACTAAAAATTAGAAAAAAATATATTGCTAGAGCTGGAATTCAAACCCAGAACCTACCGCATGCAAAGTGCACGCTCTATCAATGACGCCACCTTTATCAACTTACTGTATCATATACGAATATGTAGGTTCCAACTACCGAACTGGTGAAATTTTAAACGCAATTATCTCGAGAATTATGGGGGCAAAAATCAAAAGAAACCTATCGCTTTAAAGCAGATATCAAATGCTTTAAAATGATGTATCATACAGATACACAGACAGACTTCCGTCTGGAAATGGTCTTAATCATCTCAAGGAACTTGAAATTCGTACCATTTTTAGTTAATATCTTTTGTCTTAATTTACTACTGATTATTTTGATTATCGCTATTTTAGTTTTGCCATAAAAATCTAATATTATTTTGTTTAAATAATTCAACTTATAATTTATAGCAGAGTACACCTAAACTAAATCCTAAATTTGTGGAAGATTGCATTGGTAGATTTGATATACGTTCCTTCACGGTTTATGTTTTCTTTCTATTTATTTATCCAAAAGGGCATATTTAAAATATTGCTGTTCTGGTTCATTGGAAGAGAGGAGCCATCTGGCGTAGTATTCGGATATTGTGAGGAATTCTCTTGTTATCAAGCTGAGTGGAAATGTAAATTTGACTAATAATAGCATACCATAACACCGCTAGAAATCAATCTACACATCGACCGTCTGGTAGTGTCATGATTCATGAGTTTATACAGACAAAATAACATTTTTTTTTTTAAAGATTCCATTCTACCAAAGTCCCTGATTTAACTGCAGTCAAATGTGATAAAAAAATGTACTAAATTAAAGTAGAATATAAAGTTGTATTTGTTAATTTCTTTTAACAAGTAGCAAATATACAAATTTAAATAACTATAAGAATTTGATATTGAGAATTTATATTTCCCCCTTGGATCTTTGCAAACCAAAATCGACGTTTTCATGTGTGCTCTCATATATAACCTACCATTAGAACATATTTTCATCATCTCAAGAAGCGTTCGAAGTCTTTCAAAATCGTATTACTGATATACAACCTTCAGATTGACCACATGTTTTAACAACTAGTTCGAACGTATAAAAAAAGTGTATACACCATAAAGGCTAATATTTTGAAAAACATACAATCAGTTATTCGCAAAAAATGTATTTTTCTTCAACGGTTTTTTAAAAACATAAAAGGCAACCCTCGTATAGTCATTAATAAAGAGCAGAGTACTTTAAACTACTACCCTGTTCTGTATTACATACATTTTTCTATGTTTCATTGTCATTTATGGGTTTCCGTACGGGCATCACAAAAGATCAGGATGTTCTTGTTATGAAAAACGTAAGAGTGCCTTCTAAAAAAAATGGGTTCGCCCGAACAAAAAATTTGGGAAACATAATTAAAAAAGAAGTGACTCTTGACACACAAAATTTCCCACTAGAGGTCATGGGTTTTTTTTCAGATTTCTTTTATACGCATATAATCTGCCTCTTACGCCAGCATATAAAGTTCTCAATATAATGCTTTTAATATATCTAATGCGGACCATATTTTTAATATGATTTGATTTTGAAATAAGGGTGAAATCATTAGAAGGCCAGTTTCTTAACTTCATACGCGTTGTATGCATGTTCAAAGTTGAAAAAACTCCCTTAATGGAACACTCAGTATTTTATTATAGTTATGTATATCATTTAAAAAAACATGACGAATTCTTATGAATTCCTTATGCTTATATATAGTATATAGACGATTTTGATTTGTTTCGAGCATTCTTAAAATGTAAGGTTAATTGATATCAAAAATGACACACTGATTTTTTGTTTCTATTAGAAATATTAATGATGAATTTCTTCAGATGTTATTTTAATAAAAAATTACTAAATTGCAAATTAAATTAAATTTAAGGTATGTACAAGTAAATTTAAGATTATATTGCAAAAACCCTAGTGATAGGTACCTAGAGTTGCCACGAGGCGAGACGAGATAGGGCTTTGTCTCGTCTCGTTTCGAAATTTTGAAATAATGTTTTTCGAGACGAGACGCGAGGAGACAGAGGCTAGAGAAGACGAGACTAACGTTCGTCTCGTCTCATCTTGTTTTGTCTGGAGTATTATTAAAAAAATATATAGACATTAGGAAAGTTAATTAGACTATTTCGATGTGAGACCAATCTGTCTCCAATCTAACATTAAATTATCTAGACATCAATGAAAAACAAAATCAGAATATATATAGGGCTGCCTTATAAAGTTTGAAACAAAGTAAAAGATTTTTAATTTTAAACTAAAACTATATTTTTTGGGAGTATAAGTGCAATAAACAACAGCCAGTAAATTTATTGCATTGTAATATTTGTTATCAAAGTGTTAAAATAATTTGCCAACCTTCAATAAGTTTTTTTCCTGTAAATTTTTTCAAAATGAATATTCTAATTTTAAAGTGTTCTAAAAGCAAAATACCGAGCGGGTGGCTGCTTGATATGAGTATGAACGAGTAAAAAGTATACTTTGAAATAACTTCAAGACAAGAGTAAGGAAAGAGTATTTTATTTTTCTTTTAAATAGGTACTCGTAAATTATGTATTTATTGCATTTCAATGATTTATATGGTTTTTGATTGTCCTTATATATTCAGTTAATTTGATGCGAAAAAGCTATATACATTTTTACCTTTTATTTTACCTCTGTCTTTTATACAAAATTTTACAAAGAATCAAAATACGACAAGTACTTAAAAAAAATCGGTTGTGTCACCCCAAAACGCTCCCGACAAGTTATAAGTAACACCAAAGATTATTGGGTACATTAATCTTTGGTAATACATATGATAATCAAAAATATATTATCTGCGTAACGAAACAGAATTTTAATAATTATTATTATTATAATTGTATTATTTTCATTATTTCCAATAAACTAACGTAACAAACTAACTACTTTATTCAAAAATTAAAAACAAAGTATTGCAAGAGCTCTACCAATGTGTTAAAGTACTCAATTACTTAATATTGTATTCTTATATGACCATAGATTCCAACTACCTAACTGGTGAAAAGTGGGATTTGAACCCACATCTCCCGATTGTAAAGACTACAGAATAAATATAGTAATCTTTGGCGATTGCCTGTCTGATGTTTTTATTTGCTATATATGCAGGGTTATTTAAAACATTCTTCAACATACCAAGCACATTCGATTAATTCGACTAAAAATTAGTATAAAAAAATAACCTTGATGTTATTTGACTGCGCCAATAATTTTGAATCTGTCAAATTTGTTGAAGTCTCTTAACATAAATTACTGTACAAGTGCTGTGATGACCGACATGCATAAGATTAACATTGCAAAAAAAATCTTGACTTGCTGTATTTCCAATAATAAATATACTCCATTAATGGAGAGGGTTGGCTAGTTCACCTTCGCCAGTGCCGATTAACAGAAAACAAATTAATGCAGCTATAAGCCTCTCAATAAAGATATACTCGTATTACACAGGCCAACAAAATGAAAAAAAAAATTTGGTGCCAGAAATCTAACATCTGATTTTAGATGTTTTTAATGTGCTGATTCCAAAAATGCCACCAGATTTTTTCTATCAGCTCTAGTTTTTGAGATACACGTTACAGGTTAAATGATATATTTTTTTCTGATAAAGGACAACAAATAAAGAGATAAATATGTACTTAATCGTCAAAATAGGAATTTCCCAGAATCTAATTAGCCAAATGGATACCTGGAATTGTCCCTGACCCAATGTTCCTATACTAGGAACTACTCAATACAATGCTCTTAATTACTTTTATACCTGTAATTGCCTATGACCCGATCCTTCTATACCTGCTTGGCTGTACTTGATTTAGTATATTACTGAGTTTTCCCAAGTAAAGTTGTGCTATCATTTTGTGTAAATTTTGGTCGTTTTGTAGTATCAAGACACTAAACTGAAACAATGGCATCCACAAGCAGACGTACCTGTGTAAATCATCCCGATGTTTTTTGTTATGTGTGTGGTGAATACACTTTGAAAGAGAGCAGAAAAAGGATTTCTGACTTTGTGAAAAGAGCTTATCTTGCCTATTTTGGCGTTCATTTAGGAGATCAAGATAAATCTTGGGCCCCACATTTCATATGTAAAACATGTGTTGAACATTTGCGACAGTGGACAACTGGAAAGAGGAAGTGCGTAAAGTTTGGTGTACCAATGGTTTGGAGAGAACCGCGGAACCATCATGACGACTGCTATTTTTGTCTCGTTAATATTAAAGGCATAAATAGAAACAATAGACACAAATGGACATATCCTGATCTAGATTCTGCAAGAAGGCCTGTAGTGCATTCGGAAGAAATACCCGTTCCATCATTCAGCAGTCTACCCAAACTGACAGAAGATGATACAGAAACATCAACGTCTGACGAAGTTAAAAGAATTCAATCAGAAAACGACAGCGATTTTGAAGCAGATTTAGCAACTCCGCAGTGTTTCAATCAAGAAGAACTAAACGATCTTATAAGAGACCTGAATCTCTCAAAGGAATCCGCTGAATTACTTGCATCCAGATTAAAAGAAAAAAATCTACTTTGTCGAGGTACTAATATTACATTTTATCGTAAAAGAGATAAGGATCTGCTGCCTTTTTTCACTCAGGAAAATGACTTGGTATTCTGTAACAATATAAAAGGGCTCTTAGAAAAAATGGGTTTGCCTGAATACACTCCAGATGATTGGCGCCTTTTTATTGACAGTTCAAAACGTAGTTTAAAATGTGTTCTTTTACATAACGGTAACAAATATGGCTCAATTCCTATTGGTCATTCTACTACCATGAAGGAAGAATATGAAACAATAGCATTAGTTTTGAGAAAAATTAAATACGAAGAACATCAGTGGTCAATTTGTGTTGATTTAAAAATGATTAACTTCCTCCTTGGACAGCAGAGTGGTTATACAAAATATCCTTGTTTTTTGTGCCTTTGGGACAGCAGAGCTAAAAATGAGCACTGGGTTAACAAAAATTGGCCTTCAAGAGATGTCATGATTCAAGGAATACAAAACGTGATCAACGAACCTTTGGTTTCAAGAGAAAAAATCTTACTTCCGCCCTTGCATATCAAGCTAGGCCTAATGAAGCAATTTGTGAAGGCCTTAAATCGAGATGGAAATTGTTTTGGGTATTTGTCACGTAAATTTCCTGGCATTAGCACGGAAAAACTAAAAGCTGGTATATTTGATGGTCCTCAAATAAGGCAACTTGTTAAAGATCCACAATTCACCACATCAATGAACGAGACTGAATCTAACGCTTGGAGTTCATTTGTTCAAGTAGTACAAAATTTTCTTGGCAATCATAAAGCAGACAATTACGTAGAATTAGTGGAAACTATGCTTTCAAATTTTAATATTCTCGGCTGTAACATGAGTATAAAAGTTCACTACCTCCACAGCCACCTAGATCGTTTTCCAGAAAACTTAGGTGACTGTAGTGAAGAACAGGGGGAAAGATTCCACCAGGATATTAAAACTATGGAAGATCGTTATCAAGGACGATGGGATAGCCACATGATGGCGGACTACTGCTGGAGCCTTCAGCGAGACTGCCCTAGTAAACTCCATTCTAGAAAATCATATAAAAGAAAATTTTTATGTGATTAGTGACTAATGTAATTATGTAAATTAAGTTTTTGCAATAAATACTTAAATCCATGTGTCTTTGTTTTTTTTAACTGTCAATAGTAATATTATATATTATAACAGTTATAACGTAAATTATATACACAATTTTTAAAAAAATCTCAAAAACTAGATCTGATAGACAAAATCTGAGAACCTTTTTACATTCTGCATCCAAAAATTACTCAGGAACAGTTAAAAAATCGCAGGCACCAAAATGTGTGTTGGCCTGTGTTATAGTTTTGATATATCAAAGATTAGTAAATCTGAACAGGATCTAACCTAGTTAATAGACTAGGTTAGATCCTGTTCAACCAACAAAAAGAAAAATAAACAATAAACGTCACTTCCACATAAATAAATATTTATTGTGATATTTATTAATTCTCAAAAATGATGACGACCAGTCAAACAAATAAATAAAATTATAATATAAATTTCACTGTAAGTAATGGACTATTTCTGCAAATAATCTGTAATAATAAATTGGTGCTTCACCTGTTGTTCTCAATATCTTATTTTTATTACTTGCGAAACTGATATAAACATGTGTTGTTTAAGCATTAATCGTTCATGTCTATCTAGATTAATTTTTCACATTGGGTGAAAATAAAGAATATATCGGACCGACAATCCGTTATGAGCTCCATCCGGATTTTAACCCTCGCTGCCTCCCAAATCGTATGTGAAACTGTAGCAGCGGCGGAGGCAATTTTATTACATAAAAAACGGATATAACTGCTATTGTCCATTATTTATTACAATAATATCACACAAAAATAAATCAAGGAATATTAGTTTACAACAGAGACTTGCATTGACCCTCTATGTCTCACTTTATCTTCAATTCCTCAAATCATTTCACATCAGTTCAACTTTGTTGAAACTATATTAGGTTGTCATGTAGCTAACTCTTGCGAGGGCTTGTGAACATTTCCGTGCGATGTTTTATTACGATTTTCACGTAGATATCGGGCGTTTTTAATTTCGCGCAATGGTGGGGATATTTGTAGTCTTGACATATTTTGTGACTCATCATTAGTATAAATACCAAGTTTTATCTTATTCAGTAACCTTTGAACTATCGTCCATCAGGCAACTCAATCGGAAAGAAAAGTACAGACATTGACAAAATCGAACACTGCGCCGCGCCGTTATAAAGTCTGCACAACCCATTATGGAAGAAATGTCATCAGCTTACGTGGAACAATTGTTTACAAATGGCAGGGTCGGGAATCACTCGAAGACGACCCTCGGCACAGCCAGTATATTGAAGTTAACCAGTTTGGTACTTCTTGAAAAAATTATACTGGAAGATGCTCGGCTGAAAAAGAAACAAGTCGCAGAAACAGTAGAATTATCAGATACAACCATTTTTAAAAATCTGCATGATCATCTTAACATGGCAAATGTCAATGCAATGTGAGTGCCACTCAAAAATAAAAGGGCGTCGAATGTTCTCGAGCGTTTCTGGACCCCTTTAGTAGAGATAAAAATGGTGTGCTGGCCCGCGTTTTTACAGGAGACAAAACTTGGGTACATCATTCTGAGCAGGACTCCATACAAGGGCATAAGAAAGGCACACCATCACCCAAGGAGGTTAAGGTCACATAGCCAGCTGGGAAACTCATGACAATCTTCTTTTGGGACTCAGACGGAATCCTATTTATTGAATATAAAGATAGAACAGTAAATTGAGGCAACGAGAGAAAAAAAAGAAAAACTGACGAAAGGTGTCTTGCTCCTGCATGACAATGCTTCAGTACACAAGTCTCATTTTGCGCTGGCTGCTAGGCATAAAGTTGGTTTTGGTATGCTAAATCTGCCACCCTGTAGTTCAGATCTGACTCTGAGCGCAAAAATGAAAACACAAGTTATTGGTAAGAATTGACGAACGATGAGGCAATTTCTGTGTACTTTTCGGCACATTCATTTACGAAGTGTATTGGTATTGGAGGTGAATATATTGAAAAATAAAAATAATATTGCATTTTGCATTTTACCTAGTTTTATCTGTTAAATTGTATGAAATAGTTACTCTAGTTAAAATAATTTATTATAAGCAGGAAACAATTAGCTTAAATCTTATCATTGCTTATTAAAATGTCAATAATAACACAAACAGGAACCTGGTTAAAGTGAAAACAAAGCAGATTTCAATATTTCAAAATATTGAAATTTTACATCTGCTGTCTGACATGACTGAATTGATTTTAATTTATGTTTGAACTTTCGTTGATTGTTAAGGGGTATTCTCGGTTAATAAAATAATGATAGGATTCATAATTAGGAAACATGTCACATAAAATATACATACAACATAACTAAAAGTCTTGTTGCTTTATGTAACAATCAACTCATAAATAAACCCTCCCGCCAGGGAATTGGAGCGTATCTAGTGTTGGCAATAGGATTTAATGGAGTTGTTACTTTTTGTCCGGCCATCGTTTGTGAACTGTGTTTCAACGGGCATATTGCCTGCTCACACTAGATGTCGGCAAAAACATCTTGTTCTGTCTTCTCAGATCCAGCAATTATTAATTTGTTTATACCTCCATAAAAAAGAATGTTGAATGTTTTGGCGAAAAATTCGCCGAAACTGCTTCCTTCTCCTTTTTTTTTTTCCTATGGAGGTATTTTTTTCATTTCAGGAACCACTAACAATACCTCGTGGCCAGGTCTGGACTATAGGGTCGAGTTTAGATGTGTTTTATCGAAACCCACTTTGTGCTGTCCAGCAAGCTTAACACGACTCTTATGTACTGGAGAAGATCCTTTTCCTCAATTTCTCTCTTCCTTTTTCCTCTGATTGCTTCTCTTAGGTGCTCTAAAATCGAAGCGCAGTATTCTCGAGTTATATGTAGAGACACATTTTTCTTTAAAATTATTCAATAGCATTCTTCTGAGTTCCAGAACATAGAAGATCGTGGTGTACTCTTAAACTTCTTGGGTGGTTCCACATAACAATGTTAGCGTCTTGGTAGATTTCGTATAAAAAATCGAATACGATGCAACCATAAGTATATTATAGAGCTGTGGGTTTTAAACTTTATAGTACCTACTAGTTATTGTTTGTTTTTGAATTTTATAATAAAAAATTGTTTCTAAATAATAAAATAATTCAAAATCATATAAAGTAATTAATATTATTATAATCAAAATCAAAAACTACCAAAACTTAATTTATTATATGTATATACGCCGCTGCTTTTATATTTAATACGAGCGAGTGATTTGATTGCTTCTGGCCGCGCAATCATGCCTTGACGCGTTGTTAAACCGCGAGCCTTGTACATTTGAACAATCCGAACCGATTACTTCTCAGAACTGTCATTACCAGATGTCGAACAAGGCGTCTCGGCAATCACCATTGGAATGTGAACCAATAAGAGGGAGGGTATTTATGTGTGATGCGAATTTACTGGTTTATTTCACAATGTTTTACAGAAATTTTTACAGATTAGGATGTGTTTGTGTTTTCTCGGAACGACATTCTTTCATGCACACTAGTTTTATTGATTCCACCAATTCCACTTTAGAGGAGAAAATGAATGCATAGCATTAAGCTAAAAATGTACAGTTCGAGTTGTATCTCATTTTCGGTAATCGGGAATAAAAAATTAGTAACGTGAATAATATTACATGTAAAAAGTGACTGACAGTTTCTTTCGGTTCTTGATATCTTCAGTAATAACGAGACAGTACACCAAATTAAAATTCAGTAACTTTTGAAAATTAGGTCGTATGCGTACTACTTCCCGCATTTGTTGCGTAAATAAAAAATTCATATAATAAAACAAAAATATTTATATAAAGGTGTTTTTCAACATTAGTTCAGGAAACACGTTTTAGCACCTCACCGTAACACTTATTTAAAACTCGCCGCGCGGTTCGCTAACACTGTCAGCATTCTTAAGACAGAATTAAACCAGCTTTTATTCTCTTCTAAGGATGCGAAGTGAAAATGTTTTCCTTTTGACACCACACCACGAGCACGGCATTATAGCCTCATAATTTTTCACTGTTTTTACACATTTCTTTCAGAACGATTTAAGTCCGCAAAATAAATTATTTAGCGTGCTTTTGTGATTATAAGGTAACAAGGCGTTTACCTTGAGAAATGGAATTTATATGAAATAATTTCTACAGCGAGTCAGCCTCACTCAAATAGGTTTTGTACCAGAAATGTATGAATAAAATTTCAATTAACAAGCAATTTTACTTTTCCTGAAAGGAGAAATTTATTTTTTTTGATGAAAAAAAAAATTAAAGAAGGACCTTTTGTAACGAAAATAACGCCCCATCCCTGAACCTACGCATCTAGTACAACGCTGGATAGACAACGGCAACGCGTAACACAATATCTTGCGTTATTGCACACGACAAGCAATGAGTGTGACACTATCTCCGCTTCGCGCATTCGATAATAATAATTTTTCTAATCAAGTATCTACGTTCAATACAATATTTGGTTATGTTAAGAATATTATGTTTTAGTACATACCTAATAACATATCCGTTTATCTATTTTTTGCGAGAACCAACAATACCCTCCTTACACTTATGATTATCGCACCTCCTATTAGCGAGTCTAAAAAAGAAAGCTCTGCCAGAAAAACAATCGACTTCGTTAAGAAGGTTGAGCTGCAAGGTCAAAAATAAAAAAGTATGACACTCGGTGGTTGCAGTGGAGAGTCCGGGCGGACCCAATGATTTTGAACCTACCTATATGTACATAACCTATACTCGGGATTATTAGGGATGGAGAAGAGTGCAATAAAACCATAAACAGAGTAAATGAGATATAAGTAGTTTCTTACATTGTCTTGCACATTAAACAACGTTGGAACCACAGTTTAAAATAGTATACAGTTTATTTCACCTCGTGTCGCCACGTTTGATGGTCATGTCTACAAAGCTATTCGCCGCGCTTATAGTTATAGTATAGTATCTTATAGTATATATAGTAGCGGGCCAGAAATGTTGCTGGGAATGTGACGACTCGATGCCGTTTTCAGTGTCTACTGAACCTTCTTATCTATAGTTATTATTCGATGTCGGTACCCCTAACTATGCGGCAGAACAATTTATATGATCAATTTCTTGTTACCTACCTTCTTTTTCCTTATTTCTAAATTGAGGCCAGTCTCTACAATTTTATTGAATATTGAAAATATAAATTATATAATTTAAATTCATACAAATACTTAAGGATTATTATCTACTTCGTAATTACAGGAAGAGTAATATAATAAGCATTGCGTTGACTATCATCATAGTTAATGAATTGTCATATGAATATACTGACAAACTGGGTTGCAGTTTCCCAGTTTACTACTTCTGCTACTTAGATTATCTAGTAAAACAGATGCATCTATTTTCGTTAGAAATGCTGTAAAAACATAAAACATTCTGATTGCAGTTCTGATACGCTTGCCAGAAATACTAACCAAAGCTTTCACGCTTACGGCTAATCAGCTTGTAATATGCAGATTGGTTCAGACACGCTGATATGAATTACATATATATATATATGGCAACGTTGTACCTAAGCGTTAATAGTCTAAGTCTTTCTAATCTTAATTTAAAATGATATAAAAAACCACAACTCGATATCCCTTTGTAATGTCAATACTGACCTCACCCTTTTCATAACAATACATGCCCTACAATATTGTAAAAATCCTTTATGTATTAACAATCAATGTTAAATGTATTACTGTTTTGCCGTTTTAAAAATATTTTTAAAAATAAATATTATATTATATTATACTTATACAAAATAATTCTCGCTCAAAACGAAAACAAACGTGTTCCGCTCGTGTCACTGGTACACTGCCTTATAAAAAAAATTTGGCTGTATATATATAACTCCATCGCAACCTAATACGGGCGGTGTCTGATACAGTGACTGCAAAAAGTTTCATCCACATGAGGTATTATTAAAAATTATTATGTAATTTGATAGATCTTCTTTCATTTTATTAATCTAAGAAGAACTATTGAACAAATCATGGTTACCATATTCTGCCACCGTGTTTTATTGTCGGACACAAATTTTCTTGTTTAAATTCCACATTAAGTTTTCGCCATACCATATGATGTCCATCCGATTATATTTAGAATTATCTGAGAAAATAACACGTTACCAATAATTATTTTTTTCATTCATATAATATTTATTTGCAAACTCTAATCATTAACCCAACTTTTTCCAGTTACTGTAGTTATTTTTATTACTGTCGGTATCCTTTGGCAGTTATTTATACGTAAGTGTAAGCTAAGTGACAGAAAATCATTATTTCGTTATTACAATAAATTTGTTTGAATAACTTTATTTTGTTTATCGGTATTTTGATTTGTTAATATACATATCATTGTAAATATCAGACTTCTCGTCCATTTGATCATAATAGGTAATTCTTATAATATTATAAATATAATTATTATACATAATAAAAAGAGATTATTAAAAAGAGAGACCGCTTATGAACTTAATTAATTACTACATTAAATTGATATTAGTAAATGTTATCAAACTATCTTTTTTTAATCGAGATATTTCAGTTTATATGCAAACTTTGAAAGCGGCCTCCAAAAGACATACATTCATATGATGGTTTTAGAAAGTGATAATGCGTTTTGGAACGTGCCTTTCTCTGGAACGTCGGAAAGTTGTTATCACACGTACATCGTCTTTTGGAAAATCCTCGGTGGAGGCTCGTACGCACGATTCATTTTACTGTTTGCATAATAGCCTGGCGGTGTACAGAATCATTTTTCCTTTTGCTTTATATAATTCGGTATGGAAACTTTTCCGCAGTTGATTGAATGCCAAAAATTGTTATTTGTGTATATTTTGTATAGTTAAATTTTTCATATACAGTAAAAGTGCCGTGTTAAAAATTACACTGAAAGTGTTTCGCACATATCGTATCGAATGGAAAAAAAATAGGTACTTTATTTACACGTGTTATTTTGTTAAGAGGGGAATCTGAAACGGTTAGTTACAAAAATGGCCGCTAGTATGGTTGTATTCTTGGTTGCCTAAGGTTGTATTCATTTAAAAATATTCATTTCTTAAGTTACAACATATTTTAATATATTCTTCTCCTTACTAGGTGGCGCCAAAACTAATACATAGTGGCCCTAAAATGTAATATTTCTATTTTGGGTAATCATTATTTTTATTCTTTTTTGTGCATATATTCGTTTGTAATACAGACTGTAAGTATAATACATTATTGGTACCTAGGTATTATATCTATATACAAGATATAAGCAAGTTATGTTCGATATACCTATAAGGTTGTTAGTTGGATTTTGATTTAGTCGGGGTATTTTATTATTCTCAACGTTGAATTAAATATTGCGAATTAGATGCCTATAATGGATTCCCATTCCTTAGTAGATCTGTATAAATATGCTATGAAAGATATTTGAATCTTTGCTACACCTAGGTAAATTACTTAGATATTTACTTATTATTACTGCGATCTAATAAGAACATTGTATATAGGTATTTTATGTTTTATTTAATTTAAGAAATAAAATCAGCACATAAAATTGAAACGAAAATATAATATTGTAATCAGAGCTTTCACAAATCAGTGTGAATTTTCTTTATTTTTTATTTAATTAGGTACTTTTTTTATTTAATTAGGTACTTTTTTATTTCACTAGGTAGGTACCCACCTACTTTGATTTTAACTTTGTTTTCAGGAAATGATTTTTGATTTATGATTCAAATCTTTTTAAATAGTATCTTTGATTTTTTCCTAAAAAATTAAGATTTAAATCTTTTCAAAATAATTTATATTTTTAAAAATATTTATGTTTATAGGTAAGGTGTATTTATTATATCCAAATAAAATATTTATTTTACATTAGACATGAGGCACTATTTATAGGTACATAATATAGGTATTTTATTCTATGTCAGATAAATAAAACAAATAGTTATATAATTCATTTATTATGAAATCATTCTCACTACAATCAATTACAAATAGGTATAAAATCAATCAACAATCTCAACAAAAGGTAAGAGTTTGGCTGGAAGCCATTCTTTCACTCTCCCTAAGAAAAATAACACACTACAGTGTGTCCTCGGATCGATGAAACGGCTCATGTAAAAGAAAAAAAATCATACGAGTTTAACATATTTTTTTTTATTATTCTTGCACCGCTAATCTAATTTTTTTCAGGTTACTTTTTTCTTGGGGTGTTCGGTTCTTATAAAAATTCCTCTTTACACAAGTTCTCTACATAAAAATATTCATATTTATTTTCGTCACTATCAAACTAAAATCATAACATACGACGTTTCGTTACTAATTAGTAACTTCCTCAGGTTGAAACAACATTTTTTTCCCTTTCCTTTCTAACACAAATTCCAATACGTCAATATCAATAAAATAACAAACAATTTTCATTATATTTACAAACACATTTAAAACATTCAAACATAATAAAATACATTTTTATTTAAAAAGATGAAACTATTGCCTGATATGTTGTGTTGACAACACACCCCAAGAAAAAAGTAAACTGAAAAAAATTAGAGTTTAACTTTGATCTAGCCCTGCTTGGTGTGAAACTAATTTAAGACAATCAGTTAAAATTACGACAAAATGTGATTAAGAAAAATTATTCCGAATGAAAAACTGAGTAACTGTGCGAACATCTTAGACCTACTTTGAATTTTTGCTTTTTTTCTCTTTTTTTCCTTTCTGGTAGCAGATAGTACAAAATGTTTTGAAGAAAGTTGTTCAGAAAGAGATAATGAATAAAACACTATTTATTATAAATGGGTATTCAAATTAAACATGAAATATTCAAGGATTTTTTTTCAAACAAGAAAAAAGAAAAGGATCAAATTCAAAATATTTCGTACTGTTACTCAGTTTTTCATTTTGAATAACTTTTCTTAATAACATAACATAATTTTGTCGTAACCGAAAGAACACCAGCTCAATTAAAACAAACTGTTGCCCTCGAGGCACGAATACCTCTCCATATTTCAATGTAAAAGTAATATTTCTGTGAGCTTTTTGTCAATAGTTGTTCTCTCTACACGCCTTATTTCTAAATAAAATATTATTTTTTATATTGCAGACTACAGCTATGTTTTTTTTTCACGGATGCCCATGGTACATACATTTTTTCAGTATAGTAGAAAAATAGGAACCGATTATGTGTGAAAACTGATTTTTCTAAAAAAATCATACAACTGTTTTAGACTTATAGACAGACAGACACACACACACCATCACACACAAACACTTTTCCAAAAACATTATATTCGCAATAAAGTTAGAGAGGTTTCACGAGTTCTTTTTTTTTTTGCCTTTGTGCTTCTATTGATATCAAAATAAATTCTGGGTCAATACCTCGTTTCCCTTTTCTAATTCTGTCTCTAACTATCTCAGGAGCTATACAATCACCATAAAATGTTTTTAATTTTGGCAACCTCTTTCCAAAAATACTCATCTCGGAAAATTTCTTCAATAAAGAGGTCTATTGTATCATTTATATATACAACTCATTTTCAATATTCTAAAATAAAGAAGGAGTCATTGTAGGTATATCCATACAACTAAAAAGTTCACTCGTATGAGAATACGTACTACCCGAAGCCATAGTACCCCACACTGCACCAATATTTATATCTGACTTTTCCTTTTCAGGATTTTCGGTGTCATACTGGTAAATATTTTTGCATGAATTGCAAGAAAACACAATCGTGCTGGTTAACCCTTGGCCTCGTGATTTTTCTCCAGCTTTTTGCAATTTTCCTAGAGTGCACTTTTTGGAGTGATTGTATTCCAAAGATATTGCCCAATTTAGAACATAATTTAGCTCCACAATTCGGTTGCCTTTAATTATGTACTCATCTTGACTTTCCTTTTCTACAGTCAGTGGACAAGTGTTAATGCTAAAATATAATTAAAAATACGTTGTTTTAATCACATGAAATTGCAGTATTAAGTACATGATATATAACCTTTCATATTCATCTGATGAAATACACCCCGCTTCCTTTTTGTCATGCTTTTCATCCGTAAAAGCATAAGATCTTAAATCATAACTTTCAGATCTAAAAAAAATAATATATATATTATTTTCAGACCTTTTTTTCTTTTATAGTAATCGCACCTACCCTTGACTGGTCACGGTAGTTATTACATCTTCATAGACTTGCGTTTCATTAATATTGTTATTTATATTATTTTCATTCCGCCCAGGTCTAGAATGAATTTTATTTATATAACATATACAGGGTCTCCTATGGTGATGACACATTAGAATATTTCAGAGACTACCTTGAATTGAATTTCAAAAATTTCGGCATCTAAATATGGTCTACTCAAATCACATAATAGCAACTGCATAACACCTTCGGTTCTGCCAGAAGTTGATGGCGACTTTGTTGTTTTAAATAGAACGTTCTATATTTTATTACATTTTTAGATTCTACGTGAGTTTGTAGACATGTTTCCTGTATCATGTTGTATGCCTAATTCCAATGAAAAGGATGTTAGAAAAACAGTTGAAAAGTTTATCTTACTTATCATTAAAAATGAGGGCAATTTTGTAACAGGTGTTCGATGATAAGTAAGATAAAATTAGAAAAATATATGTACCATTTGAAAAAATTGATTTTCAAATGTACTTTCTAACATCCATTTGTATGTATGTATCTATACTTTTTTGACCACCTCGTATGAATAAATCTGAAAATATCTTATGGAATCGGAGACCTTACTTTCTAAGAAAACACATATAAAATAATTAACAGAGACGTCCTTATGAGAAAAAATTAATATTATTTGGTTCTAAAATGTAAATTTTGACATAAATCTTGATAAAAGCAGGTCAGAAACGACTGAAATTAGGCATACAACATGATACACGAAACAAGTCTACAATCTTACGTAGAATACAAAAATGTAATAAAATATAGGATGTTCTATTTAAAATAACAAAGTCGCCATCAACTTCTGGTAGAACCGGAGGTGTATACAGTTGCTATTGTGTTATTTGAGTAGACCATATTTAGATGCCTAAATTTTTGAAATTCAATTCATGGTATAATCTCTGAAATATTCTAATGGGTCGGCACCATAGGACACTCTGTATATAACTTTAGAAAATGAGTTTGACAAAATACCCAGTGACATTAAAAAAAAATTGTCTCTGATTGAACCTATATTTCGCATAGAAATAAACATTTTTATATACCTACTTACCTTTGAGAATTTAAATGTATAGGACTTCCCTCCGAAAAATCTTCAACTACATTATTTCCATTAGTTTCGCTGTAAATTTTTTAAATATGAAACTAAGGAAAAAAAATGGTGTCGTCATATTGCCCAAATATTCCTTTTCCAATATATTTTTTTTAAAATGTTAGGCAACTTAACTAATTTGCGTAAAAATTAGTATCTCCTAATGGCATGTTATTGTATTTTCTTAAATCTGAGTTTAACTGTAATTAATTTGGTTATTAAAATAATTGACATCATCTGACTAACATTTTTGATTTGAGGAAATCAAGTTACACTCATTTATATGACGATAAATCTTGGATACTAATTCTGAACACGGTGTATAACTTAAAAGAAGAGTATCAATAAGTTAAATGTAAGCTGGTTATCACCAACGTAAACAGTTTTTCTTGAAAATTACTATATACTCGAAAATATTATGTAAATCGGTACTGGGTTATTCTACGTAAATAACAAACTGCCCAATTGGTTCGTAAATAATTTTACTTATAAAAAAAACTAATACTACAAATAATACGAAATAACACAAAACTAGGTTTTCGCTTATCATCTGGTTATAGTTACAATAATTAGGTATACGTACATAAAAGGGATGAATGAAAGATAGAAATAGATATTATATTTATGGTGTATGTGAAAAACTGGTTCTATTGTCCTCGGTGGTAAGTATATCGATTATTGCGGAATGTTTTAGATATTGTCAACAGATTATTTTTGTCTTGCTGTGTATAAATTGAAAAAAAAGTGATCTGTAAGCGGCGCCCATAGCGGCATCTCTTCAATGCTGTCCCAACTACAAACAAAATGTTCGGTGCCTATATTTATAAAGAAATTATAAGAAAATGGCGGATATTTGAAGGGAAATATGAGATATTTTTTTATATATGGATATTGTCTAATACAGAAAGTTTTCACGTACAATTTTAATTACAAGTGATTGTTAAATATATAAATTAGGTAATAAAGCAATATTATCATTATTAAATATTAGAATCATAGCACAAAATGAGGAAAAATTTGCTGACTTTGAACTCAATTTATTAAGTAATTATTTATTGTTGTAGCCTCAGAATACCTTATTACCTAATCCAAACCTTAGTCTTTAAAACCCTATTAAAATTTTTGCTACCAGATACGTATTAGTGGAGATTTCCATCCCCAAAAATATATCTGTAAATTTGAAAAAATGTCCCATGTTTGAACTCAATTTATGAGTTAACTATTTAATCGTTCCGCTTCAAAATACTTCATTACCTAATCCCATCTTTTGTCTTTAAAACCCTATAAAAATTTTTGCTAGCAGATACGTCTTAGTGGCGACTACCATGCGCAAAATTATGCCTGCAAAGCGAAATATGATGCTTTTCTAACTCTGTTTTTGCAATAACTATCCAATATTTCAACTTCAAAATACTTCAATACCTAATCCCATCTTTACTCTTTAACTCCCTATCAAAATTTTTGCTACCAGATACGTATTAGTGGAGTCTACCATGCGCAAAAATAGGTCTGCAAACGATTGTATTCAAACGCCCCTCTTAAACATATTTACACGATTTAGGTGAAAACTACAATAGGGTGTTAAAGAAATTCAGATAAATAAAATCTTGCATATAGAAAATATGAGGGGGATTATGAGTCCGTGACTTTAAAGAATACTTTTTTTTTGGCAAAACAAAACAATATGCTGATCATATATTTAATACGAATTGCTTCTCACATAATGTAACAGGACTTTAAGTTATGTTGGAAAATTGCTACTACTACCATAGAATAATAACTATAGATAAGAAGGGTCAGTAGACGATAAAAACGGCAACGACTTGTCGCAATTCCAGCCACATTCGGGCCCGCTACTATATACTATATCTATATATACTATAAGATACTGTACTATAACTATAAGCGGCGGCGAATTCGGCGAATTGCTTTTAAGACAGAGGTAACAAAGGTGCCGACACGAGGTGAAGTAACTGTATATAAACTGTGCTACTACCATGCCTTCACCAGAGGGGCCGTTTCGTTGATGCACAACTCATCAATGGTGATCGGCAGGCAATATGATTCAAACTGCCAACATTTACGAAGAGCTTACACTACATGTCGCCACATCCTGTTGCCATATATACAGGGTGTCCCGAAATTAAATTAAAATAATTTAAGGGGACAAGCGAAAAATAGATTTTTTTTTTCATATGAACATAAATATATTGGAAAATGTTTCGTTTTTCAGATACCTACAGGGTACAGGGTGTTATTTGAAAATTCCTGACGATGGGTTTTTAGTAATATTTCCGAAACGCGTCTCGATATCAAAATGAAATTTGGCACACGTACGTATCTTTGTAGGATTATTAAAAAATATGATATCCCATGGTTAGGCAAATGTCAGGGGTGGGTTGTCCCAACTTTTTTTTGTGCGCTTTTTTTTACTTTTTCTAAAAAGAATAATAAATTTGAGACTTTTGTACTTACATACAAAATTTTCACAAGCCGTTCTCAAGATAAATGACTGAAAATTTCTACGCAATGTGTCTAATATTATACGGCTACGATAATCCAAGAAACAGGGTGGAAATGCGTAAGAAGGGTTAACTTCTCCCTTTCCTATAAAGATACGTAAGTGTGCGAAATTTTGATATCGAGACGCGTTTCGGAAGTATTACTAAAAACCCATCGTCAGGATTTTAAAAATAACACCCTGCATTTGAAAAACGAAGCTTTTTTCGATATATTATGTGCATATGAAAAAAAAAATAATTTCGGGACACCCTGTAGAATATAGATATAAATTATAATATACAAAGTTTTGATATTATCTAAAGTAACACTCAATAAAGCTAAAGCATCTGCGTGATCCGGGAAGTAGAAATTGTCCGTTTTCAGTAGGAGATATTTTTCTGGATTTAAAGTGTCAAGCTCAAATAAATACGTTCCCTATCAGTCCCACCCATATACATTAATTATATATCTTTGTTGATGTTTTGTTTGAATAATTGCATGTGGATTTTCAGCCCTCGAAATGCGCATATTATGCGAATTAATAAAACCATTACGAGTAAAGCCAGTCTCACCACTAAATAGAACTTCATTGATAGAATTATGGTTGGTTGTTTGTAGTTCCAAAAAAACCCTGGAAAATTGTACATGTAGAGCGTAATTGCAACACATCTTCTTCGGCTTTAATAGTCTTGTTTGCCTTGGTCGCCCGACTGCAGTAGGTTGTGGTTTCAATGATCCTAACAAAACAGCATTAAGCTATAATAACATGTCTAATATTTTAGCATACCTGTTTCCCGTGTAAAAGTTTTCCTATCTGGAACTCTTCGATTTGGAAATCGATCATAGCAGCATTACCTTCTGCAAGCTTTTGACGGTAAGAATTTGTTAAGGTATTTTCCTACAATGACTACCGTATTACTATAGAAACAAAGATAATTAAATCAAATAATTTAGTAGCGAGTTATCCGTGTCAAAGTTATCAACTAAGATACATTTTTACAAAAAAAATACATGAAGAACTAACATTATTTCGTGGTCTTCTATCAGCCCCTTCATTGACGACACGACCTTTCCGGGGGTGTTTCACAAAGACATGGCCAAATTGCTAGAGGTGATAGAACTGCTTAAAATAAGTGTAGCTTGTTATATAAATTTTTACCAAAGGAGCCTTCCTTTTCCAAATACAGGGAGTAAGAAAAATATTATTTTTACTATTTTTTCTGACTATGAATTATTCGAAATAACGGTCTCAATTTATCATATGAATGTTTTTGGGGTCGCAGAATCGATTAAAAATACTCCCATTCGTTCCTTTAAAATATAGAGGGCGCTAGTCGCACAATTTCTAAGCTAAATTTCCAAATCTAACTTTTTTGGTGTTTACTTGGTAATAACAAAAAATGATAGATCGTTTATTACGCCTAATAAGGAAGTTTTAAGACGAAATACTCTAAAACAGGTAAGGAATAAAAAAATATAATTATATATAAGGTGTTCCATTTAAAAAAGGAGACTTGGTACCAACTTCCGGTATAACCCGAAGTGGCGCATATCCTAATATTATAGGTTGGGAGATTGTGACCACTTAAATTTTCAAAACAATCTTATACTTAGATTTCTGAAATCTTCTAAGGTGCTATTAACCGTGAAACACCCTGTATAACAATACACATAGAGAGTTTTATTGTCAAAAATTACATATTATTCAGGTGTTTTAATTAAACTTACATTTTTTTTTATTTTGTTTTAGGTAAGTCACTGTGAACATGTTCGAAACAACTATAGCAAGTCATGACAACGTATAGAGGTAAAAATAACATAGTTTCAATTTGACCTACATAGTCTCAATCTTATTTGTGATTGATCATAATCATAAAAAATTATGCCCTTCGCTCTACATTTTTTAAAAGAAAAATACCCATCACTAACAAGTTTCAAGTGCTATACACATTTATGCACCATTACGAAACCGCTATAAGCCCGTAACCTTTAATGATTGGTAAAGTTTGACCATCTTCTGAAAGTAACTCTACAACTCTCCAGTATAGATTTTATGGCTTTGTTTACTCTACGTTGAGAATGGCAGTTCCAATTATACAGGGGTTGTTCTATATTATTTCGATAATAGTAGATATTTATCACATTTTTTGTTCTGTCAAGCATATAATAGAATGAAATGGAGGGCGAATGCGATTTTTTAACTGCAGGCGAAGATTGAAATAGTTTATACTTTAAAATCGCTGAAGATATAAGGAATCAGTTAGGAAAATTAATTGATTTCAGGCAAAAAGATGTTGCAAAAACTGATGGACAATTGGGGTGCTCAGTATGTTTTCAGCATACGACAATGAAGCTCCCGAATTTTTGAAAGCAAGCTTAGTTATATACCTATTTTTTTCAATTATTTCAACTTAACTACACACTGACCGATAACTTCAATATAGTTATGATTTTTTAAGGGTTTAGTTCAGTAGGGCACATTCATGTCTCACTTGCCAATTACATTGTCCGTGTTAGTGTTTTATTAATACTAAAATAAAATATGTTAGTACAAGTAGGTATATTGTAGGAAAATAAGTCAGCCCTGGATTTAAAAGCCTAAAACGACTTCATTTTCCTAATAAACAACTTGACTACAGTGTTAAGGAATTGCCGTGTTGTCAGAAAAATGTAAGAAGTAAAGATTTTCTAGATTTCGAGAAAATTCTACAATCTTTTATTTTTGATCAGGAAACTCAAAGATTTAGTTGCTCATGTAAACTCTGTTCTAAGTTTTTCTGTTGTAATCTGGGGTAATATTAGAATATAGAACAAGCATTGATTTCTCAAAAAGGAGCAATGATATATTTAAATTCTTGTGATTTTCTTGTCAGTGGTGTCAGAACCTACAAATCTAATAGTAATATCAATTTATGTTTAGAAATGTTTATCCTAATGTTTACAAGCCTACATTTTCGGCAAAATATCTACTGCCAATCATATTTCGCTGCCTCATCCTCCGCTAGGACTAAGGAATAATTGATATTTTCCAGTAAAACTGCATAGATAATGATGATAACTCAATCGTTCAGCGTATACGCCTGTTAGACGAAGATAGGCTTTGCGAGTGACTTACATTTACCTAGATGTTGACTTACTAAAATGATTTGATGTAACTGACTTAAATGGTTTTGCCGACATTGCGTTTTATCATACAACCATTTATATTAAAATTTTGTGTTTCTAAACGCTAAGCTTAGTTGTGGGTGGTTTAATGAATTGTAGCTTCTTTCTTCTCGTCGCCAAGAGCTATTTCAAAATTCTTCTAATATGTGTATATTTAAATGGACATCCATATTCAGGATATCTATAAGACTTCCAGCGTATATCGCTTAGAATGTTCAATTTCAGTTTATTTCTAAACATTCTAAATCAAATTTTAAATATATTTAGTAAATATAAGGATTATACATAATTAGATCTGCTATAACCAATGGATTTCAGTATGAATTTGTTTCCATTCGCAAGATTCTCTCCACAAATTCTTCTACATGATGATATACATAGAATATTTGGTAGAATTGTTTACAAATTCGCTGATGATTTGTTTAGGACAAATATTAGAAACTTCTCTTTCACCTCGTTGTTCCCTAAATGTGAAACAAATAAATTATAAATATGACGAAATAGTTGGTGCAGTTTTTCAAGTTGTTAGTCCGTAATTTCGTTTTATGAAAATTCTCGACATTTTACTAGTACGAGAGCTGTAGAGTTCTAAACTTAGACCTCACAAAGCTAAATACGTTATAAAGTAGACAATTCGAAATTATAACATGTGCTGCGTAAGAAAGCCGCGCACGTGCTTCTCTCATCGCTTGTTACCACGGACGACACAACTTTCGCGTCGGGTTGGCGTTGCCACAGTAACTATCCATAGCCACCGATAACGCGCAACAGTGCACCGCCTTCCATAATTGTGACGTCACAACTCCACCTCAACGACTGTGCTGTGTCGCGCTACCGCCTGTTGCTATTACTGTTCGCTTTTAGTGTTTGACAACTCCGGCAGCACGTTTATTAATTCTTTAATGTGCGTCTACCTTTAATTAACGGTTCCGTTAGAATAATAAAGTGTTACAGTACAAATCGAGCGGCTATTTTTTATTTAGATACTTAACAAAAATCGATTACTATTAACTTTGGCTTACTCACCAACATTCTACCGCTTAATTCTGTCGTGGTTCTTGCTACGAGGTTGCGTGGTCTACATGTGGTCGTCATAGTCAGGTACCAAACATAAACACTCTTATTTGTCTTAATATTTCCACCTGGAATAATTCTGTTAATAATGTTATTTCTGTATTGCTTATATATTTTGTACTAATAGTTTACATTAACATTTCTCTTTATATCTATCGTTTAATATTTACCTGAAACTGAAAATATTTTTAATTAAATCTCTTCATAATATGTAATTTGCAATGCAATACGTGTATATTAGTTTTTACGATCACATGAACTGCCTGCCACTTTATTAAAAAGTCGTTGACCATTAGTAATCAGGATTTAATTGCAATCGCCCTTTTGTTGTGGATGCAGTCATATAATTTCACCTGCATTCTTGTCAAATTTCAATAAAACATAATTAGTACCACTGTATCTAATGATACATTATTTACCATACATGTATAAATCAATATTTTGAACACGATGGATGCTACGAGCATTTAATTTACTAATTAAAACTCATTTCATTAAATTTATATCATATACCTATAGTTATACCCATTGGTAATACTGCTTCAAAA
Organism: Apoderus coryli; assembly: GCA_911728435.2. Lineage (NCBI taxonomy): Eukaryota > Metazoa > Arthropoda > Insecta > Coleoptera > Attelabidae > Apoderus > Apoderus coryli. The sequence continues at coordinate 13,275,987 of OU452200.1, read as the reverse complement.
TAAATATGCTATGTTGCTGCGTTTGTGAATTTAATGATAATCATTAAATATACGTAAATGTAATGTGATTCCTAGCCAAAAAAATAATGCACCATAAAATAAACATCATAATATGCAGAGCGTTATGAAAGCTCTAAAATTTATGTGTAACATAATTATGATAACAGAATTAATTGAGAAACCCTGTTACGAACGTAAATTAATTACGCAGCCCCTATACTATAATAGTAGGTCAGATATACTATAAACTGTATAAAAGTCTCTGCTAAATGATTAATAACTACAAATATTCATATGGTCCATATATAATATGATTAGTGTTGATAAATGTTTTTCATAGATGACTGATTCGTAATAAAAAGTTCTAAAAATTTGATTATAAGCGTTATATTAACGAATTGCTTGTTACATAAAGTAACAAGAGTTTTAGTTAGCAATTCGTAAATAAAGCCTCCCGCTAGGGAATTCGGGCGCATCTAGTATTGGCAATAGGATATAATGGAGTTGTCACTTCTTGTCCGGTCATCGTTTGTGAACTGTGTTTCACCGGGCATAATACCTGCCACATTAGATGTCGCCAAAAACATCTCTTTGTTCGTTAGATTAGTTAAACTGTTTTGTCTAAATCGTCTGCTAAATTAAACAAAATATATTTTTTTTAAATGAAAGTTTCTGAATATATTATTACACTCGCCACTGCAAATAAAAAAAATCGGTTGAACTATCGATATCGCCTAAATAATCTATAGTGGAGTTCATTGCGGATACTGCACATAATAATTTAAAATATTATATTATCACCTGGGTAACAAACTGTTTTCATCAAAGATTTAAAATCTAAAAAATACACTATAATATCCATAAAAATAATAATAATAACATTCTAAGCTAACCCAACTACCTAACTACTTTATTCAAAAATTATAAACAATAAAGTAACAATAGTAATTAACATGCTACTAACTAACTAACCCAACTACGTACCTAACTACTTTGGTCAAAAAATAGAAATCAAAAAAATTGCAAAAGCAGGACAATCCGTGTTGTAATAAGTAAATGGAGTTCTTAAACAGATATCAAACGGTGATAAATACCCGTAACTTGATAGAAAATATAGGTTTTATTAGAAAAGTGTATCTGACAATTTATTACTCAAAAAAAAATTATTATTATTGACAACTTCAAAAAAATATAAAACAATAACTACGGACTTCTCGACAACATTAGAAAAATTAATATAAGATGTTTCCACAACATACTCCCACCCAAGTTCGTAGTCAACAAAATCGATCAGGCATTTTGACGATACGCCCATATATCTTGTTCTCATCGTTGGCTGATCGTTTTCAACAAGCAACTTCTCGTCTTGGTTTGACTCTTCCATTTCTAGACTTTTCATCGCTTCGATTGGTTTTCTTACTTCTTCTTTATCGTCTACTTCTAATAGAAGTAGTCTCTGAAGTGGACGAACTATTCTCCATTTGAAGTTTTCACTTTCGCAACTCTTACAATTCCGTCTCTGCAATAGGCCAGGCTATGCGTCTTTTGTCATCAGAACCAATTAGTACAACATGATTCACGTTAATTTTGTCATGTTTTCTGTCACCAAGATGTACTAAATTCGCCAAGTATTCCTTTTGATAGCGTTGTCGTAAAGAATCTCTTAGGTTTTGAACTTATCTCAACCGCTTCTTCATATTGACTCTATCGATTTGGTCTAAATCAGGAGTCTCTGCTGTCGGCATTGCATGAATAAATTATATTGGAGTTATTGGTGTTAACTCTTCAGAATAGGCAGACACATAAGTCAATGATCGTTAATTAATAATCGCTTCACAGTCGCATAATAGGGTCATTAGTTCTTCATATGTCACGCTCTATTTTCCCACATTTCTTCTTAAAAGTTCTTTAACCAATCTTACTATTCCTTCCCACCATCCTCCTGTTGTAATAGGTAAATGGAGTTCTTAAACAGAGATCAAACTGTGATAAATATCCGTAACTTGATACAACATTAGAAAAATATATATAAGGTGTTTCCACAACAATCCGCACCCAAAGCCACGCCAATTACCACTGAGGTACAGCCGACGGTAAAAGAAATGATACCAAATTGCATAAAAGCCTGCGGCTAAAGCGGTTTCAACCAAAAACTGATGGGTTCATCCTAGGACTCCCCCCAACTCATATAAGTATACCAAAACTTAGCTCAATTGACTGAAGCGTTTAGGCGCTATCGTGGAGAAACACACAGATATACAGACTTCCAACTGAAAATGGTCTTAATCGTCTCAGGGGACTTCAAAATGGTTATATCCGTCGTTACCTCAAATTATTTATTTTTTTAGTGCCTTCTCAATACTTTCCCTATGGGTCGCGAAAGTAAAGCACATTGAATTCTCCCTCCAGAATGTTGATTTTCAAATTGTGATTATTGTAACGAATTTAACTTTTATAGTTTTAAAAGAGCCCTAAAAGTGGGACCACATAATATATTAAATTTGTATTGAATGAAGTAATCCATCTCGAGGAGGAGCGATGATTCTTAGCTGTATTGATATTAAATTTGTTATATTACATTGTTTTGATTGTTTATCTTAGTTTACTTCCTCCAAATGTTTTTCTTCGTATCGAATATGAAGCATGCCAATTAAAGTATCGCAGTTTCCTTGTTGTTCCAGAAGTAGGGACTGCAGTATTTCAAAATACTCACCCCCTCAAGCTACTACTAACGTAATTCCTTTCTCGCGCTTGCTATTTTAAACCGGTTTTTAATGTTTGTTCTTTTAATTAATTAATTATTTGTTGTAGGCATTGCGCTATTTTATTCCTTTTCTTTCGTTGTGTCAAATTTCCGCATTCATTATTCGTTCTCAGCCTTACTTAGTTTTCATTCTTCTCGTGTTAAATGCTTTGTTCTTCTTTCTCAACTTCCCCTTGCTGTTGTTTCTTCTTTTGACCTCTTCTTTCTTCTTGGTTTTTAGCTTCATGTTTATATTTTGCTTCGTTTACAATTTCACCTTGCGTCTCATTTCTTTTTCTGGTTGTTTTGCTGTTTTGCATCTTCTTGTTTCTCAATTTCACATTGTTGTAATCAGTATATTATATATTATTGAAAAAAACTTAGTTGATCATTAGTGTCCACGATATCAAGCAAAATAGAACTATTTTGGATGTTATTATTATTGTTTAAACTTTCAATTACTGACAGTCTTGAATGGAGTTTTTTACATAAAATGAATATAATGTAGATATATCTGGGTAGTAAAATAAATCTATTGAGTTTTATATTAAGGTGAGATAAAGTTAGTTTCAATTCCAATCTGACTATTAAGCCATTTAGTGAAGTTAGATGTTGGAGAACCGGCCCCTAAGGGGCATATCTGCTTTGTGGAATTTCAGTTGGGCTCGTAATAGTTGCATATACGAGCATTTGTGTAGTGATTTATACCAAGCTAACTCATAGTGTTACTGAGAGCATATGATGTTTTTTATGCACTTTAAAATTATTAGTAATTTCGGTAGAACCTGGACTATTCAGAAATTTATCAACATTACGAGTGTAGACAACTCTACCGCAGGTATCAACACAACTCCTTTGGTGTGTCTTTCCAATGATTAGATATTGATTTTTTTAATTATTTTGTTTTCATTGTTATTGAAATGTAAGTAATGTTCCTCTAGACTTTATTAAGTTATGCTAATATAGTATTACGTGAAATTTCTTTGTTACAGGATTTCTTAGTTTCAATTATATATAGATTAACATTTTTACTTTATCAATTGATCAAAAATTAATATATTTAGGCCTTTACTGAGAAATAATTGTAATCGTTCAGAGTTCTGTTACGAAATTTGAAATTAACAATGACAGGAAATTGTGTAATAAAATTGTAATAGTCTTAAAATATTAATTCAAATAAAGTTTAAAATTATGTACATAATGGAAAATAATATATCAAATTAATTTGTTGTGGTTTAAATAATTTTGTTTAAATAGAACTATTCACTTCCGCAAAATGGTAAGTTTTATGACACTGCTTACGTAAAACATAATGCAGATTTTTTTCCTGGAAACTGATTAACTTTGATTACAAAGTGTATTTTGTGAACAGGGCTTTTATTATTTCTATTAGCAACTTGTAAACTTGTTTTTAAACAGGTTATTGAATTATTGAAAAATATGTATCTAAAGCTAGAGCTGGTAGTTCTATATTTTAATTCCGACGCTTATATGCGAACTAGATTATCTTTGTATTAGTACTCTTTTAATTCTTATACAAAGTAATTTATATGTTTCGTTTCACCTTAATAGTTTTTTTTATATATTTAGACTATTCCAAAAAGCTTGAGGCACTAAAAACGTTAACAATTAGCATTAAAATTTCTGGCGCTCTATCCATAATCTAGAACAAATCTGAAATGTAAAATTTCAATTTGGTTTGCAAATTTTCGTAAGACGACGCGACGTTGAAACTTCATCACAGAAATAACATAAAGAAGTTTTCCTATATAAATATATGTGTATAAAAAATCCCGCAAGTACACGATTTCTACATTATCGCCATATTTCGGAGATATATACAAAATATTAATTTAATCGTTCATCCATACTAACAAATAGTAACCGAAACATATGCGAAAATTATATTTTGATCTGGTTAGCCTGCAAAACGATTTCATAGGTTTTAGTAGATAATTATCCACGACAATAATACGCAGTTTTGATAAATAGGTAATCTTACTCATAATCTTTAAAATTTTGCAATTAATAATGATAAAATTGTTTACTCTAAATTGAGTAAAAAAAGATGAAGCTCCTTTGAACGGGAAAATTTTTAAATTCGTTCTGAAATAGTCTGTTTTTTACAAAACTAATGTCATTAAAAACAAAAAAATTACGTGTTATTGTGATGTAATTTCCTCTCTTACGCAACATACTAACTTTGACATATCAATAAATTTATAAATTAACAGTTATAATTTTTTTTTATTCTTGTTTTTTCTTTGGGTTTCAGGTTCTTGAAAACAACATTTTTTTTAATTTTTAGCGAAAAATTACATTTTGCTTGTCGAACTTTATTAACTAACAAATAACAACGTTTCGGCGATGGTTTGTCGCCTTCTTCAGGTCATTCTATTATTTTTTTTCCCTTTTACAGTTTGTCAAAAATTCAGAATATAACTTAAACGTTTTAAAATCATACTTTATAAAAATATTTTTCTTTTTTTTCTCTGAAAATTCAGAGAATTTTATAAACGTATATTTAGCAAAAATTTTTCAACTATATTGTGTTTGTAAACGTGAAGTCCTGTATAATATATGTATTTTTATTGTTAAAAAAAAAAGAAAAATATTTTTATAAAGTATGATTTTAAAACGTTTAAGTTATATTCTGAATTTTTGACAAAATGTAAAAGGGGAAAAAAATAATAGAATGACCTGAAGAAGGCGACAAACTATCGCCGAAACGTTGTTATTTGTTAGTTAATAAAGTTCGACAAGCGAAATGTAATTTTTCGCTAAAAATTACAAAAAATGTTGTTTTAAAGAACTTGAAACCCAAAGAAAAACAAGAATAAAAAAAAATAAAAGAAAAATGGTTCAAGAACATAAAAAAAGAAACATTAACAGTTATCTATATATTATGTATAATTATAATGTTTGCATATAGTGGAGTGAAAATGATTACTTTGATCCTGGATGTGTTCAAAAATTTATTACCGTGTATATACTAATATAAAGAAGACATTTTCATAATATTACTTAACTTGCATTGTTAGGGTGGAGACAAGGGTTGTCCTGAACTCATAATTTAATTAGATAAAGGGTATCAGACTGGTTATATACTCGTTTTCTATATGTGTAGAGAGGACCCGAAATTGCTATAGATTATTATGAATTGTTTACTCTTGAACACTGCGAAAACTGCTTTAGAAATGTCATTATCACTTATACCTAATTGAAAATAATATTTTTAACATATAGGTATAGTTTTTCGCATTGGGTTGCCCATAAAGAGGTCCCGTAATGTAATTTCTATAATATTTTATGGATAAATAATGAGGAAGCATGACAGAGCAAGAACTGTATTTAGAAATAAGCAAAACGGTTAAATATGTAAAATATCATTGTTAGTTTGAAGTTAAATGTTTTCATGCTAAATATAAAGATATTAATTATTTTTAATATCTACTGTTTTAAAGTCCGATCTTTGTGGATTACTAACATCTATTCGACGCTGATTTAGTGGTAGCTATAAAACAAAGGATTAACTTAACGTCAGTAACACATCTTTCTTTCTACAATCATTTTCTTTTATAAGGAACTTGTTTCATCACAGATTTTTTTTCTAGTATCGTGAACCCGCTCACTACTCCCATATTCTTCAATAGCAGTAGGGGTCAAGTGGCACATCATTATTGAATTATTTAAATAAAACGTATATATTGTTTATCCAAGTTGTCAATATCATTGTGACTTTTCTTAGTACAATTTTTTTTTCAGAAACCAGGACGGCCGTTCGGGAGCCCTCACGGAATATACGAGATGTTCCATTTAAACTAGATTGATATGCTTATACAATATCTAAATTTTTAAAACGCTTAGATTGTCATTGATCTTGAAACACTCTAGATTTGTTGGTTGCCCTTAACTCTTTAAAAAACCTCTTTCATTAAACTTCATTCGGCAGAAATCTGAAGTGTACTGTTAAAGGTGAATTTAGTGACAATGTATTTTATTAAATATATTCTGTCTAATAGATCTTGTGGGTGGTTCTATAACTATAACCTGCACTTTAAATTACATTTAGAATTAGTATTATACCAACACAATGTGGGTATAATAAAACCTTATGTTTATTTAAGGTTTTCTCTCGTCGCCATAACCGAGTTTTAATTCACTTTCCTAATTACAAATGAGATTTCTAAGAGCATAAGTGAACTTGCAGCAACTCTGGAAAGTTCTTATTGGTTTTGAAACTGTAATCCTGTTCTTAATTCCTTTTGAATGCTCGCTTACGCGCCACTTCGGTTATAACTTTAATTAAAGACTCATTTGATAGGAATCGACATAGGCCAACATAAAAAATGAAATAGAAAAAATATAACGACAGCAATGAAAAATTATGTTAGGAATTTAAAGGAGTTTTATGTAGGTAGAATGTTAAAAGATTGTATTTTACAAGGCTCAATTCCAGATTAGTGTTTTTGATTATTGAGTAGTCGCTCAATAATATGCGTTAGTGACGCAAAAGTAATTTCATGTTTTTTTTGTAACAAACAAAGAACAATCAAATATATATCCAACAAATATTTGTTATATGTAAATCTATCCCAACTTTCTTCATAATTGATGAGTAGAACCTTTGACGTAGAGTGATATTGAAAGACTCGTTTTACCACTTCTCCAAAACATATTTTATTACTTGACGCGCGTTTCGTTAACACTGTTAGCAAAACGCGCTTCAAGATTTAAACAAAATTGTTTCTTCATGTGAAAGACTGGATTTTTCTTTAAATTAAATTAAAAATAACTCCTAAAGCAATGCCAGAAAATGTGCCAAAATAATATGAATTTTGTTCTATAGAACCGGTATTCTGAAAACTATGTTCGGAATATTTTTGCCCTCTTTTTCATTTGCATCAGATCGGTTAATTTACAAATAAACTATTACAGCAAGTCTCTTGCAGTTTATTTACGGAACACTTCCCCTATAATGTGTTAAAAACGTAAAATTCTAATAAATTTGGTTTAATAATGTTTACAATTCATTAATGTTAAATTTATTGCGGAGTTTATTTTTTATTTTATTTGAATATTATAATTTAAATTCAATTGTGAATATATCAACAAAATTAAAGGCCTACCTTATTTTTCTCATTTTTAATGTCGTCAATATTCTCACACTTTTTTAAATGCGATTAATCTCAGTTGCCGCTTACTGTTAATATTAGGTTTTATATTAGACAGAAAAATTCCACAGACAACTAACCAAGCCTTCTGGATACATCCTGCGTCAAATACTTAGCTTTCTCAAAATATAAAAATTCGCTGGGTAGGTAAAAATATAAATGTGAATTTGCAATATGAATTTGTGTCCGTAAATATAAAAAGAAAATAATTTTGTGGCAGAGGGGACAAAATGACTGGTTTTACTTACACAAGGGATTTTACTTAATTCAGCAGGGCCTCAGTCTAATTCAATAGAACCAGACTATATCTAACTGTACTTAAATGAAGGCTGATATTGTAGATGGGCAATGACTATGGTACTCTGACGAGTTCATAATAAGAGCGAAACGAATTCGTCAGTATCTGTCGACCCATGTCTAGGCGGTCTGGTTCTACTGAATTAGACTGAGGCCCTGCTAAATTAAACAAAATCCCACTCATTTTTTTCCGCTATGCCACAAAATTATTTTCTCTGTCTTTGATGAGGACAGTATGGTCCTGAAATATAAATCTATGAAGAAAGTCTGTTATTCGTACATGCCGGGAGCGTGCCGAGGTGTGCATGTAGAAGAGATGAAGGATGTAAAACAAACAAAGAAACAGTCAAGACAATGGGTTAGTTAGACGGGATAGGAATTACATTAACTTCAGAGGAATAAAAGCTTCACTGGTTAATACTATATGCAACATTTAAAGGACGAAGGGCAAAAACAAATTAAATTGGCGAAAAAAATCTTGTTTCACTATAACAGCGCACCTGCATATACGCTGGTTGTTGCTTTCGCTAAAATGAACGAATTGAAGTTTGATTTCTCACCCCTTCCCGCATATTCACCAGATTTAGCCCCCATCTACTATTATTTAGCTAGTTAGCATTATACGCTGTAAATACGTATTCTAAAGAGGACGACGAATCGCCCTATAAAAATATAATAGTTATATTAGAAGACCCTTATCAAAATTGTGTCAGTCTTCATGAGTATTGCATTAAAATTTAAAAATATCACCAAAAAAATTGAACTAGTAGTCAATATTACAGAGCAGCTAATTAGCAAATTAAAGTGTTCTCTAATAAATTTTAATCAAAGCTTGATTGATGTTTAGGGATGTGTGTGTTATGAACTACTGATCATGGAACTTCCACATTACGAAACATGTATGATTTAATATTTTTAATAACAATTTATTTTGTGGAGATACTACTTTAATGTCATATAACAAAATGTAATTATTATTATTTCATTCCAATGGGCAGACTTAACCGCTTCTAAAAGTTATTTCCTTTTAATATTCAGCTTTTCCAAAATCTGCACAACAAAAATATTAATTGTAAAATATGCGTCACACATTCTGGAATTTATTGTATAAGCACTTCAACCACAATATCTTTCCCCCAACAATTCGGGACATAAATCCTCTTATTTGGAAACCACATTTAACAATTATCTAGTGCGGTTTTAACTTAAATAACCCGACGGGTTGAAATAAATCGAGTGTGTGGTCCATTTCCAATTTAATATCAGGTATTTCTGCACACTCTAACTATACATGTTTCGATATAGTTATGCCATTTATAATAGTATGGTAACGTTTAAACTAATTTATTAATTGAACTTTTATATAAATATGATAACCTACATTTACTAACTGAAGTGCTCTGAGTGTAAATGTGCGAACTCTTAAAAATATTGCAGTTGACAATGACTGAGGGATAACCGATTAGTGTAATGTACACGAAAAATCTAAACAAAGTATTATTAGTAGTTAGGTCGTAGTTTTAAGTGAACATGTTTGCTATGTAGGTCGTTGTACTCCCATTTCAAAGCTTCAAGTATTTCGCCTTAACATAAAGAAATCGGTCAATTCGTCAACTGCGTACTCCATATATAATAGTATTGGTTATGTTTATAAGTGCCTTAGCTAAATATAATTTTCTTAAAAAAATTAAGTTTAAGTAAGTTTAATTAATATCTAGAATATATTTACTTACTTAATAATACTAAAGAAAAAACAGCCAATCATAATAATACCTCTCATGCCAGGTAATATTAAAAGGTCTGCTATTGCCTTTATTTATATTTATCAGGCATTTATTTAAATCTGGAACAGGTCTGTATATTTTTAACAAGATGTATACAGATCAAGAACAGTCTTTAGAGCAGTGATTAATAAACTTAACTTCAGTTAAAAGATAAACTATATCTATGTACCTATACCATTTTCCATAATATCTGCGCTTACCTGATGTGTACTACTTCCACTTGCTTCTTGGATATTATTGGATATTATATATGTATATTATTAAAAAAACAATATTTTACAGTACTCACCTACCTAGCCATTTATTTTGGCTAAAAATAGTTACTAATTATAACCGTATGTATATATTTTATTTAATTTGTTCACTAGTTATTCAGATTTGTAAAACAAATATATGTACCTAAATAAATAAAAAAGCTAATTTGTATTCGAAATAACAAAACTTTAAGCATATTAAGAATATTGGCAGAGGACTACAAAATTGGCGACTGTGTGAAAGAGATAGAGATAATCAAAATAATAATTATTATAATATAGAATAAGACATATAGGTACATAACCAAAGGGCGTCATTTCGGCCGTCAGATGGTTGTATCTCGTTGTATATTGGGTATATGCCGGAGTGGCACCGTTGCCCATAGTTGCTGAGTTATAGATGAAAACGCTTTGAAGCACGCTTCATCTGCATAAGAACATGTGTGATAATAGACACTATTGGCATCAAATACTAACTATAGACTTTAACTGTGCTATTGGTGCGGCAGAGGACACAAGCACTGGCAAGGGTGACAAATGCCGTGCACTGCGAAGAGAGAGACCAAAATAAATAATGTATTACAAGAATAAAAAGAGGGAAATATATGTATATTCTGGATGATAGTTAAATACTATTATACCATCAAGCCTGCTTCAGACTAAAATACAGTTTTATGGTAATAGGTTGAAAATTGTATAAATTAAATTATGGTTTAAGTTTTATACAAATAAATATAATTACACAATAAAATAAATATATTTTACTGATTATTTTGATTTAGCCTTGCTTCACCTGCTTCATACGACAATCCGCCACTGATCGAGGGGATATCGACGCTTGAGGTGGTCAGGGCTATATGAATGAAATCACGGTCTCGGGGTGTTGTATAGAATTAGCGCTCTATTTTATATGACTTATCTTTTGTTATAGATGAATTTGAATATTTATTTTTATAAATTGTTTGCATATCGTCAATTATTATTTTTATTATTATAATAAAGGCGGCGTTAGACAGCTAAAATATATAGATATATATTTATTCGAAAGAAGTATTATTATTGTGTGGAGGTCGACTTTTATTTCAAGAATATATATTTTTTTTTTTATATATATTTATGTTCCTATGCTACCCCTTAGATTATATTAATAGTAAAATAGAGGCATTTATTTTAGTTAGAAATGCACCAAGCAACATGAAATATTCTGATTACAGTTTGATACGCTTGCCAAATTTAATAAACAAAGCTCTCACAGCCATAAGCAGACGTGTACCTTAACTCCTTGTGTTCTGGTATGTTTCATAAACGCTGATATGAATTACATATGGCAAAGCGTTGTATATTAAGCAGGAGCAAAATTATGTTTATTTTATTATTTTGTGTAATTTATATTTAAAACTGTGTAAGGACATACCTGGGTCACCCTGTATAAAATGCCTATTCAATAACTACTCAATATTTCCCGCAGTTATTTAAATGTGGAATTCAGTTTCAAGGTCACTTGTTCAAGTGTTGTTTTGAATGCGTGAAACTTTCACCGCACACCCCAACAACTTCGCATAAATTATGGTTTCGCTCATTACCATTCGTAATTAGTGAGTGAAAGCACTAAACTAACTTGAGCTTTCTTTGAGCAAAATACCGCCGGCAATTACAACATAAAGATGATATGACAGGAAAAACGTTACGGTATAGAGTAATAATAAAGAATACACGGCTTAATGATGCTTGCTTGCCTTTTTTCTTTCCCTCTCTTTCACTCTGTTAGTCGAGTAGCAATTTTGTATAGGAACTTTTAAGTGCACGCAATTTCATACTTACTTTCCGTTTTAGCTTTGTTTGTCTTTTTTATTTTTCGAGAGCTTTCGACTTTTACAGTTGGAATGTTATTAGATGAGGATGTTTTGACTTTAGTTTTGAATTAAACTGATGAGATTTATCTGTATGACTGCTGAAGTGCATTTGAATTAGCTCGGGATTATTATTTCATGTAAATTTTAAAACTGATGGTTTTGAGGATATTTTAGATATTCCATGATTTAGAAGATTTCTTGAAAATTATTTGAGTGGGTCGACGTATCTTAATATAGAAAGAGGTGTACCTCAAGGATCGATATTTGGGCCTACACTTCTTATTTTCTATACTTCAGATTTTTGTACGCATTTGCAGTATTGTCCATTTCATTTTGATCCTTGGAAAATTTGATTACGCGAATAATACTCCTTGTAAATTTATTCTACGCACTTGTGCGTCTCTCTAATGTCAATTCAGCTGCTTGTGAGCTGTGGAATTTATCACTGGTGTATAATTAGGAGCGAAAATACGTCAAAAAAATAAAGGTCGCTGTGACCCTGGTACGAGATCATTTTGCACAATGACAATATTTTTATTTGAGCGTTTTGTTTACAAAAACCAAGTTATTGTAATGATATATTAATGCGTGTTTATAAAAAATATAAACTTCTACACAACCCAACCCATCCCACGATACTAGTTTTACTTTAAATAGTGATATAGTAGTCCAATATCCAAAAGCATCTGAAGAATATTATATAGTTCGTTCGTCACTGATGTTCCGCCGGAAAAACCCCAAGTTGTGGACACTAAATTGGAGAGTTAGATAATGTAGATTGAGTCCATCCAGAAAAGATAAAAACAAAAACCTAATTTTTGTGTTTCTTACAAAAAACCGAATTGACAAGACTGCAGTGCGCATGTTTATCAAAATTTTTATACGCTGTTTACCCTTCTGCACGTTTTTTTATTATTGAATATTTTTTTGTTCGTATATTTTTTTACTGAAGAAACTTTATTTTTTTTACATACTACTTTCACAAAAGAGTATTACTCAATTTGCTTTCCTAAAAAATATTATTTAGAGTATTTTCAAACTATAAACAGAGTTTCGGATGTTTTCAAAAACGCAGGGTCAATTTGCCCATGATCAAAATGACCCTGCACACAACACACAAAACTAATGTAAGGCAAATATGTTTACGGCAAAGATGTAAGGCAATTACGGATTAATCTGATTATCCAACTAGCAAGGATAATTTGTACGAACAAAAGGACATAAACGTCAATAACACAAATAAGTTGGTCTTTTGTGTTCAGTCAATGTTTCAGTCACTTGAGTTATATAAAATAAAATAAAAAACTTTTTCTTATAAAATTATCTGAAATTCTTTCAATTATGTACGCCCGAGCAAGCACTTTTATTTTCTCGGCGGCGGACTTTATAAAAGGAAAAGGGAGTTATTTCAATCATTTCAGAACTCCAACTTCAACCAGGTACAATTGAAATTCTGGATATGAAATTCCAAGAGATTTTCGAGAACGGTTTGTTGTACCTAAGACAAACAAAGCAAGAAATATTTCTTCTTCATCATTACGAGGACAACTCACAGTGGAGAACAAACAGTGATATTATAAACTTTTAATTAATAAATTTGAGAATATCGAGAATCATGTGAACTCATACTTTTTGTTATGAGCACAAGTATTTTTGTCCGTGTAATTAAATTACTTATTCATTCAGAATATCTCCCAATATTCTTATCAAGCACTGAAGTTGAATAAATATGAATATATTTAAATAAGAACTGCTTACATAATGTAACAATTCTTGAAGTTGTATGCTTCACATTGCCATGCTTTGACCAGATGGTACGTTTTGTTGATCCACAACTTATCAGTGATGATCAGCAGCCAACATTCACGAAGAGCTTATACCAGCACGGGATACCGAATAACAACATTGTGTATGTGGCGACATCTAGTGTAAGCCGCCTTCGTGTCCAGTGAAACAGTTCACAAACGATGGCTGGAGAAGAAGTAATAACTTCAATAAGTCCTATTGCCAAGACTAGATATGCCCGAATTCCCTAGCGGGAGTCTTTATTTAAATAAAGTTTGTTTTACCGGGCATATTGTCTGCTTACACTAGATGTCGCCACAGACAGCTTGTTGTCAATATATTTAAATTTTATGGTTCAATTGTGCATACTTATGGATTCGCATATAATTACGAGTTAAGCAAATACCTATTCTCCACCATTTTAGAAGACAAAATATAATAATCTTAAAATCAAAACAAGAGACGTGTTTCGAATATTGTACAGAGCTAGCTCTAGCAGACTCCAAAAGTCTGTCTAGACCTCTCAAGAAACTTTATAAGATCATACGTTGGCTGTCAGGTAATTTGATTTTAAACAAAGTCTTTATTTTATGTGAAAAATGAATCTATGAATGGTAAGGTCGAGGCAGTCAAGTTAATTTTGAGTTTTATAGAATTTTAATATTTTTTAAATGTAACAACTTTTGTATATCTCTGTAGGTTATATTGAATTTTTACCCAAACCTTTCTTTAGCTTCACGTTACGTTATGAAATTGGGAGAAACGTTGGCAAAGCAACCAGGTGCAAGTCGTTTTAGCCTGCTTAGAAAAGGGAGCGTTTTCTAATTAAAATGTCTGCCTGTGGGCTTCTCGTCATTTGTACAAATTTATGGTGGATTTGTGGTACAGAACACTAGTTAATACCAGGAAGATAATAAATTGATAAAAACTGTTTAATTAAGATATAATGTTAAAACTAAATTAATGTAGGGCAGTTTATCTTACGATAACAATGACAGTGTACATTTTTATTTTACGAGGTGCTATTAACTAAGGAAAGTTGCACCCACTATAATTGTATCCTAAACTTATTTGTAACTGTCTGTCTGTATCCACGATAACTCAAAAGCCATTTAACATATTTTAACCCATTTTGGAACAAAAATACTACATGTCTAGGTGTCGATTAACTTTTAGGAAACATTGAGCGTAGGTAAGAGGTCTAAAAAAGGGTTCAAAAATTAAAATCATTTATACTTCTTATTGAATAATATTTCATTGGTTTATAGAGTATAACCTAAAACATTAACCATAAAAAATTAGATCACATTGGCGTTCGAAAAAGATGATAAAAGGGGTTGACACTTAAAAAAAACATATCCTAAACATAGCAGAAATTTGAATAATTATTATTATTATTGTTCTATTATTTTTATTATTTCCAATAAACTGACCTAACAACCTCTCTACTTTATTCAAAAATTAGAAATAACAAAAAGTTGCCAGAGCTGGGATTCGAACCCAGGACCTTCCGCATGCAAAAACCCTTATTAAATTACTTTATTATATATTCTATTAAGAGTTATAGGTTCTAACTGGTGAAATTTTGAACGCAATTTTCTCGAGAATTATGAAGGCAAATATCAAAAGTAACCTATCGCTGCAAAGCAGATAAAAAATACTTTCAAATGATGTATTTCTCAACCCCTACTGGTATTTGAAGGTTGTGTCCACCCCTATGACAGAGCTGAAGCGATTTCAACCAAAACTAATGGTTAATTCTATAGGACTAGTGCAAACTCATATACCAAAATTTAGCTCAATTAGCGGAAGAGTTTAGGCGCTATCGTGGAAGAATACATACAGACAGACAGACTTCCATTTGGAAATGGTCTTAATCGTCTCAAGGGACTTCAGAGTGGTTCGTATTTATCTCAATTGTTTTTTGATTGCGTTCACTATACTTTTCCTCAGCGGGAAAGTCAAATACCAAGTGAGGTTTTTACATAGACTTTTCAAACTATTGAACAATATTTGTCTTTCAAATAGTATTTTATTTGCAGTTTTTAATAAGAAGAATAAGCTTGTTTTGAAATATTACAATCTATTTATATGTATAATATTGCAATAGTTCCAAGGTTTAGAAATTATATAGGTTACATCCAAATTAACAAATTTTCGTTTTGCTTAAATACTCTTTATTGGTCAAGATCCATTGTTTCAACTTACAAGGTGAATCGCCTTAGAAATAATGCATTTTTATTTTTGTCAGAGACTTTTCCAATTTTGGAAATACTTCTGTACCTCACTTGTCTGTATGTTCCTTAGCTTCTACAGCGATTTTGTTTTTATCACATTAATACTTGGGAAATTTGTCATATCATAGCTCTGTTCAGTCGCGGGGGCAGGTCATGCGAACACGGTGTCTAAAGCAACATAAAGGTATTGTTGTCTGCCAAAAAAAATCTGGAATAAGTAACAAATGATTTTGGGCGTTTGTGCACTAAACCATTCGAATCGAAATAAAAAATAGAGGAACTTTCACATTTTCAGTTCGATTGCTTTTTTTCAGTCGGTTCTAATCGGATAATTCGGTATCCATTTAGTCGTCATACGTATACACATGTTTAGTCACCGACATGAATTTTAAGAAATTTTGGATCTTTCTTTTTGGTCGAACCTCTTTAGAAAATTAAATAAAAAATTGTCTAAACACTTTTTATTCTCGAAGCCCGTTTCGCTAACAATGTTAGCATCCTCAAGATAGAATTAAAACCATAATTAATTATCTCCTGAGGATGCTAATGTTCTTAGCGAAACGCGCGTCGACAGTAAAAAAAGTTTTGGTGAAGTGGTAAAACGTGTTTTAGTTTCGTCTTCTACGCCAAAAGTTCTATTCATCGACTATAAAAAATTGTCTAGCAAAAAAACTGTGTAAGTATACCCTTTTTGACTGCCACCAATTGCTAAGGATTCAAAACATCCCTTATACGTCACAAACATGTAAACAAATAATAAAACAAAATCCACGGAATTAAAAGAAACACAGTTTCGATTTATAGCCTTTATTCGTTTACAGTTATTTTTGTGTTATACCTAAGTAACATAAGCTATTCGTAAATTTACGTTTTTACGATACTGGTTTCTTCAAAAAAAAAAAACATTAACATAACCTCAGTTAATCAAACTGAAGATTATTATCATCCGGATGCTGAAAAAAAAAAGACTAAACAACCGCATAGAAATCAGTAAGTTGTACATAACGAGCCGAACGCCTTAAAAGATTACAAATTAACTTGTTTGTAACTAACAACAAAGTTATATTTGTCACGATCTGACCTTTTTTTTTTTGGAAAAGTTTCGTTAAATGAGATTGTCCGATGAAATGTCAGCTTTTACTTTGTTCCGACTGATCCCTGGAGGATTACAACTATTGCGCTGGCTGCCCTCAGACTTGGTGTGCTCTACGGGCATTACGAGAACCGAATTAACCCATTGGAACGGAGAAAGTTTATGCAGGTCCGGGCAAACTGGTCATTTCATCGTGTAAGTTTCATAAATTTATCACTAAATCAACTTATCTCGTTTTTATTTTATGGAGATTGTTTCACCGGATTTACAGTATGTACACTTTTTTATTTTTTTAAAGCATTATTGCAATAAGTAAATGACTTTAATTACATATAGATTTAGAATAATCTTAACACAATTACGTACATTTTTTGAAACTGTTATCTAATAACCTACTACTTTGCTTGGTTTGGTGTAAAATACTAATTTGTGACTTTTGTGTACCTATTGATATTAATATAATCTGTTAAATTATCGTGAAGTGTAGAGTACAAAATGCTTAGTAAAGCATCACGTAAAATATATAAAATGATAACAAGATGTATGTGGCAACATCTAGTGCCGATGCCGATGGCTGGACAAAAAGTAAGAACTCTATTAAATCATATTGCCATCACTAGATACTAAATTATCTAGTGAGAGGTATTATGTACGAACTGCTAGTTACAAAATGTAACAGGACTTAAGGTAACAAGCAGTTCGTAAAATATATAATGTCGTATCTGACATTTTTGCCAGTTTTCGTTATTTTACAATTATTTTGAAACAGAGCTTTCCAATAAATCCACTAGTTGAAACGTGACATGCTTATGATGTTTGCTCGTTCATCCGCAACATCAATGGATAATGTAAACCTATTTGTACGAGGAGTTATCCGTTTCTATTGTCAAAACTGAAATAGGCCGAGCTGTCTCAAATTGTCTTATATTATTTTTATTTTAAACAATTAATGCTAATAACTTATTGATATATCGAAAAACAAAGGTGTCTAACTTATTTTAAAGTTGAAAAAACCGGTTTTATATCAATTAATTAATTTAATATGTTTAATATCTGTTTCATATACATGTGTAAGTACGTGAAAATGTTGGTCATTTACAATTTATTTGCACTGAGAGTTACTGTATAGTTCAGAATCCTATATGTGGAACAAGGAGTGGTTTTATACACCTCGACCTAGTGTAAAGCGTCAGACAGTTAAAGTTTATACATATAATAACATTAGGCTGAACAATCTTGTGGCCAGTATATTTAAATGTTTGTTAAAATTTTGGGGGGTCTGCCTTGGTTCTTCTGCGAAATAAAACTTTTATTTACCTACGTGCCAAGCTTTTGGAAATTTTTATTTGTTTCCTTCTTCAGGGCTGAAGAAAATACAGTTAACATTACAAAACAATCACAAACTGTTCAAAAATCTCTAAATACACTAAGTTATACAATTTTCTCTTTACCTTGCAAAGTTAACTTAACTGAAGAAGGAAACAAATAAAAATTTCCGAAAGCTTGGCACGTAAATAAGAGTTTTATTTCGCAGAAGAACCAAGGCAGACTCCCCAAAATTTTAACAAACATATAATAACAACTATACTTGATTGATTGTAAAAGTTTAAACCTTCTTGCAAAACCATCAAGGTTTTAGTAGAGGTTATTATCCGAAATCAAGAGCCAAGAAGGGGACTTAAAGATATCAGCAATACTTTACCTATTCAGGTTGGGTGTTTTAAAACTTTCTGAATGCCGTTTTTGCCTGTAGAAAAATAAAACAGCATACTAGGATATTTGTTTAAGTGCTTGTGTCGCCTCAGCAATCAAAAAACCTAACTCAGCAGAATAATCAATTTCGTAAATGGAAGACGCGCCTCGATTTTCACAATTATTTACTAAATTATTAAATTAAATTATTTTTACAACCACAATGTAAAAATTACCTAATATAACATATTTCGCGTATTATACACTATTGTGTAAAGCTCAAAACGATGCCGATGGCATGATAAATAGTAAAAGCTCTATTTAAACTTATTGTCAACAAAAATTCGCCCGAATTCCCTGGATCGAGGCCTTGTTTATGAAGTGCAATTTTGCGCTTGCTTTCTTATACATATAACACAACATAACACAATTTTTAAATTTTTGATGGTATAACCATACGCAACATGCTGCGTGTTAATTTGGAGTGCTTTTGGGTGTTAATAATTATTACAACAAACGCTATTTTCGTCATCGTCCTTTATTTTATTTACCACTAGAACTCTTTCACTGTGTATTAACCCACTATTTGCACAACATTTTCTTTTATGTGGAGTAGTTATATATTCAATATTCAAAACTGCATTTATACTACACATATCGTCATGGTGAGGAATTTTAAGTAATATCACAACATACCGTATAATCTATTATAGAGTTTGGAAAGTTCATTAACTCTGTTTGTTTCGCAACCACTTCGGTTGCTGTCTTGACATAACGTCGCACATACTCACTGGTGATATGCAATCAAGGACCTATTCAATGTACTTTACACACGTTTGTATATTCACTATTGATAAACTCCAAAAAGTAAATAGGATAATAATCAGCAATTGTTCTGTCAATATATTTTTTATAATTTTTGAAACCACCGTTTATATTATGTCTGCCATATTTGTGTGATTTCTCTCTTCACTTTATAAAATATTTGTTCTATACCTCGCTATCATTATGACAATCCAAATGCATTTTTTAAACCAATAAAATCAAAATATGATGTGTATCATTCGTGACAGATCTTTTGGTAGAGTGTACGTACTGTAACATTTCCCATCATTTCTATTCATAAATACCTCTCAACCTGATAACTTTACATTCTTCCTTCAGGTTCTGAATAAATTTAGTCTTGTGATATTTCAGAATGACAAAATGTCAAAATCTGCTCACTTGTGATATAACTAATGATTAGACAAATAAAATTAGCATAATTTACCAAAAAGCAACAGTTTTACGAAATTTGATCAAGTACTCGTATTTAGTACAGAAACCATACTAAAATTGCGGCTTTGCAATCAAGAGGTGTTCCATTATGCATGCTATAACCGATTTATACTTAGATTCGTAAATAAGCATAATGTACTTGGACAAAATCAGTTTGGCTTTAAGAAAGGTTTGTCCACTCAGGATGCAATTATACAGTTCGTTAATGGTGCGTTGATGAGTTTGGAACAGAGAGAGAAATGTTCAGTTTTCGTTTTTGATTATACACGTGCGTTTGAGACCGTAAACCACCATAAAATTCTAATAAGTCTAAACAATAATGGTACCATATTTGAGTAATCGGTTGTGCAGATTAACGTTGACGTTTCCTAGACAATCAGAATTGTGTGATCGATGCGCTTTTAAACTGGTATGTGCCGATTAAAAACATACCAAAAAAGCTTTGCAGGGATTCGTTTCTGATTTGGAAGCTCAGAAATTTTGTTTCTGCTGATGTTTTGCGATCATTTTATTTTTAGTATGTTAATTCTGTTTTGAGTTTACAGAAGAGGCTCTTAACAATCATATCATTCTATATTTTGGGACTGTATATTATGTGTTTTCTAACATAAATAAGTTCACAAGAACAAGTCAAGTATCCGATTATGAATTGATATATGGCTGCATAGAAAGTTTATCTCTCGGCCAATAGTTCACTTGTAATGCTTATCAAATTTTTTAATCATTTGCCACAGCACTTGAAATTTGAATGTAAATCAAAAAACTTTAAAAGTAAACTAAAACTTTGGCTACTACAGTATACATGTAACTCATTAGACGAGTATTTTGCTGTTGATGTTGACGAGTTGAGGGTTTTGTGTTTATAAAATTTGTTTCTTTTTCCAATTATTTGTAAAGTTCGTTTTTTTTAGTACCTGTATGGGTGGATGTTGTGATTTATCTATTATTTGTTTAATTATTTTGTGAAGCATTCTATTTACTATTATTGTACCTGGCGAATAAAGCCAAATAATCTTGATTAACCTCATAACAAGATTCTTATTGAAATTTAACAAGGGGTAGTTATAAAACTCATATTAATATAATATGGGTTACTCAATTAACTCAAGCCAAATATGACAACATAATCGTACAACATATACCTACAGAACACCCTTTGCAAAGTTTGTTAAGTCATTATACAACTTGTTTAATATGACCCCAATTAATTTTGCCTGTATATATTTTTTCTCATGACAACGTTATTTGTTTTATTAAAAGATAATTATTGTCCAATTGCTCAGGTTCAGGATGTATATTATATTTGTTTTGAAAAATTACGACGATTTAGATTGGGATGCAACAAAAATTAAAAACCTGTGGTTCTTAGGTGTATTTGGGTTCCTAAGAACTATACCTCACAATGGTAAAACGTCAACATACATTAAGAAGTTAGAAACAGAACTAATATTATGTGCATTTTTAAGACATAATTAAATAAGAACCAGAAATATCTCTGCATCGTCTTCCTAACGATTTTATTCAGCGAATGCGTTTTTGTGAATGGTTCATAGAAAAAAAAGATCAAAAGAAGAGGCCTCAGTAGTGCGTGAATATTCAATAGATATCACGAATATACTTGGGTTCGTGAAAATCCTCATGTCACTGTGGATGAAAGGAGTCAAGGTAGATTTGGTTTTAATGTGGACCAACTTGAACCGTTTTTCATAGACAGCAATTAATTTATAACAAAGCCTCTTTTTTCAACACGACGGGGCACCTCGGCATTGTGGGAGAATCAACAACAATTATTTTCTAAATGGGCAGTTTGAACGGAACTGGATGGATAATCTAAGCCCAATCCAATGATCCCCTTTATTTTGCCTCTGGGATAAAATCACAGACTTCCCATACAAGCAACCTTGGAATACCAGAGAAGAATAATTGGAAAAGCCATTGCTAGATGCATTTAACCAAATCACACCTTTGAAGTTAATAAATGCTGCTAATGAAACAAAATGGGAAACAAGTTCAATGTTTACTAACTATATTTTTAAATTTGTTTTACTTTTACTATTTTTTGAAGTATATTTTGTTGGTTAATTTAATTGATTTTTTTTATCACATTCATGGTTTTTTATTTGTTGTTTCAAATTAAAAATATTTAGAGCTCATAAATATTCATTTTAATTAAGATATTGTTATGAAAACCTAGATGTCTGCAAGCAAAATATTTCAGTGTAGAACATGCAATACACTGCAAAAACTTGCTGAAAGTTCTGGTGATTTTTCACTATAATCTAATATGGACTATGCAAGTAATCTTAAGGTTAAAAATACGTAGATGAATTCATATTACATTTAAAAACTTCATTTCCACAGTTTAACATATTTTTTATCTCTGTGTGTCACATAATTTGAGTGCAAGTAGAAAAATGTAACTGTATATGTGAGAGTATGTAGAAACTACGTCCTACCATGTAAAATCTCCTGTTTCCCGGTTAAAATTTAATACGAGCGAACCCTGCAACAGGAATTTCAAGCACAACATTTATTCTTTTTCTGCCGACAGATTCAAAAAATGTATTTTGTTACATCTATGTAGGCTATTTAATTATGAAATTGATAATAATACACAAAGAATTACCAATATCAAAAGAAGAAGACTTCTTGATTTTTAACTCCTTTGATTGTAAAAATGGGAAATAGCCAGCGGCAACACTGTTTCACTTTCACTTGTTTGGATGTGTACAAGACTTGAAGCACGTGCTGATTTGATGTGCCGTGTAAAACGTAATAGGCAGTTTTTATTTGGAAACCTTAATAATAAGGTACGTACCTGGTCTTAATATTATTTGCAATATATTGCAAATAACAATTAACATAAATAAAACAAGCCATACATCAAACTTTAGGGAATTTTACGCTAATTCCTAAAAACTTAAAATAGACAGTGTGGTGTGTATGAAAAGTTGAGGGAGAGTCGCATCAAAGAAACCAAATACCCCGTGTAAAAACTGTCTAACGCAGTGGATTTTAATTACAAAATTGCCCGAATAACGATTTTCCTAAAATCAATTATCATCTACTAAAAAGAAAGTTGTGCGGCATTAAAAAGTATACTAAATTTGAGAAACGCCCTATAGCGGCCAAACGATTAGTGATAGCTACATTTTGTTTGCTACAGTGATTTTTTCATTAAATTTGAGCTCCAGACACTCGGGTCCATCTCTTAAAATAAAGAGTATTTTCATAAAAAAGTGTCTGCTTTGGACCACTCTGTACTGTATGTATATAATATGCATATATATATACACTGTCTATTATTAAATTAAATGTGTTTTAAACATATTATTATTATTATTTTTGGTTGGTTTGGTTAATTTGATTCATGTTAAAATCACTGATTAATAACCGGCTATTTTTTTCTTTTAAGCAATGTGTGTAAAAATTTTACAAACTAAAGTTAATAGAGCATTAGGGGACAATTTAGTTGGAACTAACCTTGCCCCACACTGATGGAATAATGCTGGAATAGGAGAAATTAAGCGGGTAATAAATTAAAGTCTTATTCCAAATTAATAGCTTTAGACAAATTATTTTAAATTAAATGAATCACATAAATCTATCCATATTTGCTAATTGGTCATCCGCAGTTGTTATATGTATTAATTAACAATTAGATAGGATTTTTAATAGATATTACCATTGGACATAACGTAATCGATTTTATGTTATTAAGATCAAATCAAAACTTTCAAGTTGGTTGAGGGGTCAAAACATTGAGTTTATGAGTTGAAGCTGCTTCTGTGTCTGTTTCCCTGTATCATCATTTTGCAGTTTGGTTACTTTATTTTGTTTTAATATTTATTGTTTATATTTGAATAGCAATTTTCGTTACAATTATAATTTAAGTGTTTGTTACTAATTTTGAAAATATTACCAAGTTTATAAGTTGAAGTAATTGAAAAGTGCGTGGAGAGTTTTTAGAGTGTCTGTAGGAGGTGGACAAACTTCGCAAAGTTTTTACATCCTGCAGGCACCATTATCCCTCCCTATTATTTATTTATTTATAAATCATTTGAGTAAGTTAATAATTTTGTTATTCTATGTAATTTATGGAAATAAATAAAAAATAAAATAAAAAAAGATAAGCAGATTTACTTTCATTTAATTTTTATTCTAGCATATGATATTAATAAAGCATTACTAAAATTAAAATTTGATTTTTTAATAATCGTATAAGGTGGCGAAATTTCGAGGGATTTGTAAGCTACAGCCAAAACAAGTCCATCAAAATTTGTCCACCCCGGACAAGTTAAAAGTTAGTATATTATGTACAATCTACTATCAAATACCAACTTCGTTGTTTTAATGATCTTGTAAAGTAAAACTTTCATTTCTTCTTCGTTTAACAGACATTTATTTAGAGTAAAACATGTTCACGAAAATACAAAAAATGTTTAATGAACAAATCTATTTACTGTTATCTGATGCCTCGTATTTACTGCTACTTTTGTTGCAACCCAACGCACCTAGGAGTGTCTGTATGTTGTATTCACATAACACAGTGTTATGTGGTTGTATTATATTTTATTTGGGTCGACAGTTTTGCTTACACCATTCTCTACCTCCCAGAAGTAACCCCCTGCTTAGAATGGAGTGATCCCTATAATTTTAATTCTGGATTGTATGTAGATTATAATCTTAGAAGCATTCTGAGACCCCAGTGTCATTGACAAAATATTATTATTTATGAAAAATAATAAAGTACTCGTATATAGGCATACCTATATATGCAGTAACTCATCATAATTTATGAATATGCATCATGGAAACTTGAAACAAAATCCTCTGTAAAGTATACATTTGAAGTTATTTCTTAGTTGAAAATAGGCCAAACTGTGTAGGTACGTTATATATTTGATTAAAGCTTCTCAAAGCCGATCATAGTTTATACAACCCGGTTTTGAAGTATGTTACACAGCATCTTGAAGAGCCTATACCGTTGCACATAACGTCAAGAAGGCACATGTTGACACGATACGTTATTTGCCAATAAATCATATACAGGGTGGCAAAAGAAATAAGTAATTTTGCATTTAATTTAAACTTATATTTTATTCTATTTAAAGTTAAATTGTCCAAAAATGTGTGTTAAAACCATTTTATTTTTATTTTTTTAAAAGCTTCTATTTGCAAACTAATATATTAAAACTGTAATTTAACTTTTTGGTTTTTAAATAAAAAAAAAATAATTAAAATGACAAATGCCAAAAAAAAAACTTTTTTTTTGTTTCAATAATAAAAAAACGGTTAGCCTTAAGTTTATGAGATATGATATTAATAAAAAGTATGGGAAAGGAACTTCTCGAACTTAGGCAGATATACAGGGTGTTCCATTTAAGATTTTCTCATAAAAATACAATTTAGATAATGTGACCACCCTGAAAAATTACAAATTAGAGGTCAATCAAATCCAGTAAAACGAAGAAAAGAAGGGAATTCAAAGGGACCTGACATGAAAAATTGGTATGTATTTTGTTTCTGTAGTAACAACCACAAATATTTTAAAAACTACTGGACCTAGGCTTACCAAGCCTTATTTTATTGTTCTTGTCTTTTAGAGCGCCATTCTTTTTGTTAAAATATACAGGGTTTGTTTGTAAACTGCCCTGTATAATTGAAAACATTTTAGGGTTGTACATCTCTTCATTGCCTAAAAGTTTTGTAAAAGGATTTTTTTGTCTATCTCTTATAGATCTTGAGATATTTTCCGCACACCCACTAATGGGTCGCCCTGTATAGATACATTAAAATATGTAAACACGTTTGAATTTACGTTTATGTACACGTTTAAATTAATAAAATAACCGGGTAATAATGTTTTGATAACCTACTATCAATAAAATATATGATATTTTATAACAGATGACCCAGAATTCATATAATGTATCCTATCCTCATAGTCTCAACGTCAAATGCAAGGTTTAAGAGATGGCTAATTATATACTTATTTTTTAATTGTTTGAGAAATTATTTTTGAGCATATAAATAACACTTCATCAGATGATTCCATAGGGCTAAAAAAATTACTGTGAATAATTTCTTTGTTTAGCAAAAGACAACATCATCTATATTAAACAGGTCTTATACGTTCTATTCGTCTAGTCGTCATGTTATATTATAAATCCGCCTGCATAATATGTTTCCTTGAAAAAGAAACATATTTTTAATGTTGATGAAGGCTTCAAACATTTACACATTCACAATAAAAACATCCAACTCAATGTACTGGAGTGTCCAGAAATATTCAAAGTCTCCAATATTAAACTCCCAGAGTGCCTCAACGATCAAGTTGAATTTTAATGTCAATTCAGTCAATTGAGAACCGGATTGCTCGAAAAATAGACGTGTCTTCCATATAGTATCGACTTTTGCGAATATTAAGACGAGAAAAAGTTTTTCTAATTATATCAGTTATATTATTATACCTATGTTATATATCAATCATATTGTATATTAAATTGTAATAATAGACCTTTTCAGAATTAGGCTTTAATTCGCATATCTTGACATATGTTGACAGTTTTAACATAAACAAGAACTAACAAATATAACAACAATAATTGAAAGTATACAATATGATTGATATATAACATTATAACAAACAAGTATAACGTTGAAGAACAACAATCGACCACGAACGATCAGAACGGCAATCAAGAGTTTTTGGATCAAGACCAGCCTTTGCGTAAATCCACGAGAAATAAAAAGACACCGGAGTATTTAACGTATTCTTGAGAAATCAGCTCCGGGTGAATGTTATATATCAGACATATTGTATACTTTCAATTATTGTTGTTATATTTGTTAATTCTTGTTGTTATATTTGTTAATTCTTGTTTATGTTAAAACTGTCAACTTATGTCAAGATAATGCGAATTAAAGCCTAATTCTGAAAAGGTCTATTATTACAACCTAATAATTATATGTACAGAGTAGCTATTATTTAATAGTGCAAGACTATTTAACCGTGCAAGATATAGAGTTGGTATTTAAAATCTCTTTACAGTGTCGACAAATTCTTTTTAGCTTTTGAAATTGGCAATTTGTGAAAAATGCCAAATCCTATTTTCTTAAATATTTCGAAAACTGTTAATTTTCGTGAGAAAGTTATAAATCAAAAGTTTACAGGTTCTAACTTCTAATATGTCTGGCATGGCACTTTCAAAATCAACACGTCTTAACGTTTCGTTTTGCAGCTGCCACCATCAACTTAGTTTTTTTTCGAATACAGAGTTGCATTTTTATATGTCACTACCTTTCAAATAAAGTATAACTCAAGTACGGTTTCTGACGTTTCGATTCGATAGTAGTCATCATCAACGATTTTTCTTTAATACAGACCTGCATTATTACCAAATTACGAAATGTGTTATATACTACATAATGCCCTTTAAAATACTTTATTTTCGCTCAGCAAAAAATAATGCAATCTCGAAATCATACTTGAGATCATACCTTATTTTAAAGGTGGTGACAAACCATTTTCGAAAACAAGATTAAAAATGCAGGCCCGAATTAAAAAAAAAGTTGATGGTGGCAGTTGTACTTAAGGCAAAACGGCGGACGTTAATTTTGAAAGTGCCGTCTTGTAGACATATTAGAACCATTAAACTCTTGATTTTAAACTTTGTGTCGAAAATCAATAGTTTTCAAAATATTTAAGAGAATAAAATTGGGTGTATTGCACAAATCACCCTGTATTTCTGAAACTAAAAGGAATTTGCCTACATAGTAAAGAGATGTTAAATAGGCATCAAAAACTGCAACTTTTGTCTAATTTAACTAACTCTCTATCTCGCACGGTTTAAGAAATAGCATGTATATTTTTTAGTTTTTATATTTTAAATTGTGCTTTGGTTTGATTTCTTAATAAACGTATACTATAATAATACTAATACTATAATTATTGGTACTTTGTTTTTCAATGAGTGTGGCGGTGAGGGGGTGGGCCCGGAAATTCCTTGGAACACAGGCCCGTAATGGCATCACTACGCCCCTGGATTAGACAATATTAATTTAGAGGGTGTAATAACATTAAGAATGAGTAACTAACCGAAATGATATTCAAGTCTCAACGAAATAAACATATTTTATTTATATAATCCGGCAGACATGTGGCTTTACATTTTTCACATTTCAGTTTGCAAATTTTCAACAAATTGAAACGAATTACATCATTTTGTGAAAGAAAAAGTTTTAACAATAATATTTAATTCACGTTACATTTATAAAACTTATTTAGTTAATGTAAAGGGTTGAAATTAATATTGTTTGGCGTTTCTTTTTGTATATAATATCATACATTCTCAACTAAAGACTATATTTTAAGAAATTATTATATGTTTATAACGAAAAACTTCTCAACGTTCTATTATGATGCCAAACGATATTAATTTTAACCCTGTTTATTAGGTAAATAAGTTCTAAAAATGTAACGTGATTAAAATATTATTATATTAAAAACTTTTTCATCTAGCAAATTAGTTAAATCGTTTTAATTTGATGACAATTTGTGTATTGAAATTTGAAAAATGTCAGCATATGTATGTCCGAAATATGTTATTTAACTATTTCTAGATGAATTAGTAGCTACCACCTATCTAATAGAATTCTCCAGGTTATATGTATTGTCGGAACTCCATATCCTAAATACTATTATTTATTTGAACTTTTTGATACAATATTTTAAAAAATTGTATTGCATTATTATACTATTATCTCATTAGCGCTGTCGGCGATCTTATAAAATCGGTTTTTTAGAAGCAGCGTTGTCGAGGCCGCTACTTAGATATCATTTTCTTAGAATATAATGTAATTTTAGACAGAATTCTTTGATAAGAGACATAGTTTTAAAATTTCAATATAAATTGTATAAAGAAATCTGGAAGTTAGGTAAGGTTTTTGACATGCTCATCAAAAATGGCAGGGTCGCGGTTTCAGTATTAAAAACGTATTAACAAAAAAAATCTTATATTTAAGATACACACAGTCTTCTGCATCCAGCAACGCATTTCTTCAGTATACCTACAATATTTACCAGAAAAAAATAAAGTTTACATGTTTTTTAACCTTTAAACACATAAAAAATGTTTCAAGTAAGCCAATGGCCACCAAACATCAACATGATTTTGCGAAACCCGATTTAGAGAAAAAAAGTTGAAACAATTGCACCTACCGCGATTCGAACACGGAACCTTACAACCTAACCTCTTCTTAGATTTTGGACTAAGTAAATTCTATGGAAAACAAAATCTATTTTTTACATAATTAATCCGGCATGTGACATGGGCTGGAACAGCAGTCGCTTTCATCATTATCATTATCATTACGTCTTGCCATTCAGCCTGCAAACAGAGCAAGTACAAATCTCACCAAAAGTTGTGAGAATTTTTAATGCCTTTGAAACTTATTTGCCCGTATATGTTTTAGGAAAAGGCAAGTCGGCTACTACAAAGTAATAGCTTTTTATTATCAACATCATCATTAGCTTCCCAATTTTTCAAAAATTTAGAACCTTGATCCAAACCAAAAATTTCCTCTAGTAAATCTTCCGGATTTTGCTCTATACTTCAATAATCACTATTTACGCTTACATGGTTCATATCAGAATCGCGGTCAGATGTAATTTCATCGATGTCCTCATTCTGCACCACTCCCAAATACCCTGAAGACGTCTTATTTGCTTTTCGTAGTCACCCATTTTTCGGATTTGAAGGATTGACCAAGTAATTCAGTGACAAAAATTAAAAAAAAAAAACACAAAATAACTTTTTGTGGGGCTGACTACGAAAAGCAAAGAAGACGTCTTCAGGGTCTTTGAGAGTGGTGCAGAATCGATGAAATGTTTGATTTGGATCAAGGTTCTAAATTTTTGAAAAACTGGGAAGCTAATGACGATGTTGATAATAAAAAACTATTACTTTGTAGTAGCCGAAACACTAGATCTAGAATTAGCCGCTTACCTGTTGTCAGATTTTAGGGTACCTATAGGAAGCTACCAAACACTTTACGCAGAATACAAGAAGAGATGATTCCAATGAATTTCCTGTGGAAAACTCAAGATCTAGTCATTCCAGTAGATGCCAAGGTTGCCCTCGACAGCCATATCGTAAATCAAAATAAGTGTGCAAAATGTGCGATAAATTCACATGTTTGGAACATGCCCATTTGTACTGCTAAAGTTGGTTCGAATTCAAGGATGAATAATTTATTTTGTATTTATTTTTTGATTTACCATTTTATTAAAAAGTATTTATATGATTATATCCAATAGTGGATATACATGGATATGTATAATTAACATAATATGAAAACCTTAGGTTTCAAGAGTAATAAAAGTAACCCCACTCTATGTTAGAATCTCCTATGTGTCAAAAGCCAGCAAGTTAAATATTTATAATACTTTTAAAAATAATATTATTATTTCCTACACAGAACTATAGCGATTTCAAAACATACACACAGGTGGATTGCCTCTAGGGAAATCAAAAGTTAATAAGTTTGCCTAATTAACTATGTGGTTTATTCTCTAGTGTACGACAAACTAATGTAGTTACATATAAATCCCCATAGTTTTGGAAATCTCTAAATAACATTTTCCAATTCTACGACAGTCATCGTTCCGTCACCAGTCGAAATAAGTTGTTATGTAATTTCAACTCTATATAGCGCTGAGTGTGTAGGAGTGTTTTCCATTATTTTTTGTTTGGTGGCTTTGATGCAAAATTTTAATATAGTGTTGATTTAGCAACTTATCTTTCTGATCTCAAAAGATTATTGGATTTGTCATAAATATTGCCGCAAAAAATATCGTTTTAGTCGAATACTCGTAATCTGTCCACTATAAGAAAACGGAATCGTTTCAACAGTTTCGTGCAGCAATACTGATTGGTATATTCGTCAGAAGTCAGAAAAGATTATATAATTCTACCATGTCAAGGTCATCCCTACAATGAAATCGATAGATATTTTGCAATATAATTCTAGTATTTCTCTGTAGTTTAACCCGTATTTTTGGTTTTATTTTAGCTATATTTAAAATTTACATTCCCATTTAAAAATAAATTATATTGCAATTTGTTAAGTTACTGAATCTCTCTTTATTCGGTGACATCCCTTTTATTTTGTAACAGAAGTTTAATAGGAACTTCGAAGAGGTATTCTTTAAACCAACACAATACGATCGATAAGCGTTTTCGTCCCTCCTTTATTTGCTGCACTTATTTTGATTAAAAACACCTGAATACTTGATCTAGAAGATGGATAAAAAGCGGCTGTATAGAATTCGTTGACAATAATGACAAAAGCAATTTAGGAAAATCTTTAGAACACAAAGAAACTGTTCATGTTTTTTTTCTTCATATATGATTATACTAAATATTTGGTAGAATATAAGCACGTACACAGCAATATTTTTCAGTTTCAGTTTGACCGCGCTCACGCAAGGTTGTCCTGAAGAAGCTGACAGGATGATCAGCGAAAAATTAGCAGACACACAACTGGTGCCACAATTGATTTATTGAAGGAAACATTTGGTAACCGTATAGTTTCACGTTTCGGACCCGTGAATTATTATTATTATTTTCTGTGGCGATATGTGAAGTCGCTAGTCTACGCCGATAAGCCCGAAACAATTGACCACTTGGAGGACAACATTCGCCGCGTTATTTATTAAACCTATACGACCACAAATGTTGGAAAAAGTCATCGACAATTGGACCTCCAGATTAGACTACGTCCGAGCCAGCCGTGGCGGTCATATGCGAGAAGTCATATTTAAATTATAATGCCAGAAGATTATCTTTCGAATAAAGTAAATTTCATGTCAATTTAAAAAAATCTTCCATTCCATTTTAAAGTTCTATACCTCTATAAAAAACACACTATAGAAGCTACATGAAGTGTGCAACCAGAATAATTCAGTTGTGCATTGCAAACCGTAAGAGAATAAAAATACAAACGTCTTTTATATTTTAATGCGAGCGATCACGTATCAGTATAACTGAACGACTGTTGAATCAACATTAGATCGCAATCATATTCAGCATGAAAACCATTTGATTCAGTCGTTTGATGAACTAGTTGGATTTCAGTCGATTATTGTAGAATGCCTCGTAAAATATGTAGTAACGTTTAATGAATGCTGCCAAACGTACCTACAGGGTCATTAATTATATTTGAACACATATATAAATATAATTATCATGATACCGTTAATATGGATGATAGGAAAAACTTTAAATACAAAAGTTTTAGGATATCTGGTGTAGTATCTTTTCTATTAAAAATTTTGTTTGTAAAATTGAAAAAATAGTTAAGCCTAATATTTTTAATGGAACACCCTGTATTATATTATACGATAAATTGAAAAATCTTATTGTTGTGATTTTAAATAAAGTATAGGTTATTGGTATTAGCTTCAGCCGGCCGTTCTTGAGATATTTCAGTTTATAACTTATATTCCTGTTACTGGAAATCATCAAACATATTTTTTATTGTGCGGAAAATAATCAAGCGTGTCCTGATTACAATTGGCATGTTAATGTGTCAACAATATTTTTGCGAATATTATTTTTTTTTTGAAAAAATAGTCCATAATTGCTGAGGATTGTAATATTCAATGGCAGAAGAAATCAAAGTCTATACTAGGTACATGCCAAACATGTTTTGGAATGCCCATCATAAGTGGCTGAAATGTCTACAGCTCAACACTCAACATATTTTTTTTTTAAATTCTCTCGTTCTCCGGTATGTTAAAAATAACCATTCACTTTGCGGAAAGAAAGGGTTTTATTTAAACTGTAAAAACTTTAAAGTCATCAAATATGTAACATAAAATGTATCGTTCGTTTCATTTTTCTTATAAGTAATTATATTTTTTAAAAGCACCTCTTATGGCTCTACACAAGTCAGTCAAATAAAAAACCCAAACCCGAAACATGTGCAAGTACAATAAATGTATTTATTTTGTGGAGTAGAGACTTTTATTTATTTTGCTATATAATATTATTTTGTTTACAAACCCGTGATATTCTTGTAAATCATCTATACATATTAGGATAAAACGCAAGCTGCTGACCTTTATGGTCATCTGTTAAATTTGGAACCGGAAGAAAAGCATAAGAATGAAATCTATGACGTTTTATGGTTTGTTAAATATTGCTGTATGACTTTCCAGACATATTTCGCACATCAACGATCGAATATTCAGGATTCTCTAAGAAAGTATTAAACATTCTAATTTTCAAAATAGCCTGATCAAAATATAATAGATAATGATTATACGTCGCTGCTTAAGCCATCAGATCTAAATTGACGAAATATTTATAACTTGAAAGTAAGGTAAAATACGAAGTTCTTAATCTAAATTTCTTTCTATTGTCCGAGTCTTCCGTTGAACTCTAGTTTGATGTTCAACATATTTAATTACATCTTGATTGTCATTATTGAAAGAACTCTTCTGCGTGAGCATAATTGACGATATTCCGTTCTGACTCTTAAAGTCCTATTTTAATTTGAAATTTTACTATTTGTCGTTTTTCTTCATCTGAATAATCCATATTTGATTTAATTTGTACAAATTAATTTATAAATTTTCAAATAGCAAAAGCTGGGACCCTCTTCGTATCTCGGTTACCCTGTTGCTTACTAAGAAGCTGTAAACTGAG
The DNA here is from genome assembly GCA_911728435.2 of Apoderus coryli. Classification (NCBI taxonomy): domain Eukaryota; kingdom Metazoa; phylum Arthropoda; class Insecta; order Coleoptera; family Attelabidae; genus Apoderus; species Apoderus coryli. The sequence goes on along the minus strand of OU452200.1, from coordinate 13,242,082 downwards.
ATAAATATAAATTTTTAACTCCTATTTAGTAGTTAATTTTGAGATAGGGTGTTTTTTTCTATATTCAAGTATTTATGTGGCATAAACCAAACTTGGATCTTCTCTAACATATTTCTGGTCGGAACGATGGGGTTGGTTATGAGCTTTGCAAAATATAAAACGCACTCATTGAACTAGAAAAAGAAAAGTGATTTTTGATGTTATATGGCAAAATACTACTTTTAATCCAATACAATTACATCTAACTAAAAAATAAATAAATCTTACTAACTATAATACCAACTTACTTAATGCATAAAAAACCAACTAATAATAACAGCAAAAACAATAATTAAAAATCTAAATGGCGGCTAGACTTATGGATACTGCTCAAGTAATTATTGTTCCTCGATAATATGCCTATAAGACATTTACTTACTAGACCATACAAAATAACTAAGGGTAATGCCATTTCGACTGCATATTATTATCGCAAATCTTGCAGTTTGTGGTATTGGACGGTATTAATTTTGTTTTACAAATCATCGCCAAGAAAAATCCAGAACAACTCGCGAGTCGAGCGATCTTATAGGTCCATTAGTTCCAATCTAATGACCAGGAAACTTCAACATATCAAGATACGCTTTCACAATATAAGTCAATTATATGAAATTTAAATGTTGTAAAAAATATGGAAATATATTCAATTCGAACAAATGTAAAAACAACTTTTATTAGTTTGGACTTTTATAAAGAATACATGGATAATTTCAGTCTTTTTCATTTTATCAAAGATACATTATTCCGTTGTTTTCTACCAATGTGACATTTTCCATTCGCATTTAAAACTATGTCCTCTTGTCTCACTAGATTTCTCATCAACCTTCACTTGCAATTTCACCCGTCCTCGCCCGGTTTTATTCAATTTACATGCAAATGGGCCCACCTCAGGCGAAAGCCACTTCCTTTTTCCTGTTACTTTCGACGCAAGCAACGGCGGGGATCACTCACTGACAGAATTTTAAAATGGATTGCTCGGAATTAGTTCATAAAATCATTGGCAGAAACCTTATTATATTGCCAATGTTAGTAGAGTGATAATATTGAAATGCAATTATTTTCTAAATTATAGCATTTTAACTAACAGGTACAGTATTAACATAATAACTACGGGCAAATAATGCGCATATAATTATTTCTACAATGACCTACTTTAGAGATTAATTTACAAGTTTCGGATTGGACCATGAGCTGCATAATAAATGACACATTATAGTTTATTAAATTTAAAAATTTCATGCTTATTTCTCTGTCAACATTGCTGTCCTATATGCCTATTACGAATTTATCCACTTCTTTGTCAAACAACTCTGCATATTCACTATATTTTGGAGATGGTGGGTGATTGAGTGCAAATATCTGCTGGTTCAATAATTGCTTCGTTCAATAGCAAATACTTTTTCATACTTTTGTGATCTTGAACATTATCTATTGCAAGTCCATGTTGTACAACCATATTTTGTTGATGTGTTTCCCAGGGCAGAGTGTAAGAGGTCTAATGGATTTTCGCAATTAAGTCATGGCAAACATGTTTCCAACCTCCTCTCTCTTTTTTTTTGTCCATCTTTAAAATAAGTGATGCATGTAGATGCAGATTTAGAATGTCCTTGCCCCTCTGAGTAATTTATTACCTTTTCCATTGCGTTAGTTTCTTGAGTTCTATGAAGCTCGTGTCATTTTAATGCTGTTATCAGAGGCGATTTTTTTTAAGTTTAAGTGTGACGTGCCTCGGAAGCCAGTTGATAAAATATGTGGCAATACTTCCAAAGCCTATAATTTGTTCAAACTGTAAACGGCTTCGTGTCCTGATGTTTTACAGTCATGGGTGTTTGATGATTCATGGTAGATATTCCAGTGCCATATTGTTGTGTAATACGACAAGTGCTACTGATTTAGCTATCTTATCAGTTTTGCATCACTTAGATAGTGATGTATTCGGTATTTGCCAATCTGGTTCCAATTTATCCTATATTCCTCATTTGGGTTAATTTTTTTTTGTGTACGAATATTGGCTAAAGTTTCTTTTTTTTTTCTACGTGGATATTAAAATTATAAGCGGATTTAATATCTAGTAATTAGGCTAAAGTAATTAAATACTGCAAGACTGAAATTAAAAATAAAATACATTATGTATACACCTTCAGTTTTAGACTTTAAGCTGATAATGGACGAGGCGAACAATATACATAAAGAATAATGTTTTATTATTATAAGGATTACATTCTGCATGGGTTTTTGTTCAATAAATCTAGTTACGGAAACATTTTTAATAAAAAACAATATTTTTATATCCTAAAATCTACTTTACTTCAGGAGTGAATTAAAAATGTATTTGTTGATAAACATCATAATAAATATGAGAAGTTAGGATTGCATAAAAATAATAATATTTGGTTTCAAATAATTTTATAATCTTGTTTCTTGACAAAATAAAACATTGAAACATTTTGAGACCTATAAATTGGGAAAAGTTCTATAATTTCCCTAACACTGGATATTTTGTCTTGTTTTTACGACTAGCCAATCAAATCGGAAAACGAAACGTTATTTTGTACGACTATTTTATTATAACCCTTATAAAGTTAGCTTGCTTCTCCACTTGTCACATCGATACAGGATCGGTTTGAGGTAAAAATTTTAAGTGTATTTGAAATCTTTTTTGGGTCATAATTCATTGTTCAGAAAAAAACTTTTCATGGTATGCAGAGTTTCGGTTAATGTTTAGTGTGTGTTTTGTAAGCTGATGATGCATCTAGACTCTGCCAATTTTTGAGAAGTGTATGGCTACCGCGTTGTAAGCTCTTCGCGCTAAAATGGCACTACCATGTCAGTGCTTCTAAAAGAAATGTTTTTTTTAACATATGCACAGCGGTTTCTTTTTTTCCTTTGTCCAAATACAGCTTTTCAACGTTTTCTAGAGTCAGTTTTACCTGCACGGCGTATTACTGTAATTGATCATATAAGTATTCTTGCAGGGCTGTTTGATGATGCAATTCTTTTAAACGTTCTTCTCATTTTAAAACATCGAACTCATGTAATGATTATGTCTTTGTACATGGGTAATAAACATTTAAAATATTCTCATTTCTCTGCAACATGGAGTTAAACATTATTAGATATTTACTAAAGAACTCTACTGCTTGCATCGGACTTAACAAGTTTATATGTTTTGTATCCCCATAGTTGAATACTTCCGGATTGTGTTCAACCTTGGTCTTACACTGGGATTTGTCTGACGCTGTGCAGGGTAACCACAAACAAAGCCCAGAACAATCCAGGGCAGTGCGGGCACCGGCTTTTGCCTTCAGGCGTTATTCCTGCGACCTGTTTACTTTTGAAGTTCAGTATATGAAATTTGCCTAATACTGTAGGCAATTAACGCTTCTTCATCACATCCCTCAGCTTGAATTTGGCTTTGTTAAATATACCATATTTTTGTGGTTATGGCCGTCATGTTAATCAATGTCACGATTCATGTAAGGAAATGAGAACCCAAGTATAACAAGACAGAGACTAATGGCGACCCCCGTACACGTCGTCGTTGGCGTCGTCGGTCGTCATCCTAGTCGCTTGGTCCCGGACAAAATTGTATGAAGCAATTTTCATGTTAATTATCTCTCGGTTATTTACTGTTTAGTAAACCGCATTGTTTGGCTGAGAAGAGGGAAAATTTTCTCTCTCAATGTGTATATGTTCGAAAAGGTCGCAAAGTTCCAGCTATATAGACGCTGATCTAATATTCATTCTGCGTGCGTTTGAATAGAATGTTGTGGTAAACATAAAGAGGTGCCGCAGCATGCAATTTTGTTATTAATTTTGATGGCAGTATATTGAATTTTGGAGTAAATAAAACATGGATATTGTTGTTGCAAAATATGTGTTACCTATATTATTATCAAATCTGGTTAGCTATATATAGTCATTCTTACAGTATCAATTCCTGAGATCTACCTAAAACGATTAACTTTCTTAAATTTTTTGTGAATAAAAACTTAGATATATTTCATTGTATTTACAGGTTGTACAAGGATTTCGCCGTAATCCATTTAATGACTGTAGTTTCTTGGATTAGGCCGACGCGACGCCTTGCACAATTTGTTAATAACGTTTCGACTACTCATTCAGCACATTTAAAAGTTAAATTAATAATAATAATAATGACTATAATGTGTGAAAGTAATTATTTTCAAAAGGCGAAGTTGTGGCTGAGCCTCCTATCTTAACCTATTCAAAACTTTACCTACACTAAACCCTATAAGAAACGAAAACATAAAAAACAATGACTTAATAAAAAGTAAAATATAAGATATAATAAAAACAAAATAAATTATGAAGATTCAATGGGAAAAGGAATAGAACAAATGATTCACCAAGTCACTTAAAAATAGTTAATGTATAAATCAAACGGCGTCTGCTCCACAAAATATTTTGTGGAGCAGACGCCGTTTGATTTATACATTAATCATCGCTCCTCTTTGAATGGATTACTTCATAAAATAAAAATAATTACTAAAAAGTGATACCATTATTAACAAGTAAATCTCGAACTGAGGCCCTGAAACGTTCACCAGACAAACACGCCACTTCAACAGGCAATGCGTAGTACAGTCGTGAGATATTGTAACTGAACGACCTCTCAAATAAAGCAGTGCTATGTAGTGGCGGAGTAATAACGTGACTATTGCGAGTATTTATAGAATGACTACGACCTCCATACTCAAATTTATTGAATAAATATAGAGGAGTTTCCGAATGCACAATTTTATTGTACAAAACAAGTAGATGTAGAAGCCTCCTCTGTTCCATTCTCATCCATCCCAGTTCAATAATCTCAGCACTCACTCCGTGATCTCTCCCTCGAATATGCCAGTTATTAAACGCACACAAGAATTCTGCATGAGCTGAATCCTATGCTCATCGGCATTAAGCCGACATGGCCCATACACGACATCGCCAAAATTAAAGTGTGAAAAAACCAGACTATCACAAAGCATTCTCCTCGTGGACTGGTTCAATAAAAGTCACTGTATATCATCTTCAGGTTGCAAAACGCTTTCTTGATGCAGGCACTTACATGATCCCTAAACCGCAAATCAGCGTCAAATAACTTTCCCAAGCTTTTAACAAAAGTTTTACATTTCAAATCAACACCATCTAGATTAAGTTTTAGCACGGTGGAAACAGCATGGCCTGATGCGTTCCCGCAATAGCAACAGCTGTGTCTTGTGTGTGAGGCAGTGATTCTTAGATAGTTTCACAAGACTTCGCAAATCGTAATTCGGTTTTCACTTCACTATGGAATTCAAGACGACTTAGTGATCTATCATCTAAATGCTTATACTCGTATGTTAGATCATCATCAAGTCGTCTTGTATTACAGTATAACTATTCATTGATTTGGCTTGTCACAAATTCATTGTGATAATACAGAATTCGCTGTTAAAAATATTATAATTTGTGTGATCAGTAAAGCTGAAAATATTCAAATATCGATTTAGTAAACGTGAAAATATTCATTAATCATGAAAACTTCACCATTGAATTAGCACATAAATATTTACCATATTGCGAAGGTCAATCATTATGCACCAGTGTCAATTAGAAGAGTTAGAATTTTTATTTCAATTTTATAAAATTTAGATCATTTTTTCTTTCTTTCCTATTGGTCTCGAAAAAATGTTAAGCTCTTGATTTCACTGTTTGGTTTAGGTCTGTTATTGTCAGTGCTGTTTTCACTATTAGTCATTAAATATGTCCGCCGTGACGAGTTTCCTCGATTTGTACTCTATATCAGAGCCACTATTAGAACCTCTATTATGAAAAGATCTACTAGTGTTTTGTCTAGAATAGCTAAATTACGTGGAGTATTCTGACTATTGCAGCTTCCACGGTTGCTGAAAGTTTTGTTATGATCATTATAATTTTGATAATTATTCCTATTCTGAAAATAATTATAATTTCCTTTCCCGCGACCACGACCATGCATGCTAAAAACTTGTTGGTTTACGTTTTTTCCCGAAACTTCCTCGTCCTTGACTCCACAAATTGCCTCGCTCAACGTTAAGTAATTCCTCGCCTTTATAGTAGTGCGTAGATCAGAATTTTGAAGACCATTAGAGAATGAATTGATCGCAATTCTTTCATTAATTGGTCTCAAAACATCTAAAGCTTGGGAGTTTCCGTCAGCTTGAGTTATTGTCAAATTAACTAGCAATTCCGCGATGGATTTGCCATACTCCTCAACTGATTGAAATCCCTGTTTAGCGTTATTCAGTTGAGTTGAAAGAATGGTAGCTGATCTTTTTATCAAAAAATGTAGCTTCAAATCATTAACTAATAGAGCGTTATTTTGATAAGTGGATTTTAGTCTAATTTTTTCATGTTCGGACAATCGAGTTTTTAGCACGTATGTAGTTAACAGTTTCTTACCGTTTTCGTCAAATGTGAGTCGTATAATTCGATTGCGTCAATAAGAGATTTGGTTACATTCTCAGAACCATTCATAACAGGCAGTAAGCTAGCCGCTGTTTTTAAATCAAATTTCTCTGCCATATTTATTTTGTTAATAATATCCAACCTATTATTAATTATTGTCCTAAGATTATCAATTAATTGGGTTGTTTTTGTAAGACTTATTTTAATCTCACTTACTAATTGCTACTATTGCATCTATTTTATTTATATTATTATTAACATTTTGTCGTAATTGCATAAAATTTATTTCTATCCTACCTATGTTCTCTAAATTACGATTTTGCTTAACGGCATTCCCTCCATTTTTGGAACACCCTGTATATATTTGTGTTTCATCAACATGTATGAAGAAGAAACATATCAATACCCTTTTTGTTTCCATCCATAACGATACGTCCCTTATCCTAAGCTCGTAAACACTACATGTTTACTGTGTGTCAAGATTTAAAACACACATACAAAAAAGTTCGCTATGAATCTCTCAAGTTTGCTTAAGCCCGTATACTTATAGAAATCGTCTTTGTTGAAAATCGAAAGGGAGTGTATGTTTGCATACATACATATACAAAGTACATAAATTCGCCAGCATTAAAGTTTTCTAGTTTAAGAGGAAGAATTCGTTTCTAAGCGACTTAAGATTTATACGTATTCACATCGATGCTGCTTTCTTTTTTACGTTTTCCAACTTCAATCGCCCAAGGTACATATCCTGATTTATCCGTATCAAATTCACCGCGCTCTGTTGAATATTGCGGGATCAGGTGATTTGAGTTCATACAAAACAGAGAAATAGGAGCAGTAAGAAAAAAAAGAGAACATGTGTTATTTTGCTGATTTTATTTCTTTGAAGTTTAGCAGAATGTTTGATCTCGCTAGAATATCCATTTATGTATGTTTTTATCGGGGATTTGAGCACAGCATGAATATTACAAGAATGAAATATTGTTTCGTTATCAAACGTATTTAAAAAAAATGGTTGTGTCCCCCACAACTTTCCAGAAGGTTAAACTATCGATATCGCCTCAATAATTTATAGTGGAGCTCATTTCGCATGCTCTACATTATAATCTAAAATATGATATCACCTTGGGAAACGATTTTTTTCATCAAAGATTTAAAATTTAAAATCTAAAAAATACACTATTATTTCTATTATTATAATTATAAAAATAATAATAATAATAATATTCTAAACTAACCTAACTACTTTACTCAAAAATTAGAAATAAAAAAGTAATAAACTGTCGCATTGTCGGAACGAAGAGCTTTCCATATTTAAGTGTAAAAGTAATATTTCTGTGACCTTTTTGTCATTTACCTTTTTAGTAAGATTCTTGATGACAAGCTATATTTCTAAATAAATTTATTTTTTATTTTTATTGTAGACATACCTAAGTTATTTTTTATTTAAATCATTCCATATTTTGTATTATTATGCTCCTTGACCACTATTTACGAACGCCTTTCTAAGCAAATTCGTTAATGATACATTTCATAGGTTATATTCTATCAAAACTATAAATAACTAGTCTTATAATATTTTAACCTCTTTTTACACTCTTTTCGAACGCCTATGTGATCTATTTTTTATGGTAAATGTTTTAGGTTATTATTTTTTGAGATAAATGATCGGATGTTTATTTCATTATAAAGAGGAACGTATGCCATTAATAATTTAAAATATCATGAGCCAAATGACCACCACGACCACGCCTACAGGACCATATCCTTTTCATGAAATTTTCCATAATCAAATCGCACAGTGAATGCCATATGTCTTCGATAGCCTCACGAATTCCATCTTTGAGGTCTTGAATCGACGTTGGGCTGTTGGCGTAGACCTTCTCTTTCACGTGGCCCCAAAGGTGTTCAATCGCAAGATCTCGGTGGCCAATTGTGATCACCTCTTCGAGAGATAACACGGTCCGGAAACTTTTCCCGTAAAAGATCAATGGTTTCGTTGCTTGTGTGGCACGTAGCACAGTCTTGTTGAAAGTAAACGTTGTTCAAATCAATACCATCCAATTCCGGCCATAAAAAATCATTAATCATCTCTCGATAGGAATGGACAAATCTGGGTTTTCTTCAACACTTTCGGCTACAGCAGCAATATTCTCGGCTGTTCTTGAGCGCCGTGCACGGGTTTTATTCTTCACATCACTGACTTGTCCTAACAGCTCGAATTTTTCCACCAATTTCTGTATTGCGGTCCGACTAGTTGCTTCACGACGACCCAAAAATGTTCTAGTTTTACGAACCGTCTTTGCCAAATTTTCACCATTTTTATAGTAAATTTTAATAATTTCAAGACCGTTACCTATGTATAGTATAATGGGCATATAAGTTATTTATTTAATAATATATTGTGTCAGTGTAGACTAAGTATACTTTTTTTTCGAAGTCCTATACTATCTCAAATGGGACACCCTATTTGTTAAATTCAAATTCTTTATTCAGCCATCACAAATAGAAATATTGTACAATTGGCAAGTCAAAAGGCAAAAGATATTTACAAATGAACAAAAAATACAGACAAAAGCAACACATACATCTAAAAAATATTCAATAAATTACAAAAAAAAAACAATAAATAAACAAATTTAAAAAATTACATAGATATCACAGGCGAACACATGACTCGGTAAATTCCTGCAGCGTGTAGAATGTCCCTGATATTAAAAAATCTTTCAATTTGCAATATTTTCTCCGATTGAGAACGGCAGCATGTTAAAAAAATAAATACCGGAGTATTGAGGTGACTTTTTATATGATTCATGGTTAGGTCTGGGGAGAAGCAGATGATCACGCCTACGCCTCATGTAACTGTGCAAAGAACCATTTGTTGCGAACACGTTGCGATTTCTATAGATGTAAGTGAATAATTTCAAGAGATAAATACAACAAACAGTCAGCACTCGTTTTTCTTTAAATATTCCTCTACATGAAAAGTTATAAGGCAAATTAAAAATTAAACGCATACTTATTTTTTGGATCACAAACACTCGTGCTATCTCACAACAGCTGCCCCACACGATAACATTATTTGCAATCGCAGAATATACAAGGGCAGAGTAAACATTAAGAATTGATGCAATATTCATATGATGCTTCAATGTATATATCAAATGAGCGAGGTAACTTACTGCAGAGGCCATCCAAGTGATTTCGCCATTTTAGCGCTGAATCAATAGTCAGACCCAGTACGCCAGCAGCCGAAGACCAATGAAGTAAAATATCATTGAAAAAAACATTATATGTTAGAGGAGAACGATACTCATTAAACTGGATAGCAACTGTTTTCTGATGATTTATTATTAACTTATTTTTAAAGCACCAGTTATCAAAAGCTTGTAGAACCACGCTAATCTTATTCTGAAGTTTATCAGGATCTCGATCTGATATCACTATTGATGTGTCATCAGCGTACATAAATAACCTTCCAAATGGGATATGCAATGGTAGATCATTAGTATCCTCGAAAGAGGATGTCTGTGACTCAATCCTTAAAGCAAACCTTCTCCCAGATAAATACGAATAAATCCAGTCATTAATCTGACCACGTATTCCCAAGTTAAACAATTTCTCCGCTACAAAGACTTTATCAACAGTATCGAAAGCCCTAGACAAATTAAACATAAGCGCGACAACATAATCGCCCCTGTCCGTCAAGTCATGCAAATGCTGCACAAGAAAGTGTCACTAGCTTCCAAACTTTATTTTTAGTCAAACTTATATAACAATAATCATAAGAGACTACAATTTGTAAGCTAGTGACATTTTGATATATAGGGTGCCCCATTTGAGAAAACAAAGTTCAACAACAGGACATCGAAAAAAAATGGGTAAGCCACTGTATTTAGCATCAAATTATGTCTAACTTTTATACAAATAATTTTCATGTACCTCTAATAGCAACCGAAATATGAAGGAAAAAAGAAAATGAAAACCACCCTGTATAAAGAAAAGTAATCAAGTTAGCAGCGCTTCGATTGCACCATTAAACTAAACTAAGAAAATGGAACGTGACGTGTTACTTTGTTTTGCTCTATCACGGTTTAGGCAGCACAGTATATATAACATCGAAATTTGCGCACCCTGTACATTACCTAGCTGCCGCGTTAAATTATCAACTGATACAACATAATCTTTTTGTAGCTATTGCACGAGTTTTCAGCTATTCTATTTAATTGAAAATTCAAATGCATCTTGGATAGGTATTAGTATAGATACAGTTTGCAGTTTAGAGCGCCTCTATTTCTTATCTTTTCACACAGCACTGTAAATATACACCTGATGTTATATGTATTTATGCTGGGCCATGCATCAAAATCTGAATAATAAATTCTTGTCTCATTTACAAACAAGCTGCTGTTCACTTCCCTTCGAAGCGCATTTTCCAAGGAAAGTTAAATTCAAGACAAGATATATCGTTTAATATATTTAAAGTATAAAATGTGGGTCAGATGATATGCTGAGAAAAATACTCCTAATAAAATACTCATAAACATATATCGACATACATTATTTATAATATTAATGCACTCATACTAAAATATATTGCTTTACAAATCACTTCATTTGGATAACAATTCTGAAATACCTACCTTTTATCTACTACTATTAATGAGTTTCATATTTCACACCCGTGGAACATATAAATTTTTATACATATTCAAGTTTGCTTAGATTATTGTTACAACTAGAGCATTATATGCGAAAGCTTAAAAATCCTATATTTCAAGAGCTGAAAGTTCAATTAAATCAGATCATCGTTCTTTCTGGTCTTTTATTAAACCAAAGAACAAATTATCTGAATACCTGCCATAACTATGCTCATTATGATCGTTCTAAATCCTTCGACTGGTTCAGTGTAGTCTCAAGCTAAAGTATTTCTCAACAATATTTCGGAAGAGGAAATTATGTTTGCTTCTAAAAAATTAAAGAATAAACTTACTTCAGGTACGGATGGTATGCCATATTTCCTTATCAGAAATCGTATATCCAAGTATCTGGCACCCAGCCTGAATGTAGACAAATAAATAAACAATAAATAAATCTTTATTGTCTAACAGGTTTACACCCAATTATAAGACAATTACAATGTTTCAACTTAAAAATAATTCTATGTAGCTTATAGGCATAAATATAACACCAAATACTGATTACATTACGAAAAAGAACAATATAAAAATAAATATTAATCAACTATTATCAATACAAAACTAAAATTACGGTAAGCTATCAAGCCACGCTACCCTATATTTGGAGTAAAAAAAAAATAATTCCCTTACAAATGCTGTGTTATCTCCTATATCAGAAAACTCCTACCTATCATATCCTTTACCAAGAACACATTAGTAATTACGAAATTGGTCCAAAGAATTAAGGCAAATATCTAGGATTGTTAGTAGATAATTATTACAATAAAAATAACATTATAGAAATTTATATAAAATTGATTATTTTGTTAATAAATAGTCAAAAGTAAACGTTTTAACGATGAAATTAAATAATAATGTAGGGGGTTAAAGGGTTTTAATACAATTTCGATTAATTTACTGTAATTTAACCCAAACCAGGTAAGAATAAAGCCAATAGTAAAGCAAATCTTATTTATCTAGGTGAAAATGATTTAAATTCTCTTGAAAATAAAATTCTTGAGGATTTTGATAAGAATCAAATTTTCCCTACTTTTACCATACTATGCAGGTTATTGCTATAATAAATCACGAAAAATGTTTTTTTTTTCAAAATTTTTTAAAAATTTCCCTACTTTTATGACCCAAATTTTGCTTAATAAATGCTTGCATATTACGATGCTATATCTGATATATATATTTAATATTATGATCATCAAGTTTTCTACATAAAAAAGGCATACTTGTTTCTCGAAAAACTTAAAGGTTTTAGAGAAATTCGAGTTTGAACATTTTAGTACAAAACTGGTCCTTAGTACACAGCATTAATAAAATTTTGGAAAACTTTTCGTTAGCAAACTGTATTTAAATATCAATTTTATTAATGCTGTGTAGATATCCTATAGTATAGAAAACTAATATATTTGGAAAATTTGTCGTGTGGGTATATGGCACAACACTCATAAAACCAAGACAATTTGTTTAAAAATATAGACACATTTAATACAAATGGTAATATAGTTTTGCTGTTGCCCACACCAGTCAGGTAACCATATAATTCACAATTATTTTACGGTACGTCGCCATTCTAACGGTAAATCACAACTTTATAATAGTGTTGTAACTTATCTCAAACACAGGAAAACTTTTTGGAGATTTGTATTAACCATATACTGCAATGTAAACAAACAAGGCAAGCGCTCAAAGATATTATCTGAACTGTTATAAATTTTGGTTGCATTCCAAGTATATACTTCATTATATTATCTGAAAACGTAACTTTCAGTAACAATTGTTTTTATTCACAGCAAGAAAATATTTTCATAGACAAAATATTCTTTTCCATTGAATTTTGTAAAATTTTGCTTTTTTAAGTAATACGACGAATCTAATGGTTGGGTTGGGGCTCCTTAAATATTATAACTCTAAAAACGAAGATATTTGTTGCTCCAAGAACAATTGCTACTTAGCAAAGCAAGACAACTGCTCAAAAAGGTTGCCAAAATTTAATAAAATTAATGTAAGAATGGAAACAAGGAAAATTACGTATTATTTAACATTTATTAATGTCATTTGGATTCAAAGGATTGAAATATATAATAAAAAGTCTAGTACGTTGTTGGTTTTAATTCTTTCCTGACGATGCTGACAGTGTTAGCTTAAGCACTGCCTTAATTATGCGTAGAAATTGAACATCATTTACTAAAGTGTTAAAACAACTGTGGTAAATTGTTAACAGTTTAATGAAGACATTATTGAGTAATCTTCAGTATTTAGACGTTGTTAGTGTATTTTTTAAATCAGCATAAATATATATTCCTTTTACTAGATCAACACATGCCATTCTTTTCAACTACACCTTGAATGAATCATCATCGGTCGCTATGGTAAATAGATCTGTGAGTCTTACTTGATAGTAGTTTAAGTTTCGTTCTGCACATTTCATCAATGGTGTCAAGATCACTAAACGTTCACGGCGGTGTTACTATTGTTTATTCACTTAAGCTGTACCCAAGTTTGGTTAGGTCTTGTCTGGAATACGCTTCAGCAGATTGGTCGCCAAATTATGCTATTCATATTTTGAAGATCCAGCAGGTACCGCATATAAATTTTATATTAGAAGCTCGTTTGGAATTACATGCAGATTTGGAGACACACCTTGCCATTGATACTCGATACATCGACGGCAAGCACACGACCTAGTTTTGCTCTATGATATAGTATATATTAATGTAAATTGTATGCGGATCTTTTGAGGGCGCTGTAGGAATTCATATTCCCCTTTGTTTCATGAGCCTTATAATAGAGCTTACTACGCTTGTAATTAATTTATCTCTCGTTCAGTGAGAATGGCCAATGATAGAGCACATATTTTAGATTTCTTTGCTCCAAGAAGTGATTTCCTGGGATCGACAAGGCATCTCTTTTAAGTTTAAGTTTGTTTATAGTGCGTATCATTTTTATTTTATATTATAGGGTTTGTTGTTTTGGTTTGTTATATTTTATATCTTAAATCATATTATGTTTGTGTACTTGTACTATTATTGTATTTTAAATATAATGGGCGTTTGCCGTACATAAATAAATAAATAAACATTCCTTACTTAAAATTAGATTAGTTAATACTAGATGAATTAATTAATTAATTAGCCATACTAGATTAAACTAAGTTAATTAAATAGATCTGAAAAACAGCAAAAATAAATATTTCGAAAGTAAGTTCTTACGAGGAGTTAGGCTATATTTAATAGAACTGATTCAACATCTACTTCACAAATGAACACCGTATATTTGTCAAATTACATTAAACTACCACACATGTTTCGAGTATCTTCGTTCTCCTCATCAGTGGTACAATATTTATATAGAGTTATACAGTATTATCCAAATATATTGGTAATTAATATATAATTTTTTTTAAATAAGTATGTTTAAATCCTTACTTTGCTTCACTTAACATTTGTTGAAAAAATAAAACGTTTTTCTAACATTATTATTTCAAACAAGAAGTCTCTTTAAGTTATATAACAACTTGAGGAGTTGTTAACATCTTTCTTCGTATTATTTTCTTCCGTTTTTTAGGCATTATATAATAAATTTCAATAAGAATTTTACGGTTTTTACAAAAAACGATATTCATTTTGTATTCTATGGCTCGTGATGGAAGTAAAATGGCGATTTATCCTTCAACGCGGAAATTGTTGAGCTGTACATATAAAGTATTGACAATTGCCGTATTGTGAAGCATTCCAATTACAAGAAAGATATTGGCATAGATGCATATGGGTATATCAAAACAATGCACATTCAAATGGCCAAAGGCTCGCAAGTATCGAATGAGGGTCGTCCTAAATGATCTCAAAGGCTGAGAAAAATAGTTGACATTATTATTTATACCTCGACTGTTACTGACCTGACATGCTCGAAGTAAGGGTGCCTTTGTTTCACAGTTTTTACGCACTTGGGGGTATTCTAAACTAATTATTATTACGAATAAAAAATTGTGCACCTGCTCCAGTAAAACCACTCCCCTTTAAAAATGAAAACTTGGCTTTTAAAAATTTTACGGATTGATAAAGAATCTATACATGAAGCCTGCTTCAAAGAACGTCCTCTTCAATCCCTCTAGGTGGAAACACACCATCACTCATCATCATTAAAACAGATATATTTAAGAAACTTACGCTGAACCCTCACATGAAATTTACATTCAAAACTCCACTATTACGGACTACTTTTTTGATATAAATATCAATCCCTACCTATAGGATATTTTGAGCTGTACCGGGTAATATGAGTAAAGCACTAATGACAGGCTCGTGTAAAGCTAGCGAACTTCTAAAATAACACGAGTTTAGCCAAATATACGTGATTTTACCTCTAGAATACTACGTCTAATATAAGATATCACGATACACAACGTTTCCAGAATTTAGCGTGAGCAGTAAGCACTGATTCCTTTATACAAACATTGTAGCATTTTCCATATTATTCCAAACAAATTTCAAAACAACCCATTAGGTAAATGGGCTCTGCAAACAAATAAATTTTCACCAAAAAAGAAAAAAAAAGCAACAACAATCAACCGTATTGTAAAATAAGCACACTCGAAAATTAAATGATCCGTTTCTATGTTTGTTCAAACAAATAAAGATAAAAACGGCTGGATTAAAAAAAAAAGTTTATGTCCACTCGTCTCATGTTGTACACCCCTTGAAAGTCCTTTTGTCTTTGTAAATTCGTTGGTTTTGTTGTGTGTGGTTACACAGAATGCGGATATGTCAACGCCATAGAATGATGGAGCGTTCCGTGTTTATTCGCAGGACTTAATGCAGATTATAATTTTGGGATATGTGTATACGCGTGAGCCGCGTTATTCTGTCAACACTTACATTTGCATACATTATTTTGAGTAACGACATAATTTGTTTACTCCAATTTTATTAAAAACGTCATAGGTATCATTTATCATTTGGTTTTTTATTATAAAATGTAATTATATAAAACATTTTAAAATGAAGTCTATACCTAGTTGCAAAAATGCATTCAGTTGATAGCATAAACGAGGTTGCAATATTTAAACAGAAAAAATCCTATGTAAAACGGAGTTACAAAATAATAACGTTTATATTATTGCATACGAATTTGAATTTGGCGCTAAATAAGTTTAGTATGTATTATGTTCTATTTTAGTATATACTCGTACTCTGTGTTTTGTGTTATGGGCCTAAATTTAAGAAGAAGACTATTTTGAAAATGTCAAAATCGTGGTTGGGGAGAGCGTTTTGGGCGGGGAAAATGATGAGAAATAAAAAGTCGTTTTGTTTTACATTTCTATTTAATTTCCGATAAAAACCATCCTAAACGGTTCCAACAATATGTTTCTTGTAATCACCTGTTTTTTTTCCGTTCATATCACTGTGAGCTCCTGGGTTTCGGTCGCATTCTGGAGCAATAATTTACTGCTGAGGTGCGAATCGCAGATATGACTGTCTAATGCATTGCTAACGTTTAACAAGATAGAAAGCCAATTGATTATTGCTTCTACTTTTGGTCTTTATCGCAATTGGTATAATAAATTATAAAGTTAAATAAGACACTTACTTACACTTAAAATCTCGGTTTAACCATGTAATTTTAATAGTGTCTTTATTAGAATCATTAGACAATTATTATTATTGTTATAGTCGTGCATGTAAAGGTGCAGGAAAAAGCTACAGTATGTCAAATCAAGGCTTATGTTTCGAAAGTAATAGGTAAGTAAATTGTTTGACTTATCTTGGACTGATATTTCAAGTCCAAGATAAGCCAAACAATTTACTTATATGGAGGTGATCACTGGAATCCATACATAATAAGAAAGAAAAATTCAAACTCATGGGTCCTTTAATGTTGTTTTACCGTTTTTCTCCCTACGCATCTTCAACTTTTCAAACAGTATTTCAAAAAGAGTCACATGTATTTTAAATTTGAATTATTTAAAATGCTTTCAATATTTCAACAAACATTAATAATTTTTGCATAAATAATCGTAAAGACAGCACACCACTAGATCAGAATTAAACATATACCTGTGGACTGATGGGTTAGGAGATCTTCCACTACTTATTCTACATATTTTACACTGCGCCATTATAATACTAATTAATTTTCCACAACATACATTTATTTATTTTCTTGCACACTTTTAATTCAAAACAATACGCAAGAACAAATGTCATAAAAAAATTATGTTCGCGCGCATCCAAAAACAAGTATAGTGTTTCTTAAGTTAGTTTAAAATGATATACAAAACCACAACTTGAGATGCCATTGTAATGTCAATAGCCGTCCATAGGCGCACCCATTTAACTTTTCATAACAATACATGTACTACGATATTTTAAAAAATCCTTTATGTATTAACAATTATATGTTCATTTGTATAAAAGTATACTGTTTTTGTTTTTAGAAGTTTAGACATAGATGCACATGTACCTAGTCCGTGTTCGAACTGCAAGGAACATACCTTTATAATAATTAAAACTATTGTTAATACTTGTTATGCATATAATAATAATAAAAATATTTATTTCAGTATAAGGATTACAATGTCGGTACAATATATCTTATAATTAATGTGAAATAAATATTAATCAAACTCCTGTGAAATCATATTCTGTGAGTCATCCTGTGTTGCAAAGTTTAAAACTTTTCTGCAACTGTAGATGAAGGTAGAACATATATAATTGCACATGAAGCCATTTCAGTTAAGTATTACCTATATCATTTTACAACCCAAAATTAGAAATACCTTGAGAACAAAACAAAAAGAAAAAAAGCAATAAATGAGTTAAACTAAAAAGGGAATTCTAATCGTTCCCGATTTTATTAGACACGATTTCACCACATATCCATTGATGTGCTTATTTCAATTTTATTATCTATAAGCCAGTTTGAATATAAGTAGATACATTTATAATAATATGCTTCTGATATTATAAACTAACAACAAATTTTTCTCACTTAGTCAGTGACATTTTCTATAGATCGTAATGCTTAAACTCCCAACGTGTTCCGCTCGTGTCGTATACTGGCCGTGTCTGATACAGTAACTGCAAAAAGTTTCATCCACTTGACATTTTATTAAAAATTATTATCTAATTTAATAGATCTTCTTTAATATTATCAATCAAGAAAAACTATTAAAAAATTCGTGGTTACAATATTCTGCCACCGTGTTTTACTGTCGAAACAAATTTTTTTGTTTAAATTCCACATTAAGTCCGCCATACGATATGATGTCCATCCGATTATATTTAGATTAATCTGAGAAAATAACACGTTACCAAAAATTATGTTTCATTCATATATTATTTGTTTGCAAACTCTTTTTTTTTCGATTAATTATTAACCCAATACTTTTTCCAGTCACTGTAGTTATTTTTATTACTGTCGGTATCCTTTGGCAGGCATGATTTATTATACGAGGGAGAATAGTATCAAAAAACGCTGCAATCGATGCCCTTTTATAATTTTAAGAGGCATGGGAACGGATAGCCCCGGTAGCATCGTTAAATTTATATATTTTAAATTAACTTTAGATAAACTATACCTACTACTTTTATTACTACAACATTTACAACGTTGCCATATGTAAATCATTTCAACGCGTATGAGAGAATTTAGCCGTTTTATGAGCTGTTGTGGTATATGTCTGTCTATGGTGGTGAAAGCATTTTTTATTAAATGTGGCAAGCGTTCTTCAACTGCATCTAGAATGTTTCTTGTTGTTTGGTGCGTAAGTTTAAAACCTGCTACAAAATTTAATACTTCTATATACTTTTAAAAATATCCTTTTTTTTTTAAATCTGTACTTCACCGCTATGTTACTCAAAAGTGGCCAATTAGGCAGGCATTGTATGTATTGTATTACCTCCAGGCTATCTATTATGCCTGCTAACTGTCCCATCGAAATGGAAAAAAGCCTACAAGCGGCCATCCTTCCCAATTGCATGTATCTACACGATAACATTTCATTGCATCTGTCCGACTACCTCGTAATACACAATGTGTATATATGTTATAATTTGGTTGTGAAATTCAATACTTGTCCAGTAAATTGATTTCGAAATTACATTTATAACCGCATACAATTACGGGTGTTCTATATATATATATATACAATATACAATAAGGACATGCAGTCTATCTAGTTTTACTTTTAAGCACATAACAGTTTTTGCCATCCAACAATCATTTCATAAGTTGTTGACACTGTATAAACTAATATTGACAAACTGAAACAAAAAAAATTCCTTGACATAAGTGGAATTCGAACCCAACATATCTCGATTGTCGGTCAGGTGTTGTATCAACGGAAGTACCGTGGCACATAGTGCAAATATGCCATAATGCTTTCGTATTTCTCATTGAAAGCTGCAAACACAAGATAAATGAATTAAGTCTATTAAAATAAGTTGTTGATACTATATAGTATAAATATCGAAAAGTGATATACACTAATATTAGGAAAAAGGAATCCGTTATTATGTAAATTATAAGTTATAAGTGTTTTATGGTTAGTAAAATAAATAATTAATAAAGTGAATTTACAAAAAAATTAGATTAAAATTAATTTAAAATAGCAACACATTCAAAATACATAAGATTATTAAGCCATTTCCAGACATTATACACACACTGTATATTCCATATAATAATCGTGTCAGATAATAATTATTGTGTATTATTCACTAAAGTGTACGCTAGCACCACCATCCCAATTATGTCGCACATTATTAAATGCACTTGATGCCGCAAATGAGGTTAGTTACAAGAATTGTTCGCTAATAATTATTATTATCTATAAATAAAAAGGAGCATCTTCAAGGAGGCATATGACATTTAGCGCAACTCAGAATGCAACACCTGTCCCAAACTTTTGACCTTGTCAGCAATTTGTAATGACACATCATTGATCCTAATCTGCATACGATCTATTACAAATTGTACATTTTTACCATCATTATTATTGAAACGCGAGTCACAATTTATAGATGTGTTTTGTTGAAGTTGAATTTTCATTTTTTGTCATTTTCTTTTTTCCTTTATATTTCGGTTGTTATGAGAGTTACGGGAAAAGCGTTTTTATAAAAGTTAGAGATAATTTGATGCTTAATGCAGTGGGGAATCAAGAATTTTTTTCCAAGTGTTCAAGATATCGCTATCAACTTTGTTTTCTTAAATGGGACACGCTATATATTAAAGCGTCAGTAGATTCCAAATTTCATTCCCTTTACAACCATGTATGACAAGTAGCTACATATTTAGTAAAACTTAATAAAAATAAATAAAAACCATATTATATTTCAAATAAAATAAATTTTAAGTAGGCTTGTGTCTTATTTAATTAACGTCAAACAACAGATTATTGATACTGTCATTTATTAATGTATTTGTCAAATTATAAGTATTGTAGCATTCTTTAATTAAAGCATTCGCTAATTAACAGTTTATTACGGCACTAAAATGTCTTACGAAAATTTGGTATGTTGCAATGCTTTATTCATTGTAATAATGCTGCATCTGAAACCTACTGCAACCGATACCCAGAAAAAAGACAGCCCAATAGAAACATATTTCGAGGTTAAATGAAAACCTTATTACTTATGGATCATTTACACAACGAAGACCTAAAACTTATAATTGCGCAGATGCAGAAGAAGTAAATGTTAACGTCATTGCAGCTGTTATTGATAATCCGACAATTTCGAGCAGACAAATTGAAATAGAAGGTGGCATATCACGTCGGCGGGTGCTGAATATTTTAAAAAAGCAAGTTCCGACCTTGCGCAATTCGTAAAACCCAGCATTTACAACCAAATGATCCGGTCCGGCGTGTGGAATTTTGTAATTGGTATCGAGGCAAGGTGAGAGAAAACCCAAATTTTTTTGCAAATGTTATTTGGACAGATGAGGCTCACATAAGTAGTGCTAGGATATTTAATCGACATAACGAACACTGGTGCATAGCAATCCTCATCGTGTTGCTACTGTCCAACATCAATGTCGATTTGGTTTTAATGTATGGTGCGCAATAAATTCTAGCGAAATTTTAGCCTATAAGGTGTTTGAAGAAAATCTTACGAGCAATCGTTATAACGAGATTGTTAGTGAACAAATAATTTCGAATTATTTAGACAATGTTCCACCGGCAGAAATTTAAGGGAAATATTGTTTACAAATTTTAGTAATAATTGGATAAGCACTAACGGTCCAGTTAGGTGGCCTGCTCGTTCTCCAGATATAACACCAAGTGATTTTTTTTATGGGGACATCTAAAAGATAAAGTTTACAAAACTAAAAGTCATACTATTGAAGAAGCAAAACAAAATTTCATACAATGTATAAATTCATGTTTATAATGCTATTAGAACTATTGATAAGAGGTGTGATATGTGTATTCGAAATAATGGACAACATTTTGAGCATTTACTTTAAGATCAGTTTAGTTTATTTTAATCTTTTTTCTACCACACTTAAAATTGTCAGACTATTAATTTCAGCTGCAATAACATTAACACTTATTTCTTCTGAATATGTTTAATCATACGTTTTAGGTCTGAATTTTGTAAATGATCCATAATTAATAAGGTTTTCTTTTAACACCAATCCAAATATTTTTCTGTAATGCTGTGTTGTTTCTGGGTATCAGTTGCAGCACGTTTCAGCTGCAACATTATCATTTTTCTTGTGTTGAATAAAACATTGAAACAATTAACATCATTAAGCATTTTTAATGCTTTGAATGATGAAACAAGCGTACTTAGTAAATCTTTATTTTATTTGCAAACATGCATAAAATATGGTTTTTATTTATGTTTATAAGGTTTTGCTTGCTTTATTATATAGGGTGTCCAATTTAAGAAAACAATTGGACCTGGGAAAAAAATTTTTGATACGCCACTGCATAGAGCATCAAATTATCTATAACTTTTATAAAAACACTTTTCCCGTAACTCTAACAACAACCGAAATATAAAGGAAAAAAGAAAAAATGAAAATCGCCTTGTATAAAGAAAACTAATCAAGTTAGCCGCGCTCAAAAAACGTGACGTGTCACTTAGTTTCGCTCTATCTATTACGGTTTAGGCTGTACCGTATAAAAACATCGAAATTTGCCCACCCTGTACAGCACTCGGTCTGGAATTAAAAACTTTAAAAAACCTACAGTTCGATTAATTTTTTCATGTAGTCTTGTAGACTATTACATTCATATTGTATCGACAATATAATTTTATTACACACTTTTAATGATGCATTGTTGAATTG
The DNA here is from genome assembly GCA_911728435.2 of Apoderus coryli. Taxonomy (NCBI): domain Eukaryota; kingdom Metazoa; phylum Arthropoda; class Insecta; order Coleoptera; family Attelabidae; genus Apoderus; species Apoderus coryli. Next base: position 13,219,619 of record OU452200.1, on the reverse strand, counting down.
TCAAATCTTAACAGCCAACACTAATTTCATTTTAAATGGATAAATCAATACCTTAAATAATCGTAAATAATTTCGTAAATATTCTGTATGTAATTTCACACTTCTAAAGCACACTATACTACCACGTGCTACCTAAAAGGACGTTTTATGATTAATTTTTAATCATAAGAAGACTCACTCAAGTGGTTTATTATACACCACTTTTCTCTCTGGCACCATCAAAATGTATCCATTATATTAATATTGAAAGAGATAGCGCCTAAAACGCAAAAGTTTCCGCAAAGCACGGCTCAAAAGTTGACGTTCTCCATCCTTGTAAATTAATATCGTCGGTATTATATATAGGGTATAATTGATTACCAAGCATACGCAAGAGTTTTAATGTAATTTATGTTGAAATAATTAGTAAGTGATCTTATTTATGTATAGAATGCTGTTTTCGGTACACCTGCTCCTCCTGATATCAAAAATATTAGAGCTACATTTGAATTTCCGTTTTATTTTGAAATCTTGCCTTCATTTCAAACCCAAATATTTCAATATCCAGATTAGATATGGAGGACAGGCGGTTTTCGTGAGATTAAAGGCAAATTATTTGCTATTAGAGGCATGTGACTCTATTTTTTTAATTTAATCGCCGCTGAAATTTATAGGGTATAAGCAAATTTGTAGTATAAGACTCTCTAAATTTCATTTTGGATACAGTCAACAAAAATCACTTAATCATTACGCATGGTCAGTCAATATCAGTCAACAAAATGTCCGGTGCGGGAACTCCTGAACTGATGAGCCAAAAACTAGTACCAGAGATATTGGTAACATTCGTAAGCAGGAACTTGATACAAATTAATAACTGCTACAACTGCAAAACGCACTGAAAAGCTGCTGGCATTAAGCAGGAGTCAGCTGCTCAGAACCTTACGACTCCTCACTACTGGGATTGTGTCCTGAGAAACATCCTAAATAAAATGGGGCTGCAGATATAACGGGGATCTGAACTGTAGACTGTGCAGTTGAGACAGCTTAACATAATGTTATATGTGAGTGTGTAGCAGAAAGGGACGCAGTATAGTTAACTGACCTCCATAGGTTAGTGGACGGTACAATCGGTGGCATAAATAGACAATTTTTTCGCAATAAGCGCATAACATGTAGTACCACTTGTTATATTTATGTAATAATTTAGGATGGCGCCCGTCTTTCAAAATAATTGACTCCGACTATTGCTACGCTGTGTTTTGTTTTTTGCTTCATCGTGCTTAACCACCTTAAGTTGGCCGTACATCACTTTTTTTTTCAATGAACATGCACGAAAATTTTGAGAACCTAAAATTTAGTAACAAACACAACAATTAACATATAACAGTGAATTTATTAGCCTCTCGGGAATTTCCTTCCGGAAGAAATTCACCTAAACATTTGTTGGTAGGTCCTATGTAATTCCCTGAATAATTATATTTCATTCGCTTTCATATGGCACTTACATGCTAATGTTATCTGCGTGAATATTTACAAAAATGTTCATCTCTTTTTTTACAAGGTAAATTCTCCACTCAAAGGAATCTGAAGAGGAGAAAAATTGTAAACATGATATTATTTCCAAATTTTGAATATTGAAAAAAATTTACACATTTACTACTTTAAATATAAAAAAGAAACGCGACTTTTGCGTTTATAAAAGTTAGTTGTCCGACTTTTAGAGTGAAAATATATTCGCACGACACATTGCCTTTTTGCCCAGATAGCGCCACATACATTTCTTGTACAACGCGTGTCCGTCAGGGAATATAATATACCATAGTGAGTATGGCTCTCACACACTGAAAGAGCACCACTAATGTGTCAACAAAGTCTTGTTTAAGTAAACAAGATCAAGTATTAAGGTGAGAAAAGTTGATTTATACATATTTAACAAATATTAAGGCTTTGCCGAGGCACCAGAACCATGAATCTCTGTTTAATATCCACTTGATAAAGCAAAGTGTTAGATTCAGACCGCTATTTATTAGGATGTAAGAATATCTTAGATATATGTAATATGAGATTCCAGATGAATTTCGCAAAACATACTGTGAGGAACCACCATGGACTATGCCTAACATGAAAATTAACACGGAATTAATGACGAGGGTTAAACCTGGAACAACAGCGGATATATGGTGACATGAATTTAGACATATTATTGCCACTCTGGAAGGGTATCAGGTTATATACACAGATGGATCCAAGACAGAGTCTGGAGTGGGGTGTGCAATCATGACAGAGGATAATCTATCTTCCAGTTGGGAATTACCTACTAATGCATCAATCTATATGGCAGAACAATATGCAATATGGCAATCATTGCTGTATTGCACTATGAACGATGAATCGCGGAACTACATTGTTGCGACCGATTCATTGGGCACTTTAGAGGAACTCAAGAATGTATATACAGGTGATCCTTTGACCCAAAAAATACTTTGTCTTCTGAAACATCTGAATGAGAAAAATGTAAACATAATTTTTCTTTGGATCCCGAGCCATGTGGGAATTCCTGGAAATGAAAAAGTAGATAAAACTGCTAAAGATGCTACTGAAAAGAATGAAATAGATGTCTACTACAACAAATCCAGTGATGTGTCAGCATTTTTAAAGCACAAAATAAACGAGAAATGACAGACTGATTGGAATGAAAAACATGCAAAATTTAATAAAATTAAGCCGATAGTCACCACATCCTACTTACCTCTGCACCTTCCTAGGGAACATATGGTAAAATTACATAGACTGCGGATAGGACACACGGCAATTACCCACCAGCATCTATTAAGTAGAGAAGAAGCTAATGACCATGAAGTCGATGCTCCTTAAACTAAGAAAAAAAAGATCAAATAAAATTTATATCTCTTACCTATTTGTCATCCTGTATTTTTACCTGAGGTAATAGAACAAAGAATTCGGTATCAGTATTTGGCATGAACTTATGCCAAAAATTTATTTATGAAGAAGTGTATTTAAATTTTTAAAAGCGTCATTTTTTGTAAGTCATATCAAATTATATATATTATCAAAATAAAATTAATGAATTTGATATTATATTATTTATTAGCCTATTATTTTAAATAAAATACTAATCCAACAAAAAAAAAACTTATATAAAATGTGGTGTATTTTTTCTCGTACAAATACGATTAACAAGCTGGTAGTAAGCGTTGCATGTTTCCAATTAAGTCATCGACTCTAAACAGGATTCTGTCTGACATCCAATCAATGTAACTGACAGGCGAGAGAGCGCGATAAAAAAAAAAGTGAAAATATCTGTAGATGGCTTTGAATCATAATTAAATTCCAACATCCGTCGTCAACTAAAATCAATTACAACTCTTTTTAAATTGAGCTAATTAGGCTATTTTATTTTGGCCATGCCATGCCAATGTTTCACGTATTCATCTGTAATGCAAATAAATAATTTACTTTACTGAAATTTGGAGTTGATTAGTGTGTTCTAGTTTGACAATTTATTGTTGCTGTTTAGCTATTAGAAACAACTGTTAAAAGGCAATAATATTGCCTCTATTCAGTATATTCAATGGACGCCTCTACAGTTAATTGTAAATACGTTCAAATAATTTTATATTCTTGGTTTCTATCTTTCAAAAACAGTCTCATGTATGTTGTGTTTATTATAATAATTTATACTTATTTTTCTTACCCCCTGTGTATCGTGGACTTTGAAATGTGAGTGATGATTGTATAGATAAATCTTTTAACGTTAAGAGCGTTTTTAAATACAGTAAGCATCTAACAGATTCTCCTTTCAACCATTTGTCTTATAGTTGTCTTTCGGACCGCTGCGTTTCCAATCAATTTTCTCGTGTTTTGTGATTTTTCCTCTCTTCCACATTTTTTTGTTGCTTTTTTATTTGTTTCTGCAAGTAAGCTCGTGTCACTCCGGAAGCACTGCGGGAAGTCGAGATACTTAGTTTTAATTATAGCTCCGAGCATGTAACGTTCTGACATTTATTGGCCACTTTAGCTCTACTGTCATTCTCATGGAAGGTGTACTATAATTTTATTACAGTATAGTATTTCAGAACTATATTAGAACATTAATAATAATAATAAAAATTTTTGGAACTATAATATAATATACTATTAAAAATAAAACCATTGATTTCAGATTAAATTATTTTCTTTTTCTATACAGTGCGTTCAAATCATATCACACAAATAATGAAGTACGTCCTTCCTCCTACATGTTCATCCTATTAAAGGTCTCGAATTCAAAGAATAATAGATTATGCCTCACACACATAAGTTTCTATATCAAAAGTAATTAACCCTTCAAGCTATATCCCAGTAAACACATATACGTAAATTAAACGTTGATTTAACGTGTCAATCGTTGATAATTGGTCTTACGTTAGAAAAGTGACGGTTTATTTTAAGTTTAATTTTACACCGGTCAATTTAAACGTTATAGACACGTGGTGTTATTATCTAAATACAACTACCTACATTTATTATGTTTAAGTAACGTTGTATATGTATTATAAATAAACCATAAAATAAAAACGTTTGTTTTAGGTGTTTTTTAAATGCGTGTCAAACAATGTCAAAATTAAAAACGTTTATAAAACGTTCTTTATGTAATTTATAATAAACCGATATTTATAGCTAAAATAACGTTAGAAAATGTTCATTAGAAGCGCATAATTTTTAGAGGCGACAATGAAAACGTTAAAATGACGTTTTTTAAGTATTTTATAATAATTCTAAAATTACAGTTAAGGTAACGTGTAAAATATCCCATAAAAATTCTTATTGCTTAATATGGGAAAATTCAAAACGTTTATATAATGTTTATAAAGTATGTTATCACAATTCCAAATGTACCTACAATTAGAAGAACGTGTGAAATTATTTTTAGAATGAGCAATATTTAAAGTGGGAAATTTTAAAACGTTGATTATTACGGTTCCAAATACTTTTAAAAAATGTGTCAATGAATCGTTTGATGTAAAACTAGAATTATTGAAATAACAACGAATATTACGTCCTAAATGTATTTTCAAAAATCTAGAATATATAAAGGTTTAACCTTAATTTACCTACCAGTTGAAACAGTAAAACAAACACTTTATAATATGTAAGTAAATCCCTAATATACCTATTTAGTTAGTTACTTTTGAAAACACCATTTGAAAGGTGTTTAAATTGTATAACTTTACACTAATTTAAACGACCTTGTAAGTCCTAACGTTTCCTAGTTTCCAATGCTATCCCATTCTTATCTCGGACATAGTGTACATAACAAATTGAAAAAAAGTGTTTATCAAAAACTTTCTACTACAACTAGCTATACCCATCGGTACTCGAAATATTTGTTAACAAGTTAATTAAATCTTATAATGATTTGTTGGGTTTTTCTTTTTTTTTTTTATGCAAAAATATGTTTCAGAATAGTTTTACAACATATTTTTTCCAATCTTGAATAAGAAGTTAAAAATAAGTGGTATTATACCTACTTAAATACCTAGTAACCGGCCCAAGCAATCACAAAAAAATGTTTTTGTTTTTGCTATATGAACACCTGTTTGTGTAGTTTCACACATTTCAAACGTTGCTTGAACGTTGAAGGCAGGCTGTTGTTACACCATTAAATTATAAAGCATATGATTGGCCGAAAACGTATGTGAAGGTCGCAATGTTTGTTAGTGACTAAAATCATACAGTTGTTTTTTAACAGTGATGCCAAAGTGAGAATTTCTTCTCATACTATAGGAGATATAAAGATATATATAATATAATTATTATTTTTTATAATAGATACGTATACTTTCGGGGTTTCCAGAAATTTATTAATTTTAACACACACTTTTTTGAATTTGATTAAAGTCAAACAACGTAAGTGTATTTTCAACAATTCTTCTTTATTGAAATGATTTACAAAAAGAAACATTCCACATTAAATGGTGTATTACAGAAATTTGCTATTTACATAATAAGTAGTAGGTATAACCAAATTTAAGTTTTCGAAAAATTTTATATAAACCTCATGTTTTTTGCTATTAAATAAACGTTTTTCCACAGAGTGTATGTAGGTATACATGTTTGAAACCATATTATACCTTAAGACACTACGTAAGAATTCTTTGTAAGATTTAGTAATGCCACTGAAGAAGGAACAGTAAAGTTCCGAAACATGTTTGGCTGATTCGAACATGTATATAAAAATATTTTCTGTAGTAGACGCCTTTGATTTATAAAATTTAAAGCTTTGTTTAGGTATAATAAGACAGACTTAAAATGACATTTAAATTTAATTTAAAGGCTACCCGACTTGGCAACAATGGTTTTAGATAAATCGCGGGTAGGTATTAGAATTAGAATTTAGATTATATTTTATATTTATTACGTTATACCTATCCAAGCACTGGAAGGGTTCAAGCAAAATAATTAATGTGGTAGCAAAGAATAATAGTTAGGTATCATTGTTGATAGTACAAATAGTTAAAAAAGATTTAAGTAGTTTAATGCTTATTAAAAATTAAGTGACGTTCGGTATTGAGGGCCTTTCTAAAAGAATTATGAAGATAGTGCGAATATAATAAGAAGAAAGTGCTACAATTAGTTCAAAAAGATTTAAGAAGTGTAATATTATTAAAAATTAAGTGAGATTCGGTATTGAGGGACTTTCTAGAAGAATTATTGAGGTAGCAAAGAATAATAATTATGATTGTAAATTGTGCGGATATAATAAAAATCAAGTGCTACAATTAGTTAAAAAATATTTAAGTAGTTTAATATTATTAAAAATTAAGTGATGTTCGGTATTGAGTTTCTAGAAGAATTATGAAATTTTTAATGGCCAACCAATTAGGAATACAGTTCAACTGTAAAGGTCGCTTCAACAAAATGGTTTTGAAAAGACAACACTTTTGAGCACTATTTTAGGTAAGTAATAGGTGTCAATAAGATAGAACACAAGATTTTATTATGATACTAAAACGGGTTAAACATATTTGATATTTACAGAGGGTATAAGATTAGTGCGTTAAGATCCATTTACGCATTATTTACCACCATATTTGCAGAAAAATGTTATAAATAAAATTTATGCGCCCTATTAATGTACATATTTTTTAAAATAAGTATATTTCGTACTCGTTTGTACTCATCAGCCAGCCACACCACTCGATATTTTGCTTTTAGAACACTAATAAAAATTAGATTATAAATTTTGAAAAAATTCACAGTAAAAAATTTAAAATTGACAAATTAATGCAATGAATTTACTGGGTGTTTGGTTTATTGCACTCAGAAAATATAATTTTAGATTAAAAGTAAATATCTTTTACTTTTGCCTAAAAATGTGTAGAGTATCTATACGCTTCTAGCAAAAATAACATTACATTCTAAATATTTATAATTATATTATGCTAATACCTATGTATACATTTTTCATTTCAGAAGCAGCCAAATTGAACTTTCCCGTGCACCAGAAAAAGGATTTGCAAGCATTATTTATGTATTAGATTTATGATTTATTGATGTTTTAAATTAATTAAAATTCCCTATCGTAAGCGGTTAAGAAGCAGTCAAAATTTAAGCATAATTCTATATTTTATTCTACTTAATATGTGAAAGAATTATTTGTTCCTTAATTTAACTTTCTATTTGTTATTAAAAAAAATGTTCCTATGTTTAGAATAAATTACATATTTATAGACAATTTGTTATCTTACATTTTACACTAGTGATGATTCTAGAACATTTTGTTATAATTATATACAACAAAAAATGTAAAGTGTTTTTATCCTAATAAAATAACGGACAAGGTTCGATGCTAAAAGTATGTCTCCAATATCCTAAATCGTTAAATCAAAAAGTTGGATTGTTGGTTGTAAATATATTAAAAACAAATCAAAAATCCGTTTGTTTTTTGTGTTATTCAATATTTTTATATAAAATATTGTCAAAAAGAAATTACAAAATTATTCGATACAACGTAAGTTTCGGCGACAGAAAGCGTTCGCCGAAACGTGCATTATTGTATCGTATAATTTTGTAGTTATATTTGACCACAATATTCAACATTAAAAAACACCAAAAACACCTAAATGTTTATATTTTTTGGTTTAACTATTTAACAAAAAGGGCATTATTTTTTCATCAAACTTTTTATCAACGTATATTTCACGTTACAAAAATATATAAAAGCCACATTAAATAACGTGAAATCAAACGTTATTTAAACATTCCTAAAATGCGTAATTAATACGATTACACAAACGTTAATTATTAGCTTTTAAAAAACGATAAATGCATGTATATGTAATACATGCATTTGTCGTTTTTTAAAAGCTAAGAATTAACGTTTCTGTAATCGTATTATTAACGTATTTTAGAACCGTTTAAATAACGTTTGATTTCACCGTTGAATATATATACATAAATACGTTCAATACACTTTTTTATATAGCATTTAACTAACGTTTCGTTATTAGTGTTCTGTAACGTGAAAAAGCGCGACATATAAAAGTAAAATGTACGTATTTAATGTATCTTTTTTTGGAAAGGTGTTTTGTAATGATAAACGTTAAATAAACGTATGTGTGTTTACTGGGATGGTAGAAAACATAATAATAAGAGCTCCATCAAATTGCATCCATAGCCTACTTAAGGCAGATTAACCTGAAACTAAGGTTAAGGTTACATCGATCCAAGTTTGGGTAATAGCTACGAGGGTATAAATAAAAAAGAATTTGAAAACAACAAATTGGGAACGTCAAATGTAGAATATGTAACACACAGACGAATACCTAGAGCTTATTGTCGCGGGGTGCACTGTTCTTGCACCAAAAATGGTACAATGAGATCTACTAGTATATGATCCACCACAAATAATAAGAGCCGACTGCCATATATTTTGGAATAGCAAAATTATCACTGATCGTCCGATCCCTAATCACATACCAGACATCGTGCTCTCACTTAAAAATGTTAAGAAAACCATCATTATAGACTTCGCTGTACCACTTGCAGCCAATATTGGGAAAACATATGCAAAAAAATCGGTTGTGTCGCCCCAGAACTTTCCCGACAAGATATAATATAATCTAAAATATATGACCTGCATAACAAAACAGAATTTTAATAATTATTATTATTATAATTCTATTATTTTTATTATTTCCAATAAACTAACCTAACAAACTCACTACTTTTTTCAAAAATTAGAAATAAAAAAAACATTTTTAAAATGTTTCCCAAACGGTCAATTTTTTCATTAAAAATAATTAATTAGAAAGGAAAACAGGTTTGTGTGTTATTCTTATGGAATCTACTCGCTGAAACAACATACTAACTTACTGGCAGCAGAGCCAGAATGTCTTTAAAATTATCTCTATTCTACACCTCGTACTCATTATTCGCACAATACCGTAATTAACCGAAATCTATTTACACCCCACACACGTGCAGATGCTTAATTAAAGACACAATTAATTTCCCCAAGTTTATTTTATTTTATTTTTGCTAAAATAATTTGATTGTTGAAAAAATTCGATATTATTTATATTTCATTCAATTCAATTCATTCAAAATCTGGGAACAATCAAGAAAAGATGAGATATTTGGTGATGCCACATTTTATTTGAAGAGTTTCACCATAAACATATTCCAGCACTTTTTCTCAATAAATCCACACATTACACAATAGATTTACACATGGAACATTATTAGATACTTGATTTTCCAACAAATTTAATTTACTCAACTCCCACAACAATATAACAAATATTAAACTACTAATTTATACTAATTTTTATTTTACTACCATTCACATGAGCTAAATCTGGCAGAATTGTTTTTAAATGACACAAGTTGACACATTTAGCATTCGAATAATGATTTTTACCGTCCTCACCAGACTGGCTACAATCTCAATAATAATAAAAAAGTTCAATGACCCCGTTCGAGTAACAATGTGTGCAGACGGGCTACAATTTCAATAATAATAAAAAAACTTCTATGACCTGGGTCATAGAGATGCAAGAAATGTATCAATATATTATTTCTTTCATTATTAGAGATGCAAGAAATGTATCGATATATTCCATTCGATCTCAATTTCTTTTTAAATTTGAACTATTGTTCGCTTGTAATAATAAATAAGCCACTTACCTTTGCAAAAAATTACGATCAGTAAAATAACCTTGATATCTGGTATTGGTTACCGATCTCAAAGATTACAAATTCAGGATATTATCCCGAGAGAAAAATCTGAAATAATTATATACGTTTCGAGATTTTTTTTTTTTTTATTAGAATTTTAAATTTGACTAAACTTGTGCCTAAATAGTCTTATCAGTTTTGTATAAAAATGATTGAAAATTGACTATAATATATTTTAGGCGTAATTTCCATTTTATTACTATGCTGAAAGAGGATAATATACCTAACTTTTATTTCAATTGAATTTTAAAAGTCCCTAATTTATTTCGCTATGGGCAACAACCAACAACAAATTAACATAAATTGGGTACATTTATTCGGTATTGGAATAATTTATTCGATTGACAGGACTCAGTGTTCGATTAATTTGGAAACAGCAACTGTTTCTAATTATTGACCTGACCATGTAGACAATATACAGTTGACCTGATTTTGGATACAAAATAAATTACTCGTATATTCCAGCTAAAGTAGGATGTCATTATATTATAGAGTAGTTTATTTTGCATGCAAAAAAATATGGAATCTACATCACACGTTCAAAGACTTCTGCCTGCTATACTATATAAACAAAGTTATACAAAACTTAAGACTTGCTATTAGGAAATAAAATGGTTATTTTAAGATTTTATTTTTACTAGTTTGTTTTTTTATTAAAAATTGTGCTATCTACATAAAAATACAAGTTAATTTATGATTCCAAGAAAATTTTTTAACGCCTGACCTCATGTTTTTAGTAATAAATAAAACAAATTTTCAGAAGGTGTATGTATACATTATGTTTGAATCCATATTAAAACTTAACACTTAAGAATTCTATGTAAGATTTATTAATGCCACTGAAGATGGAACAGCAAGTTCGAAACATGTTTGGCTCATTAACCATCTATATAAAAATATTTTGTAGAGCAGTCGCCTTTGATTTACAAATACGCCCGCTCCTCGTCGTAATCGATTACATCTCAAATAAAAAAAAATGTATTCACGTTAACGGTGCTTACCTAGAACATAAAATGTAATGTTGTAAATAAATGTTTTTCTTGAAAACGGTTCGTTTTTTCGTTGTGAATGAAGAGTACCTTTTTCGTGATCAATTAGGTGGCGAACTTAAATAGAAAATTAAAAGCAAAAAAAATAAAGACTTGACTAAGTTTGGGGGCATTTAATGTAAAGGGTGGTCCGTTCCTTGTTTTCAAGGCGAGATTAAAGTTGCTATAATTTCATATTTACTGTACGTATGTACTGGGTATAATGTCCAAGTTTCATGAAAACTATTGATTGCACCCTTTCGATGCTATTACGGAAAAACCATCTTCAGGTTGTAACTTTAAAGCACGAATAGTTCCGAAAAGAAGAGCCCTACGAAAAAATTTTATAGAATATTTTTGTTTTATTTTTGATTGAACTAACCGTCCTTGAAATATTTCCCAAAAATTTTAGTATGTGTAATAAATTCACAATTTACACAATTAAATATGTTGGCATTACCTGAATTTAAAGAATGAGCATCGACTGCAAAGAGAATTAAACTCATTTTAAATGGTTAATTACATTGGTTCTATGCTTAGAAAACGTGATGGAACTGTTCGATGGTGGGCCTGCAGGGACGACATTCGAGACAGACAATCAAAAGAATTATAAAATCGTTAACAATTAGCAAAACATATATTTCTTTTGTGTTTTGTCTACATTCAGATTATTGTTTATTACTAAGCACTCTCAAATTATCTTGAATTATGAATTCTAGCACTTTTATTATGTATAATTAGCACTATTCGAAAAGTTTTGAGGTATTTATTTTTTTTTTTTTGTAAATCATAATTAAATTTATTCACGATGTTAATTTTTCTAAAGATTTACTTACTTTTTCTTTACATAAATTATCTTTAATTTATATTTATGAAGCTTTGTGTCTACATATCTAAGTGATGAACCTTTAACATTTAAAATGCTCGTCAATACGGTTCTGTAGTAATGTTGTTGTCGCCAAATACCAACAAATTGAATCTATGAGAGCGCAACAACACTCTCCATCTCTTTACGTTTGTTCTTTCCGATGAATGGAGTTAATTAATTAGCCGCTTTGTCTACTATTATTCTCTCTGTTGCCTTCATTTTATTTTTGGACGTTTCATGATACAGAGATAGTCATGTCACATTTAATCCATTTGCGTGAATAAATCAAAACCCAGTCGCTTTTGTAAAAGGTGATCAACCATGTATATCATGGGACATGATTAAACTGCAAACGACAAGGAAAATATGACTTACATATTGAATGAATTCGCTAAAGGTACGAGTATTAGAGTTATTTTCAATGAGACTGATACCCGAGCTTCGCATAACACCCTCCCTATTCGCCTGATCTAGCAACGTGTGACTATTTCGGTTCCCAGAACTGAAAACTGCAATGAAAGGAGCTTTTTACGACCAAGTTCCGGGCTTTCAAGCAACCGTAGTACAGATGCTAAAGAGCATCCCAAAAATCGAGTTTAAACAGTCTATGGATAATTCTGTTGATCGTTCCGAAAGCTGTATGTATCCATGCTTGTGCGGTTATTTTTGATCGCACTGTGTATTTCCACGATTCACTATTTTCTTTTATATTATGGTAACGATAAGAAGACGTTGTACAATTGCAAAATTAAAAAAAAAAAACTCTTAACTGTATAGGCCTTATTTCATGTTAAATATAATCATCTTTCAAGGATATAGCATTCAGTAATCCAAACATCTCTAAAAACATAATAATTGCATTACACTAGATAGCACATACCAGATGTATTCAATTTATACCTTTAGCTCGCATGAGTGTAGGGAACAATAGGGACCCGTTCCTCTATCCTAATTCTAGATTTGCGGCATTTCAACTTGCGTAAACCACTCAGGGCTCATGAATTAATCATCGAGAGATGTTGTGTGGCTTATTCGCCTGCATTTGTGGCGATATATATGTAGGGAGAGGCGACGACGTGTCGGAGGAACGTTTCGCACGTCTTCAATAAGTACGAAAACCCGAAATTCCAATAGGAACAGGCCAACTTTACTATTAAATTATCCCATATGTATGTATTTCCAAAGATTGGTTTTGTCAGCATTGGATGGAGATGACGAGCTTATTGTGAAATTGAAGTTGGAAATGACAGATCCATAAAAATTTTACTTACTAATAAATAACAGTGGAATTATTTGAAAGTGAGATTATACAAACGTATACCTAGCATTACGGCGAGTTAGTGATTACAAGTAGGTATAGTGAAAAATGGATTTTAAGCCGAGTAGATATTGAATGGTTTTGAATACAAATAAGTTTAGAATAAACAAAAGCTTGCGCAATACAAAAATATCATCTAAGGCACTGTTTATAAATATTGCCGCCCCTTCTAAGCCTGGAATTTTAAATTCGGTGAGTCATCAGTTGATTAAAGTGATTAAAAAAACCAACATTTTCTTCAAATTGGTGCAATCTACAAAATTCTAATCGTCAGAGAATTTTTGAACTTTTGTGAATTTTTAATCGTCCATATGACGTGTTTTGAAAATACTCATAAAATCCTTACAAATACCTCACGCGCCAAACGTTGATCTGGATTACTTTTTATAAAAACTGACACAATATCCTCTTTTTCTACCTCAGAATATGTTGTTTTAACTAAATAAAATCTTAAATTATTAAAAAATTTAAATTTCAATATCAAACAGAACAATTTCATGTTTTTTTATATCAATGGCAACTTTGATAAAACGAAATCAACATTGCCATAGCATTCCACAGCTGCGAACGTAACCTCAATATAGTAAATTCAGAAGAAATAAATAAAACAAAAGATACAAATCATAAAAAAAAATCTATGTTTTTTAAAAATTCTCATACCTGTTCCTTGTCGCCAAATATATTTTTGTTGTGCGGAAATAATATAAAGTATCGATTTCGATACCGATACTTTTTGCCAAGTATCGATTCGTACTGATACTCTAAAAAGTATCGATACTCTTAGGTATCGGTATCGAAAGTGTACACAACACTTTTAACTATAAAATTGCTGAATGTATATTATATTTTGTGTTACATAACATAGGAGATCTATGAAGTATGTTCTGTGAACATAAAGTGACAAAATAAACTCTAAAACACTGATAAAAATAAGCACATAAATAAAATATCTTTTATAAAATGCACGTATTATAATTTATAATCAATGTATGATATATGGTGTGGTATATGAAATTAAAAAAAAAATTGTCATATAATTATAATAATTAATTTATTCAGAATAACGAGCATTTAGGAAGAAACTGTCGGAAAAAAAACTGAAGAAAATAATTAAGAAATGGTGGTGGTAGTATATTGTACAATAATTATTTTCGATACCGATACTGCTACGATAGTATCGATGCCAACTTGGAATCGTTCTAAAAGTATCGATATAAAAAATACTCGATACTGCAGCAAACGTATCGACACTCTCAAAGTATTGAAGTATCGTTAGCATTCCTAGTTGTAGGTAGTTCGAAAGCACTTCGTTTGACTGCCTGACTTTCTGTTTGTCGGTTTAAAAATACTATTGGAATTGGCGACAAATTTAGTAGACTTTAGAATACAATGCAGACGTCCGTCAAGAGTTTCTAAAAAATCTAAAAACATCACCATAAAATTGTATCCAAAAGACGTCCGCGAAAGGTTCTTCTTCTTCTCCTCTTGTTTAAATATCAACAAACAACCACAAACTTTCTATTAAAACAAGGTTAAAAACAAACAAAATATACACTGATTATAATAAGTTAAATAAAAAAAAACTACTATAAAAAAAAATTTAATAACACTTCTCATCCTTTCGGGCATAGATTCAAATAAAGAAGCAACCGCGTCTTCCGGTATTTGTTGCTAGTAATTTGTCAGTGCCTGTTCTTACGCAACCAAAGTTTAAAAGTTGCCGTAGTTTTGCCTAACTCTTCTTCCAAGTCTATCCCACATGGAATTGGCGACAAATTTAGTAGATTTTAGAATACAATACGGACGTCCGTCAAGAGTTTCTAAAATATCTAAATACATCACCATAAAATTGTATCCAAAAGACGTCCGTGAAAGGTTCTTCTTCTTCTTCTTCCCTTGTTTAAATATCAACAAACAACCACAAACTTTCTATTAAAACAAGGTTAAAAACAAACAAAATATACACTGATTATAATAAGTTAAATAATAAAAACTTCTATAAAAAATATATCCGGAAATATTAAAACAGGTTGATTTTGCTCGAAAACAGTCAACTTTAGAGCTTATGACCAAGAGTACCTTTGTTGTGTAGAAAATATTGGCGGTTCAAATGGATATCTTGAAACCGTACTTTTTCCAGTGGTGTAGAAATTGGGGAGAAAAGCATCCACTACCCCTTCAAAATCTTCACGAACTATGAATTTAAACAAAACATTCTTGCACAAAAATAGCTTATTATGAATAGAAAATGCTTACAAAAGCTGTTTTCTGTACCATAAATGGTTCTGGTGATATCTACGGATTTTTTTTTCAATTTCAACACCCTGTATCTCGAAAATGGTGCATTTTAGAGGATCAGTTAATAGAAATTTTTTTTCATATTTTTGGATGAGCTCACACATCCTGAAGTCCTACGCATATATTATGAAACACCCTGTATTATAACATAAAACTATATTGTTGTTTGGAAACTACTCTTGTCTTGAGGGCAATCCATTTACTTTTATTACGTATATGCCTACTGGGCGACATCAATTTAGTAGAAACTGAAGTAAAACCCAAAAGTCTTACAATTATTTAAATATATTTTCATTTTAAGATATGACATCCCTTCCTACATAATGATATCGTCATGTGTTTCAATGTAAACTTCCAAGCACGTCTTTTACATTATGAAAGACAGAGATGGAGAAGCATATCATATAAAATCGTACAGTTGGTGTTCTAAACCTTTCAGCGGTCCAGAATTACGACGCAAACACATAAAGTACGATTTAAGTGTTCCTGATGGTCATGCCGAACCGTGACCAAAATGTTGAGGAAACAATACAATTATATTATTTAACTTCCTTGGGGACTATAGTTTTATAAGAATGCTTTCTGCTTTATCAAAATTTATAGGATATAAAATACTATATACCTAGTGATGACATGGAAGAGTAGGTAAGAGAATATCTTGTGTCAGTGAGGGAATTTTATAAATTAATTACGTTAAATGCACAATAATCGTCGTTTTCGCTATCATATAATTAATTTTTAGCACATACGGGTCATGTTTCGGAGCTTGCTTACTTCATCATGAGTCTATATAAATAATTTTCGTAACTATCTTACACGCCACTGCTTCATGTGGATTTATTTTCAATTTATTATATGTATTGTTAATAATATGAAATAAACGTGCTTTTTTGTTTTAGGCAATGACTTCTCAATAATATTATATATTCACATAAATACTACACTGCCCCGCTTGTGTAACATTATTGACCACGTTTCGGCGATGGATGTTTTCAAGAACCTGAAACCCAATGAAAAAAAAATAAAAGGAAAAATGGTTCAAGAACATAAAAAAGAAAGGTTCACCAGAATTACAAATCAGTGAATATTATGAGATACAAAATTTGACGGCAACGAGAAAATGTTGTAAATGCGTATTTTGAGAAGCTTGACGAATCCCACTATATAAATGTGGGTTAGAGCACTGTTTCCGGAAATGCTGCCAAACATTTTCAAACACTAAAATCATTGGACTCTAGGATGATAAAATAAAAAATACCTTGATAAAAATCGTCTTATTAGGAGTACCTACACAATTCGTGTTCCAAAATATATTGATAACTGATTGCTGACTTAATTGTGAACATTCTGTATACTACCCGCGTAGATGCTTTCATTATAATCCTCGAAGAAACATTTGCAACATAAACTATAGAGAGAATTAATAAATCTAATTTGCCTGTAACCCTAGTTCCCTGTGAACTTTTTCTCATAAATAATTAATTAATTTACGAGTGTGCGACCGCTTTTACGTTTAAAGTAACCGATTCGTGAACGTCCATAAATTTTAAGATGGGCGCAAAGGATTGTAGGTATTAAGACCATAAATAACACTTTGTCTGAATGTTGATATTTCGTGCAGTGGAATATTGATGACTAGAGTAATAATTAAAATATTACAATTAGTATATCCACTTTTGCAAATTGAGAGGTCTCTCGTCCACTTTATACTTCTTTGTGAGTAAGAGTAAATATAAGAAGAACGATGAACGTTCAGGAAGTTTACGTTGTTTTTACGGTTTTAGGTTAAAATTAATTAGGACATTTCGTCATGCAAGTTACTTTTTCGCCCTAAACTTTTTTTATCAGCAATTCTTATTATGAAGTGAAAATTTACCAATTTTATTTATAATAACAGGATTGTGCTGCAGTATAAGTGAGACAAACCGGAGAAGATCTGATAACCTTAAATTAATAAATAAATACAAGTCACAGGTAGACTAAGACATTGCAGTGTGAACACATTTAAATTGTTATATAGATCGCTTGTCAGACCTCATCTCGAGTACGCATCTACGGTTTGGAGTCCCCTCTATGCCTGTCATGTGGCTCATATCGAGAGGATTCAGCGCCGCTTCCTGAATTTATACATTTTAAGCTCCGTCGCCCACCACCTATTGACCATGTCTACAATTATGATGCACTTGAGGGCTCCATCTTTCTCCCAGAGCCGTTTCGGATATGTTTCATGAGGCATATTACCGCAGAAATTGGTAGTTTTATTCCTAAGACACGTCGTTTGGCCGATCAATGTTCAGACCTGGACCTGGACTTTTTTTCCCCGACTGATGTTGTAATATTGCAATGTTGGACATGTAATTAGCCTAGTTGTTTTTTGTTTTTTATTATTTTCGTATTGGATTTTGTCCGTAAATGAATAAATATACTTTTGCTAGTGTAATTTTAAAGATCTCCACATTTGTGCTAAAGCTGCATCCACATACTCCTCAACACTCAACTAAACATTACTAACATGACCTCGCACAGACTTAACAAAAAAAAAGTTGAATCATTCATCTGAATTTTATTTCCTGTTATGATTAGAAAAACCGTTAATAAAATTGTCGTTAGAAGCAATTTTCGCGGTCCTGATAGCGGATCTATATTTTTTTCTATACGATCTCACTTGTGTTTTCCTGGCCTGAGAACCGCCAAGCTTCAGAGCATCCCTCAAAAACATCAGACACTCGTTCGTATCACCCAGATCGTCAGTGTACCAGTTTACCCGCACATTGCCATTAACAAGCTCTATTCGTTTAACTGGAAAAGCTATACCTACTCAATATGTTCTTCAACCTATGTACAAAATTAGCAAATCTGAGATCAACAGATATCTCACCTTCAATTAAATATATTTGATTAATATCTTCAACAATATTCTTCAGCCTAACCAGACCCACTTGAGTTGTCGGTCTCATAGTCTCAAACTCAATCACCACCGTATTATGGTCAGATAAACCAAGATATTAAGTGTTCTTTATGCTATAATAATTAAATAAAAATTTATAATAATGTTGTCCAAGCACCTTTTACGCTTAGTGTGATCAAAAATAGTGCGAACCAAATTATGTGAAAGAAGCAAGTCATTAAAGGCAATATTCCTCTGGTCCATGAGATTATCAAATTGAATGGTAAAATCTCCAATCAAAATTAATTTACAATCCAACTTATGCACCTTTTCCAAGACTGAAGAGATAACCCGAATCAAAACCACCCAAGCCGCCACTCGGTGCAATTAATACATTACAGTCAACAACATCCACAGCACAATATCCCTTTCCACTGAAAAATACCTCAAGCCATTTCTTGGAATGCAGCAACACACACACCGCCATGGCTGACAAGTCTTCCCCATTAGTGGTTAACCAAGTCAAAAATTTAAATATTTAAAATAATTAACTTCATCAAAGTTGAGCCAATGCTCAGTAAAACACAAAATGTCATGGTCAAATTCCAATCAGTTTTTAACCTTAAACCTCGAACATTCAGGTGCAAAACTGAAAAGTTTCTGCCGCAGTGGACCCATCTCATTTCAGGAGCACTACAATTATCATGCCTTGGTCCTTTCTAGGAATAGATAGGACAACGTGCAGCAATGGGCTACCGAAGACTATCGGAGTTTCAGCTATGTTTCTTTGCATTCTCCCAGCAGGAACATCAAAAGAGTACTCATCTCTTGCTATATATAGTAAATTATGTTTCAGAATCATGTAAATAAAATTAATCTTTCTGCAAGTCTACCATACCAATACAAAAACAATTTATTTTTTTCAAATACAAAATATATTTTCAAACAAATGCACCATAATATAATAAACTTCTGTTTTACCTGCTTAATTATTTTATCAAGCATCTATGCCCAAATTGTATAAGCACACCAAAGTAGTTTTCACAAACTTCTATTGACGCTACTTGTAAAATTTTGTAGAAGTTTACGCACGACAAAACATTCCCGCAATTGCATACATTAGAGTATGGAAGCGTATACTCTGAGAATAACACACATATACACCCGTACAAACACATAACCAATTCTTAATTGAATTTCAAATGAGCTTAAAAATAAACAGCATCTATTATGTAAGTCGAATCGACTGATAATTTATTTAATTAAAACTCGTCCTCCGCTTTGGAGGTAAATAGTTTCAACTCTTCTCGTGAATAATAAATATAACGACAGGAACGTTGCGGATCTTCGTAGTAATAGAACTGGTGAAAATTTTGACAAAACTGCGATTAGTTTACAAGTTACAAAATTTATAAAAAACTTAATGTAGACAAATATTTTCTTTCGTTGTAATTAATAGAGCGAAACTAAACTTTGTTAAATACTGTTGCTCGTGAATCCTCTTTGCTAATGCCAGACATTATTTTATGTATCCTGTAATTGCAAATCCTTATTTATTGCTTTTTGCGTTCAAATCGATACTCGCTAGTGTTTTCAGTTTTGCCGCGTTCACGCAAATTTGCTATGGACAAGCTGAGGATGATCTGAGAAACGTTAGCGAATATAAATTTGACGTAGGGTTTATAAAGTAGCAATGGTTCTATAAGATTAGTTGCCTGCGAAAGTTTAATTACTATCTGTTAATCATTGAAAATATCTGGACTTTTCTGAAGGTTTGGAAATTGCCTAAATTTACAAAGTAGTCCATAATGATCTGGATTTTCAATTATTTGAGGAATGAAACTACTATTGTATCCACTAAAGTCTTCTATATAAACTTAAATGAAATTATTTTCTGCAATATTATAAAGATGTTTCGACCTTCGCTCAGGTTTGTCCTCAGTATATCATCTAATCTCTCAACTTAACTTGTGATTAGTGGAAAAAAAACTATCTTGATTAAAATTACTAAAAATAACTATAGAGGTCCCTTCGAAAAAAAATGTTTATATTCCATTTGAATTTTGTAAAACATACGTCCGAAATGCATTATTTCCAAGATACAAGGTGTTAAAGTTTGTTTGTAAATAACGGTTTTATTTAATTAAGTCAAATATCTCCTTACCGATTTCTTTGCTGTTGCTTCGTTTACGAGGTACAAATTTAAAACATTTTTCAACATACCAAGAATATATTTGCGAGTAATTCGACTCATACAAAAAGTACCGTCAATATCTTAAGGTGTTATTTTAATATAAATTCTTGGTTTAGATAAATAAGTGCGAAAAATTTGAACACGTGATTCTTTGTTGAAAAAAATTATTTGAGCAGTCCATGTTTTGATACAGACCCCCAAAAATGTGCAAAAAAGTAGTATTTTGTTTTGTTTTTAGAAACAAAAAAACTTTAAAAAAATTAAATTAAGCGTACAGTTTCTGCGATATAACATAAATATTAAAAAGAGCGAATGTCGAATTCAAATTCCGAAATCGAAATCTCCAAACTGTTGTATCCCATAATTCAAGGATTGTTTGAAGTATTGCTATAAGCTCTTTGTTTTTGCTTTCGTGTTCAGACGTAAGTCTACGAATCTACGAAAGCTGAACCTTGACATGAGTAGAGTATCAATAGTCATCATCGTAAATATAAGGGATATTAAATATACTGTGATCTAGTCTAGCGACACTGATCTACTACAACTGTTTACACGAAGAGATTCAATCTAGACAACATGATCTAGATATAAAAGTGGCCTTATACACAGCATTATAATTTTTTAAAAAAATACAGTCAAACAATGAATGCAAATTTTAAATGTATTAATTATTATTCTAATTTCAAGTATTGATTGAATTTGTAGGTATTGCAATTTAAGAATAACTATAATCCATAATTGAAACGTCACTGAGGCATAGAATTTATATTTACAAATTGTACAACTCAAACTATTTAAGAGTGAATGTTTTATTCACGATAACTTCTCACTGTAACAATAGCAATTGTAGAGAGGTTGCAAAACGCCGGTAGCGTTGCCGGCATTTAATTTAATCTATGCGAAAAGTGACATTGCTCTTTGTGCCAGCCATAAATAATTAAAGATGTTTTTCAGCGCTTTATTACTACTTTAAAATTAATTTCTAGCAGTTATCTGGTGGCAAAATGGGAATAGTGTTGCCAGAATTATACAGAAGGTTTTATTATAAATTAGATATTATGTAGAGTAAACCTACTTTATGAGTTAAACATAAATAGGGGCATCTTCAAAGCAGATCGAACAAATCTGTGTTAATATCAATTTTTATAATTAATGTGAGATATAGATTGAAGTTTTTCCTTCATTTTCCAATTATAAGAATTATATAATTCTATTATATTTATTGATTGATTGTAAGTTTGTAAGTATGAATTTCAAATATGTTTTGCTGAACGAAATTACTTGGAACAGGTATAAATTTCGTTACCCAATATATGGTTCGAATAAATGGAAATATAAATTTTCTTAAAGCACCAATATTTTCTTCTTCTGTAGTCTTGTGTTATTACTTTTCTGTCAATATAACCATATTTTCTGAAGTGTATAGCGTACACACATAATCATAATACCAACCATATATAAAAGACAATAAAATCAAAAGTTGTTTGCAGATACTCTGCTGGTATATATAAATGTAGCTAAAGGTGTATTTCCGTATCTCTGCTCAAAGTATAACTACAGCATAAAAGCTACCCATGATAAATGTTCAGTCTTTTATTGACTTTTTAGTATTTTCAATTTATTAGAGATAAGTTGTAAGGAGTTTGTTTCGTCTTTATGAGTTGATTTCACTGGATGACTTTAAATGTCTATCGGCAATAAGGATAGGTGATTTTATTTTGTTAAGAGATGAATTGTATAGAATGAAACTGATATAATACAATAAAGCGATTAATTGCCACTTTATAATACTAAAAATTCGATCTCGCCTTTATTATACTCGTAATATATGTCTGCAACTGCCAGCTTAACTAGAAATACTATATCTACGATTGAAGCGGACGTGTTAGAATCACAAAAAATTTAGCTTAAAAACCAAGAAACTTCCTTTTTATCAGAGTAGGTATATTACGCAATTATGGGCAATTTTCGCCATCCAACACAATAATTTATAAATAAATTCAATCATTTTTTATTAATTTTACTAGACTTACTCAAAATTCAATTAACTGACTAATTTTTATGGTTTTCCTCAACGCGACTTTTGACAGTGTGGATTAAAACTAAGCAAAGCATAGTGTGCTTTTATCTGTTCATTTGCACGTTGAGCATCTTTAAACTTTTTACAATGCAATAAAGGTGACCGATATGCGGTAGCATCCGTAGATATTTTGAGTGTGATGTTATTTTTGTTTTATAGATACAAAAAGGCTAAATAAAATGTTAATTTTAGTATTTATTGGAAAAACTTGTGCTTGTACCTCAATGCTAGTCGTGCTTTTAGCCAGTGAAGTTGTTCTTTTGCCTTGTTCTCTAAATTTATACATAAAATTTTCGATAACGGGAACAGATTGAGAAATTTAAATTCACTTTCCTAATTTTTGCATATATAAGTGTTTTTAATAACTTCAAAGTAGCTTTGGTAAATAAATTTCTACTGTTTTAGAAAATATGAAATTGTTACAATATACCTACAGTTATAGTGGAGGTACATTAAAAAATTAACAGTCAGCCATACTCTCCTTTCGGAGAACTCTTTTGCATACCTAAATTCTATAACTACGCACTAAGCAGATGTTTTCAATTTTTAAATGACCATCCTTACGCTGTACTTACTTTTACTACTTTTCTTTTCTTTTTAAGAATATAAAAATCTTATATTAAAAAAAAAGGCGCATAAAATGCTATTTTCTATGTATATCATAAAATATGTTTTATATAATATGTTCACGTTGTATCTTTAAGGAAAAACCAGTTTATTACCCTATATAAAAAAAGGATTTTTTTAAACCTAACATAAACAGCTAATAAAGTTCTAGGGCTAGAAATTTTGGCCTCCTTAAACTTACCGCTATAGCGTTTTGTGTTTCTGAAAATTGATTTACTTTTTAGTTTTTAAATAATAATGATGATACTATTTTTAGACAAAAACTTCCACAGGCAACTAAACTTACAGAAATAATGGTTCTTCAAAATAATTTTGGGTGAACACGCAGTTTAACTGTAACTGCACATCTGCTGGGCATGCGCTGATTGCGCCTGCAGATATTGACACCCAACACATAACTGAACTATACAAGTTAGTCGAGGGTATAGGGTTGTTGGATTGGGTTGCATAAAATACGGGGACTTATGTTGAACGGACCCTAACAATCGTGTTTACTATTCTCCTAATTTCCAAGCTCTGGAAATTGAAACGATACAAGAGCATGACATAGTCCACACTCCTCACAGGGTATCCTGCGTCTTCTTTGAACATCAACATTGTCAAAAATCTACGTTGGATTCTCCTTGATCCGAATTGCCCCATACAAGGGATAATAACGCTATTTTTGCCTCTAAATTACCAATTAGAAGAGTTAATTTGCTGGTACCAATTAACCCAATTTTTAACATATTATGTTCATGATCATGATTTGAAATCAGTTCGTCTATATAATTTTATATGCGGCAATAAGGTGCGTTCCTTATAAAACAGTAATGGCTTGACTACATTTAAATAAACAAAGGGTTTACCAGTGAGATCAGCAGAATTTCAATCAAACGTTGGTGTTTGACGATGCTGGGTTAGTACTATATGGATGACAGAAGCATCTATAGCAGCAGGATTATTGTTAACAACTCTATATTTCATTTAGCTAAAAAAATGAACTAGCATGCGAAGTAGTAAACTAGTCAATATCGGTGCACAGTTAATGCTCGTGTATTGGTTGGGAACGCGTGTTTTAAGGTAAAGGAGTAATCCCAAATTATTTTTGTATCAAGTTGTTCTCAATCGCTCAGCTTTTCTCATAATACTTCGCCGATAATTTTATAGCATGTTACCTCGGATCGTCATCATGTGCCTCAAACTTTAGTGAGAGTTTTAGAGGAGTTGGATTAGCTGCATAATATTTGGTTAAAGAATATTATTTTCGCATTTAAAGCTTAGTGGTAATGTGAATAAACAAAATTCTAAGTTCCACGTAATCCATTGTTTAATTAATTTCCATCTGATCGCTGAAAGTGCGAGACGCTATCAAGTTCATCGCTATAAATATATATTGTTTACCAAGATCGTTCCAGTGAGTTGAAAGTAATTGATTGTCCTTAAAGAGACTTAGTAATAATGCAAAACTAAGTTGCTCGACAAAACCATGAAATGTTCGACAGTTACCCAGGTATAATGACAAGAGACATTATTATTCATTTCACCCAAATTGTTCAAACGGTAAATTGTAAATTTGTTTGAATCAGTTAAATGGTTTTGCAGTTTTGCATCTATCCCAAAATATTTTGCATACTCTAAATCCAATGTATCATAGTGTAACTCTTGTCTTTGAACTTGTCGGTCAGCTGCAACTGAAAGGATTAGATTCTGTAGGCGTTAGAAGGGTGGTTGGGGGCTGTGTTTCGCAAAATGGGAATATATTTCGGTTATTCGCTAGTGACAAACTACCAAGGCACGTTTTCCGGCTGACAGATTTCACCCCGAAACTATTTATAACGGAAACCACTCGCGCTCGTTCTGCCAAAAGCATCGGATGCATGAAATTTGTGTGTAGTTTCTATATTATCGATATGTATAATATGGAAGACTGTGTTTAATTTGGATCGAATAATAATAATTGGAGAACTATACCAGAAATTTTATTTAGAATGCATATATATGGTTAGTAATGATTTGCTGATCTGTCCTTGGTGCTAGTTGGGACATGAAACAATGATATATTTTGTTATCGTTATCAATATTATCACAGTAAATACTGTTCTGAAGAACTTTTAGGGCTCCTTCCTCATTAACCATGTTTACCACTGCAAATCCCTAGTAAGATTCACAATTATTATAAAAGTCAGTAACCCGCAATGTGAGTTAATCCTGTCAACAATTTTAAAAATATTATGACAGAATTCTGGTCGTCACAATAATAATTGATTCATGAAAACTTCCAAAATGGCAGTCATAAGGAAAAAAAAATTTCAATATGGTTTGTGGAAAACGAAACTATGTAACTATTCTTGTGTATATGTGTGCTGATATAAAAATTAAAACGTTGTTTTTGCAAAAATAAAAGGGGTATTCTAGAATATTCAGTAGATATAGATGGTTTTCTAAATTTTGTAGTTTATGGTTTTTTTTAACTAAAGGGCTCTTTTGCCAGATTAAACTGCCAGCTAATGAATTTTACTTAAATTGATTATTATACTTACAACAGCTAACCAACAGTGAACACTCTCTAATCAAGTTCAATATCGGTAAGTAACAAAAATAAAAAGCAATAATTTGTTGAAAGTTTAATTGTCTTTATTAAAAACGTTTAGAACCCTCAAGCTAACACGTAGGTGTTTCCAATTTGCAAAATTCATAATATTGGCATTGACTTTCTGAACGGTTATTATAGAGGCAAATTGGACGTTCCTAAGGATGTTAATATAGTAATTAACTGGCCATGCACTTTTAAATATTTTCTAAAAATTAACTTTTAAAATAATACTTTTGGATTAGTAATGAATCTCTAACTTTTTTAATGGTTTCTAAATTACATAAAGGTGGATGATTTAATTATTAGTTTAATTAAAATATAATATATTATTATCTAGGAAATCCCTTCTTCAAAATAATATATTATTATTACTTTACAAAAAAAAGACGTCTTCTCCACAAAATGTTTATATTGGTGTTCAATTTTGCCAAACATGTTTCGGAACTCACTGTTCCAACATCAGTGGCATGAATAAGCTTTACAAAAGAATCTTACCTAGTGTCTAAGTTGTAATATAGATTTTCGAAAACATGAATACATACATTTTGTGAAAACTATTCAATAGTAACAATAAATGATATATTTAGAATATAAGAAATATTTTTCTAAATATTTTATCAATTGACCTCTTTATTGTTACTATTGAATAGTTTTCACAAAATGTATGTATTCATGTTTTCGAAAATCTATATTACAACTTAGACACTAGGTAAGATTCTTTTGTAAAGCTTATTGATGCCACTAATGATGGAACAGTGAGTTCCGAAACATGTTTGGCTAAATTGAACAACAATATAAACATTTTGTGGAGTAGACGTCTTTGTTTTGCAAATACATCCCGCTTCTCGTCGTAATAGATTATTTCAGAAAATATTATTATTAGCGTTAACATTGATTTGTAGCTTGTTTGTAAGATTATATAAGCAACTTACTATGATTATAATGGATCATGTATTTGTACAAAATTTTATCTAGTTTCAATTTGCCATTTTTTAAATTGTATCCATTCAAAATATACACAGAAAAATTTTTGCCAAAAACTCCCTGTATCGGTATGTAATCTCGAACCATGCGGACAGGCCTTTAAAGGGGTTTTCTACATCTCTCTGTGGACGTATTATTCGTCCCCTCTGTTGATTGCTTGTCACTGACAAATCACTACCAATCCAAAGCGAATTTGGAAACATATTATGTGTTGCAAATGGGCATTCAATCGAAGTTACGTAATATTTATATAAACTCTATTTTGAAGTTATATTTTGTAATAACATTTTTTGTTAAATTTGGAGTAATACAAAAAATTGCTATAGATATACAAGTAATATCATTATTTCAGAGGTTCGTACGGTCTCTCGCCAGAGCCAAAAAACAATATATTCTACTAACCCATACGAATAGGAATATTTACCTATAAAACCAATAATGAATGATTCTATTATAAAGATTCAGTTGTAGCTTTAATGGCATATTTATCCAGTTCACTTTAGACATCGTGTGGCTGATTCTGTCAAATTTTCTTATACCAAAAATAAGTTTCGGGCACGAACTCCGAAGTTTTTGACTGCAGTTCCTATCGGTTACAGTAACACATGGATGATATATTGTATAACAATAGTTCATTTGTGGTAGCGCCAATGTTTCACGCAATAGTATTTTAAGTGCTTTAATAGATATTGTCTGTTCTGAAATATTAGCTTTAAGTTTAAATAGACTTCCTGTATGCGTTACTCACATGACCCAAGAACCGAAGTTCAGCATCCAATGTAACATTATTCAAAAATTTCAAGCTAATTAGCGGGAAACGTAAAGACGTTAGTTAATTACTATTAGAATTTTGGGAAATGCTTAAATAAAAGGAATGTTAATTTGTTTATACCAGACACTTAAACTCCAAATCCAATACAATGAGTGTTCGATTCCCAATTCTGTAGAGCATTTAAAAAGTTTTAGTTTTATTATTTTTATCTATCCTGTCTACAAAATATTAACGTTTCAGTGTATACGTGTATAGCGCGTTGGCCTCGGAATTTCAAATTCATTTACTACTTGTAGCTGCAGTCTGCAAGCCTTTAATCGAACGGAAATAAAGGTCCCCGCCAAAGTGATCCTTCTATGCTGTTATATGTTCGGTGGTAGTGGTGTTCATAAGGTTTAATATAATATATCTTCGCTTTTGAAACATGCTTCATTAGTTAGGATTCAATCCAAAGCAATACTGCCCTGCTAAGACAGGAAGTCGTATCTGAAAATACAGAGTTTTGAGATAATAAGCATTTTGTAAAATTTGGTACGCCATCTATATGATTTTATGATTATTCCTTTTTTTAGTACCTAAATGTAGAGTTTATGTAAATAAACTCATACGATTCATCCTGAATAATAGAATAAGCCAAGTTAAAAAAAAAATAATGATTTTTGTTAGATACGACATTTTGTTTTAGTATTCCTATACTATAAATAAATTACCATATTCAGTGAAATTCCCGTAAATTAGGTATATTTTTTTATATAAAAATACAAACGAATAATATTAAAACTTATTATTATAATTTTAATAATTAAAATGTTATACTTGAAACTATATAAAAAAAAAAACTAGTCACTATCAATGGTTGTTTCTTCGGCTACTGGTAAGTCTTTCCAAAATTTTAACCTGTTTGGTGGAACGATATCAGGTAACTTTTGCAATAATTTGATCTTCCTCTCTTTGTCGATACCTCTTGGAGCTAATCTGACAGTTGGGTTTGGTAAGGTTCTTTTAAACGTTTTGCCAGGAGAAAGTTAAGTTTAATTAGGTAATTCTCCACCAAATTTAGTTTTTTAATAAGGGTTTCTAGAGCCCCTTCTAAAATGAACTTCAACAAAATTGGCTAAATAAGTTTTTGGCGCAATTTTATGCATTTTGAATCGTGAAGAAAAATCTATAACATCATGGAAGTTATTAAGATTCATCTCAAGCACCTCTACCCTTAAATTATTAGATTTTTTTTATACACAATTTAAAATCCTCAAAATCTAGAACCTTCCATGTTTGCTTTAATGACTTTTCCACCTGATGATGGAAAGAGTCTGCCAACATGAAAGTGTGATCAGTTTGTAAATACTTGAGTTTTAATAAGTTTAGATTTACTTTCAATGAGTTAATCAAATAAACCAAAAAACTGTGTATAGGGCCCAATTCTTATTCTGCGATGCGCAATTATCTAGCCAAATTGTTATTTCTTTGGCATCACGGTGCACTAAAAAGAAATTGTAAAATGTTGATGTTATGTCAGATTTACTTCTTCCAGCCAACCCTTCACGCCAAATTATTGACGTGAGGTTAGATTTCCATTGTATTCTAGAAGTAGATTTGTCTTCCGTTTAGTATTTACAAATTCTAAACAAGCCACTCAAACTGAGAGCAATAAATACTAAACGGAAGACAAATCTACTTCTAGAATACAATGGAAATCTAACCTCACGTCATAGAATAATAACTATAGATAAGAAGGGTCAGTAGACGCTAAAAACGGCATCGACTCGTCGCAATCCCAGCCACATTCGGGCCCGCTACTATGTTATACTATATCTATATATACTATAAGATACTATACTATAACTATAGTAGCGCCGAATTGCTTTGAAGACAGAGAGATAAAACGTTCCGACACGAAGTGAAGTCACTGTATATTAAACTGTGCTAACGTTTATCATTTTATATTCTATGTGTTGCCGCTTACTGCGAGATACCAAGTCCAAATGTCCTAACTAATATATTTTATTGTAGATAAGACAAACCGACCTAGTACAAGGAGATACCACCTGGTAAACCGAGAATTTTTGCAGATACGACAAAACAATATGACAATCACAATTTCTAATACAGATACTACTTTTAGACCTAGTCTAGTTAATAGAGAGTGCTTTTGTGTACGAAAATCCGGTTTAACCCAAAAAGCGCATTTTTTGCAGATACGACTTCCTGTCTTAGCAGGGCAGAATAGGTCGGATAAATCTCAATACACTTTAGCTATCAATCTCATATTATTTTAAGTATGAATTGGTAAAAAAAACTATCTAAAACTGTCTAGATCAGTCATGTTGTCTTACAGATGACTTTTTGTAAATCATTATCGATTTTTTTGTTTGTATTAATGAGAACAAAATTTTTTACCAACTGACATAGAAATCTGGTGGATAGGAATAAATTATTGGCCAATTGTTATTATTAATAAAGTTAAAATGTATATAGGAGCTAAAATCCTAAGTAAATCTATAAATAAAACAAAAATCGTACGAGACGCATAATATATTAGTGATTAATGATAAAAAAGGTGTAGAAAAACCAAAAAATTATAAACATTTTATGGTTCAAGCTCCAGAGAGCGGTTGCGTTGTTCCCTAACTCCTGACGAGAATGACGCTAGCGATAACCATAAATCACTTTAAGCCGATAATATTTTTTGATTGTGGGACTTATACACAGGAAGCATAAAATAATCAAAGGTTTTATATGTTAGATTTTGTAAGAAAAAATGCCATACATTCACAAAAAAGCTAGCAGTTCCCAAGGAATATTATAGTGGACGCAGTATTGAATAGACAAGAACGTTGTCATTAATTTATATTGACAACTAATACGGCAAATACAAATATTTATAAGCCCTGAATTTGTATTTTGCAAATATCTTGGACAATGGATTTTATTTTTCTCTATAGTCCTGAAAAGGGCATATTTCTCTTTAAAAGTGCTCTATAGACGTACCATGTATAAAAGTGTAATATTACAATGCCCACAGCATCTAAGGTTTTACCTACAGAGGGATTTTATACCTTGGTTTATTGATTTGAATGATATTGTTTAATATATTAAGATGGTTCTACCAGAGAATAAATAAACAGATATTCTCTTGTCCTACTATGGTAAAGCTTATACCTTTATACATCTCAGTGAACTGTCTTGTATCCTCCACCCCCAATCCATTATTTTAATTTCTTTTTTATTTTCTATTTCAGGTAAGTAAAAGTCCACACACTAACACCATGACATCTTAAATGTAATTGGAAAAGCCTCTCCTAGAAAAGGTAAGGATCGCATTTTCTTAACTTGATAGATGGCGATGCTCTCTGTTTCGAAGTAAATATTGACGGGAACAGTTCATGCGGAGCAAAAAACATTTGCAATATTTCGAATGGCTGTTATTCAACGAGAGTAAAAGACTTTTGTTCGCATTCATACTATGGCGCACTTGCTTTTTACAAAATAACATGTTTGGAATTACTTATTCTTCTATATTATGTACAACAATCAGTGGTGTATATAAGAAATTGTTTCGGGGAGTATTGGCATGCAAAGGCTCAAATGTGTAAGAATCAGTCAATGAGAGTAATTTAAATATGTTATACCTCTTAAAACCGTTTAGAGTTGTGTGCTAAAATTATTATGATGAATGATTAACATAGTTAGTAGCAGCGTTGGGATGTAATTTAGAAACTGTATGTCAAAATTTGCAATATTTTTCAAAGGGTACACCTTTATAACGTGAGAATATATAACAATTGTTTTTTGTAGCAAGTGAAATATTTTCTATATTTGCTGAGTGAAAAAAAAAAACAAAATGTTAAGTATTTAGTAAGAAAACTTCTATAATATAATACACGGCGACAAATTATGTATAAAACCACTTGCGGCTCATAAAACTTAGCATCTTTCCTACTTTTTCTCGGTGATATTTGTATGTCAATATTTTCAACATTTAAATTTTATTTACTAAGTGTTTTTATTGTTAATTTGATTTCACCTTGCCTGAATCAGGAAAATAAATAACCTCATTAGAATATTTAATCCGTTTGACTTCTAATTGAATAGAAAGCTTCGCTACGGTCGCAAGCTTTTATATATTTCTAAAATTAAAATTGTATTATACGGATTTGAGCGTCCGGTTCGATATTAAATTGCAAAATACATTTAGAGCTTTTAAATTTAAGCAATGTTACAGTTTTACGCTTTAAGCTTGCATTTTGTTCCATCTCTTTCTGTCGCTCCGCTCATTCTACTTGGGTTCGTATAAAATACCTGATAATTTTTATTAAACCTGTTTTCTTTAAACTCTTCTACAGGAATATTAGGGCGTAGGGCAGGGTTACGTAGTCTTTCTCTGTTCTTATTTCAAGTCTTAAGTTTCCTTTAGTTCGATCGACTTATTTCCTTTTTATTTATTTATTTTTTTGCTGAACATCAATAAGAGAAAGCGTTATCGTCATTCGGTCGATAATAAAGGCCAACCTTAGCAAGTGTAAGTTCGATAAGTACTAATACTACTAATATGTCTAAAACAATGCTTGTATCACCCACCCGTCATTTTGACTCTTTGGGTTTGAACACTATTTGGCGCGAAATATTATATCACGTTTAATATTCTAAAAGAATTTTACTAAATGACACAGCTGTGACTATCTATCAAATAAACAACAAACAGTCAGTCTCAATCATGGTCGTAGGATACGTTCCGCAGGGCAGTACCTTGGGTCCATTAGTTTCAATTCTGCTTATCTCCGACATTGTCGCGCAGATGACGCTTTTTGCTGATGATACCACAGTTATAATATCAGAGTGCAAGAGGCCATGAATGTTTGAGGGAGATGTAGGTATGGTTCTAGTAATAATTTAGTTCTCAACTTTGGAAAGACTTAATCACATGCATTTCTCAGCTAGTGAGGTAGATTACAGTGTTAGAGTCGGAAATGGAGATCACCGGCTCATACAGCGGTCTTCGGTAACATTCTTGGTTTTTGAGATTGACTCACTGTTGAGTTTACGCAAACAAATTGAAACTGTTTCAGGGAAGCTCTGCAAGTTTTCGTTTCTAAGCTGAAAACTAAGCAATATACTATACACTGTGTCCAATATAAGAATGGGATAGCATTGGAATCTTCGAAAAAAGTTGTACAATTTAAATACCTTTTAAATGGCGTTTTCAAAAGTAAAGTAACTTTAGCCGTTTTCGATAATTTTCGAAAAAACTGTTCTTTGCGATTTTAGTTTTCATTTATTTCTGACATTATTTTTGCAGATATAAAAAAATGAAAGGTTTTTGAGGAGAAAAATATAGCGTTTACAAATTGTCACTATGACGTTTCGTTTTTGAAAAACCATCATCAACTTTGTTTTTTTAAATACAGCCCTGGATTTTTTATTATTAAAATTAAACCCATATTCAATTAGACAGTAGGTGGCTTTGAAAAGCCATTTTTTTAATAGCATCAAAAAGCACAAAAGTTTCAACAACATTTATCAGTTATGTAAAAGGATGTGTTTGGCGACATCTAGTTTTATTGTTGGTAGTACGCCGAGTGAACACAGTTCCTATATCGACTGCCTGGGAGGTCTCTGACCCCATAAAGCAACTACCAACACATAGACGCGCCGATACTCCCTTAAGCGGGATCGCATATATTTGGAATGGGCTTGTTTAACAAAACAAGACTTAAAATCCGAGAGTTTGTCTGTCAACCACTATACTTTCACCAGACGGCCGTTTCGTCGATCCACGACTCATCAGTGGTGATCGGTCAGTAGTTCACAGCCAAACCCTCGTAAATAATGTGGTATATACCACAAACGGTACAGAGATGTAAAAGGATGTGTTTGGCGACATCTAGTTTTATTGTTGGTAGTACGCCGAGTGAACACAGTTCCTATATCGACTGCCTGGGAGGTCTCTGACCCCATAAAGCAACTACCAACACATAGACGCGCCGATACTCCCTTAAGCGGGATCGCATATATTTGGAATGGGCTTGTTTAACAAAACAAGACTTAAAATCCGAGAGTTTGTCTGTCAACCACTATACTTTCACCAGACGGCCGTTTCGTCGATCCACGACTCATCAGTGGTGATCGGTCAGTAGTTCACAGCCAAACCCTCGTAAATAATGTGGTATATACCACAAACGGTACAGAGATGTAAAAGGATGTGTTTGGCGACATCTAGTTTTATTGTTGGTAGTACGCCGAGTGAACACAGTTCCTATATCGACTGCCTGGGAGGTCTCTGACCCCATAAAGCAACTACCAACACATAGACGCGCCGATACTCCCTTAAGCGGGATCGCATATATTTGGAATGGGCTTGTTTAACAAAACAAGACTTAAAATCCGAGAGTTTGTCTGTCAACCACTATACTTTCACCAGACGGCCGTTTCGTCGATCCACGACTCATCAGTGGTGATCGGTCAGTAGTTCACAGCCAAACCCTCGTAAATAATGTGGTATATACCACAAACGGTACAGAGATGTAAAAGGATGTGTTTGGCGACATCTAGTTTTATTGTTGGTAGTACGCCGAGTGAACACAGTTCCTATATCGACTGCCTGGGAGGTCTCTGACCCCATAAAGCAACTACCAACACATAGACGCGCCGATACTCCCTTAAGCGGGATCGCATATATTTGGAATGGGCTTGTTTAACAAAACAAGACTTAAAATCCGAGAGTTTGTCTGTCAACCACTATACTTTCACCAGACGGCCGTTTCGTCGATCCACGACTCATCAGTGGTGATCGGTCAGTAGTTCACAGCCAAACCCTCGTAAATAATGTGGTATATACCACAAACGGTACAGAGATGTAAAAGGATGTGTTTGGCGACATCTAGTTTTATTGTTGGTAGTACGCCGAGTGAACACAGTTCCTATATCGACTGCCTGGGAGGTCTCTGACCCCATAAAGCAACTACCAACACATAGACGCGCCGATACTCCCTTAAGCGGGATCGCATATATTTGGAATGGGCTTGTTTAACAAAACAAGACTTAAAATCCGAGAGTTTGTCTGTCAACCACTATACTTTCACCAGACGGCCGTTTCGTCGATCCACGACTCATCAGTGGTGATCGGTCAGTAGTTCACAGCCAAACCCTCGTAAATAATGTGGTATATACCACAAACGGTACAGAGATGTAAAAGGATGTGTTTGGCGACATCTAGTTTTATTGTTGGTAGTACGCCGAGTGAACACAGTTCCTATATCGACTGCCTGGGAGGTCTCTGACCCCATAAAGCAACTACCAACACATAGACGCGCCGATACTCCCTTAAGCGGGATCGCATATATTTGGAATGGGCTTGTTTAACAAAACAAGACTTGGTAGTTGCTTTATGGGGTCAGAGACCTCCCAGGCAGTCGATATAGGAACTGTGTTCACTCGGCGTACTACCAACAATAAAACTAGATGTCGCCAAACACATCCTTTTACATCTCTGTACCGTTTGTGGTATATACCACATTATTTACGAGGGTTTGGCTGTGAACTACTGACCGATCACCACTGATGAGTCGTGGATCGACGAAACGGCCGTCTGGTGAAAGTATAGTGGTTGACAGACAAACTCTCGGATTTTAAGTCTTGTTTTGTTAAACAAGCCCATTCCATTTATCAGTTAAGTGCCAAATTATGGCGATTTTTCCTGAAAAAGTGTAAATAACAGCTAAAAATACTGAAAACTTGTTTACACCATTTCGTGTGATATACCACCTATTTTTGAATTGAAAATGGCTTTAAATTTAGCAATAAAAATTCCAGGGCCGTATTTAAAAAAACGAGGTTGATGATGGTTTTTCAAAAACGAAACGACCTACTGAAAATTTGTAAATTCTGTCTTGTTCTCCTGAAAAAGTAACAACGAGAAAGTGATTTTTATCTTTTTATATCTTTAAAAATAATGTCAGAAATAAATAAAAACTAAAATCGCAAAAAATCGTTTTTCCAAAAACTCTCGAAAACCGCTAAAGTTAGTTAACTTTTGAAAACATCAGTTAAAAGGTATTTGAATTGTACAACTTTTCTCTAATTTAGCCGGCATTTACCGTTACCAGGATTCCAATGCTATCCCATTCTTATCTTGGACACAGTGTATACTAGAAATCAACATCAACTCTGAAATTTTAATGCCCTGTATGTTGAATATAAGGCATTTGCGACCTATAAATATTAAGAAGAGACTATATAAAGATATAGTCTCTTCTTAATATTTTGATTTGTGTAAGCCGCTGTTGAAGTTTTCCGACTAAAAGTTGTATCACCCTGTATATCATATCTACTGTTCTGTAGTAGTGCTGGCGATGAATCTGCTTTCATTGGGGTTTTCAAGGATAAAAATCTGTATTGTCAGTCGCAATCGCAATTTGTTCTCATTGACTATAATATGGTTATTTGTAATTTTCTAATCTATTAATACAATCTCATCATTAGGAGATTAATTCATTTTACGGATTCGTCTAGATTTACCATGTAGATTTATTTAATGAGCCATACCGTGGTTTTCTCAAGTTAAAGTACAAGTTTCTAAACATGTGCAGATGTTTGTCGTTAATCTAAAATCATCAGTAATTATTATGTAATTTACTACGTACTTCATTTTAACCGCCGCGCCGTCTAACAAGTATTTTTCAGACGGCAGCATTGACTTTAGAAGACAATAATATTCTAGACCCCTGGGCAATACTGAAAACGGACAATGTTTCGAAATCAATCTTTTCTAGTGTATTTCGCTGTACCCAATTCCAGACAACTCCTAAAATGACGACACTCAATCTTAGGATATGTGTCTTAGAGTTGCAATGCCAAGTTCTGTGACTCACACTATAAACATTATTACGCAGATTACATTTCTGAATGTTCACGTCTTAACGCTATGAAGTCTATACTTCTGTAGATTATCGGATCTTTGATGTGACTGTACATGCTTCTTTTGCACATTCAATAGCCCTCTTCGAGCAAATGTAGCTTAGACAGTCCGCATGACCATTACAAAATTTTGTATATCTAGTTAACCACTATTAATAAACCATTCGCAACATTTAATACGTCCTTCTTGCACTAGGCAAATATGAAGCATGTTTTTTATCGTCTATTTAAAAAAATCTAATCTAGTTCTAATGGTTTCCTGAGAAATGTGTAACACATGCGTCCAATAAACCGTTCATCATTATTAATTGTAAAAAATAATTGATGTCTGTATCTTCTAATGTAAGAGAAAGCTGCTAATGTTAAACGATTCCCTTTCACTAAGAATTCAATGAAGTCGTCACAAAACAACCTTTCCTGTCTTTAATTGCGAAATACAATCAACCGAACCAACATCAACTAATCCCAAAACATATTGATTTGTAAATGCATCTGCAAAATTGAAAACAAAAATGAGGAAACAATTTTATCATTCAGAGTAACGAACCTTTTTTTACTTATATTTAAATAGAACCACTGACGGATAGAAGAAGCTTCTAAAAATGGATAGCGTTAATGAACAATATCTTCAACATTATTATATTAAATTTTGATACTAACATTTCAGTTCTTAGTTGTTTCTATTTAACCTTAATCTAGAATACTAGTCTAATTGCAGCTTAAGTATATATATATTTGAAAAGCAACAAGTCACGTCACAACTATTGGCAACGTCGCTTTAGGTGACTTGACATACTTTGTCTCTATTTATTATACATGGTGGCCCATTTGTGTGTGGGCGGAAGATATCTCAAGATCTATAAGCGATAGACAAAAAAATCCTTTACAAATCTTTTAGGCACTGAAGAGATGTACAACTCTAAAATTTATTCAATTATACAGGGTAGTTTACAAACGCGGAGCAAACCAAACTTGCTTTTTCTTAATGCGACACCCTGTATATTTTAACAAAACTGAATGGCACTCTAAAAGACAAGAACAATGACATAAAGCTTGATAAGCCTAGGTCCAGTAGTATTTAAAATATTATTAAATAATGGTTAATTTTGGCAAAAATTTGAGGCGTTGTGGTTACTACAGAAACAAAATACATTCCAATTTTTTGTGTCAGATCCATTTGAATTCCCTTTTTTTCTTCGTTTTAGTGGATGTCATTGACCTCTGATTTTTAAGTTTTCAGGGGTCACATTATCTAAATTGTATATTTATGAAAAAATGTTAAATGAGACACCCTGTATATGTACTCAAATTCGAGAAGTTCCTTTCCTATACTTTTTATTAATATCATATGTCATGAGCTTAAGGCTAACCGTTTTTTTATAAAAAATTATTGAAACAAAAAAAAAGTTTTTGTCATTTTAATTTTTTTTTTATTTAAAAACCAAAAAGTTAAATAATTATAGTTTTGTTTTAATAGTTTGCAAATAGACGCTCTTAAAATATAAAATGGTTTTACACATTTTTGGACAATTTAACTTTAAATAGAATAAAATATAAGCTTAAATTAAATGCAAAATTACTTATTTCTTTTGTTAACTACTAAACAAGTACACAAAAACCATAAGATACTAAAAATATATCTTAAACTAAACTATAAACAATCTAAGTGTTAGAAAATTTATTTTAGCAAATGCTCAAAATGTCGCGATGTTCGCGGCACTTCTGCAGTCTTAAAATAAATGAATTTTTAGCTCGTTGGAGCAGTTGGTAAAGTAAATTATTTGTTTAATATACTTCCCATAGAATTTGTGGCTCCTCTACGTCCTATCCACCTTCCAGGGAAATTTTGGTTTAACCAATTTTTATTCTATTTAAAATTAAATTGTCCAAAAATGTGTGTTGAAACCATTTTATTTTAATATTTTAAGAGGGTCTATTTGCGAACTATTAAAACAAAACTGTAATTTAACTTTTTGGTTTTTAAATACTCGTAGAAAAAAAAAATAAATAAAATGACAAAAAAATTGCAACTTTTATTTTTTTTGTTTCAATCATTTTTTATAAAAAAACTGTTATCCTGAAGCTCATGAAATATTATATCAATAAAAAGTATGGGAAAGGAACTTCTCGAATTTAGGCAGATATACAGGGTGTCCCATTTAAGATTTTCCCATAAAAATACCATTTAGATTATGTGACCACCCTGAAAAATTATAAATTAGACGTCAATGAAATCCAGTAAGACCAAGAAAATGAGGGAATTCAAATAGATTTGACATGAAAAATTGGTATGTATTTTGTTTCTGTAGTAACCGCAACGGCTCAAATTTATGTCAAAATTAACCATTATTTACAAATATTTTAAAAACTACTGGACCTAGGCTTATCATGTCAATGTTCTTGTATTTTAGAGCGCCATTCATTTTTGATAAAATATGCATTAAGAAAAAGCAAGTTTGGTCTGCTGCGCGTTTGTGAACTACCCTGAATAATTGAAAACATTTTAGGGTTGTACATCTCTTCAGTGTCTAAAAGGTTTGTAAACGATTTTTTTGTCTATCGCTTATAGATCTTGAGATATCTTCCGCCTACACACTAATAGGCCACCCTGTATATGCGGCTTAGGCGACTTCCTATTTTGTTTAGATGGATTTATATATGGATTTTTATATTATGAATTCAGTACCTCTCGCTTAAGCAATTATAAGTTATCCTGGCGAAAAATATAGAATATATTATACCCCATTTACCATAAACTATGGAACAATAATAACTAACATAATAGATATAAACGTATACAACAAAGCTATACAAAATGCCATATGAAATACATGTACAAAATTTCATGAAAATACAGTAGAAATTCCTAGAGTGACATTGGGTTGGCGGGTGTGTTTCCGGATATCCCACCGGTCAGATATGCTGTCGGGTTGGGGCGGGCCCCTCTTCAATCAACGTCCTCAGAGGGAAATTTGAGGAAATTGCATCGACCTATCGTTCCGTCGTTTAATTAGAGGAAGTGAGAAGTGCACTAACGTAAACAATAGTGTGTATATACGGTAAATTGTGTAACGTAAAGGAACATATAACGAATATACCTACACTTATGTTACAAATACAATATGCTGCACCGCATTAATCTTTTATAAGAAAATTAATTGAATTGGATT
This sequence comes from Apoderus coryli, assembly GCA_911728435.2. Taxonomy (NCBI): domain Eukaryota; kingdom Metazoa; phylum Arthropoda; class Insecta; order Coleoptera; family Attelabidae; genus Apoderus; species Apoderus coryli. Next base: position 13,179,681 of record OU452200.1, on the reverse strand, counting down.
ATTGTCCAAGAAATACTTTTATTGCTGATAGGTGACCAAATACAAGTCATGCCTAATAAGATTACTAATAACAATTGTCTTGTTAGATTGTATTGTTCTTTTTATGAACTTATTGTTTTCGAATAATGTTAATATACTGCATTTTCACAATAGAGGAAATTATAAAAGACATTTATTAAATTTTATTAAAATAAAAATACGCTAATAGATGTGATTGCCTTAGTAATTAGGATAACTCAAATATGGAAGCTTCTCTGTACTAATTTATTTAAAATTGGCTGACTTTTTCCGTACACACAACACGCAACACGACTGGTGTCGGTGTTGTAAAGCTGCAAAGCTCTTGTAGTCTTTTCTTAAATTTCAGTATCGCCTAAAAATTGAAAAAAAAAATTATATTATTATTGTAACATATTTTTGAATTAATATAAAATTTTAAATTAATATAAAGTAAAAATAATTTTTTCTATGACTGTCTTTAAATGCCTTTATTATATGTTCAATCATGATTTGAAAATGTAGTACATTGTAATGCTGTTTATCATCTACCCGTGCGTAATAATGTGGGAAATATTGTTACGCACGGATAAAATTTCCTGGTAATGACGAAAGTAGCGGCGGGCATGAAAAATCACCATAGCAACGCCGAAAATACAAACACCAAATTGACAGTTTTTAATTATAATTAAGTATTTCGCTAATTTCAAAACACATAAACAGTGATAGTGAATATATAGTTTAACACCACCTAGTCAATTTAATACTTCTAATTTATCGTATTTAGGCTTATACGCTAACAATGGTTTCGAAAAACAAATATTTTCCTAAAAATTATGTTAAATTTATTCAAAAGCATTAAAACAGTCGTAAAAAAGTATAGTGTGAAACTCACATGAAATGACCATTTCCTACTCGTATGATTTGCAGCACTCGTTTGCGGCTCATGCTGCAAACGATCATAGTCGTAGGAAATATATGTCATTTCATGTTCGTTGCACAATATACTATTGTGTCATCGCGGACAGAATTGCTGGTAGTCCTATACAAGGGACTTTGTTCAATTATAATTTTTAGGAAAATATTTGTTTTTGGAAAATTACCCCTCTTAGCGTAAGCCTACGATAAGTTAGAAGTATTAAATTGACTAGGTGGTCTTAAACTATATTCACTATCACTGTTTATGTGTTTTGAAATTAGCGAAATACTTAATTATAATTAAAAACTGTCAATTTGGTGTTTGTATTTTCGGCGTTGCTATGGTGATTTTTCATGCCCGCCGCTACTTTCGTCATTACCAGGAAATTTACCCGTGCATAATCAATATTATGATATTATTATTACGCATAGGTAAATGAAAAACAGCATTACAATGTAGGTAGTGTAACAAAACTCCCAGGGAGGGAAATGCGAGTTAACTAATTTTGAAATCATGATTGAACATATCATAAAGGCATTTAAAGACAGTCGTAGAAAAAAATAATTTCGACATTAAATAACATTTAGTTATTTTATGCATGTTTTTTTTTTCTGTGACCCCATTACAAGAGTCTAAAGCGAAATTTCAAGAAGAGTTATTGAAAGTTGAGAAAACAGTATTATTGTTTTTTTTGTGGTTATCGAGAATACAGCCAGTTGTCAAATTTAATAATATAACGTCATAACGAAAATATGTTTTATGTTAAATAATATAATTATATATTTTTTTTTATTTATACTTAGTCTACCACTGACCCCCACTATTATTATTTGAACTGAAATACCTATTATACTCCAATACATCCTGTACGACACAGTTAAGAATGATCCACAGGTGTATCGGGTGATGATATTTTTTTTTATTTTTTGTTACTTTATATTGAGTTACATTTACTTAAATATGCTAGCGATGAAAAATCTCTCCAAATAAACATTGTAGAGATTTTTATTCTTTTTCTTTCTTGGGTTTTAAGGTTCTTCTAAGCAAATTTTTTTTCCTTTTGAAATATGTTTATTTCAATGTCATATTACGTACTACGTTTCGGCTTATTCGCCTTCCTCAGGTACATCTCGTTTCTTACCAACATCGCATGATTCTGTGGAATATACCACTTTTAGTGGGTATTTTGTTTGAATTGATTCAAACAAAATACCCACACATATTCCATATATATTCCACAGAATCATGCGATGTTGGTAAGAAACGAGATGTACCTGTGGAAGGCGAATAAGCCGAAACGTAGTACGTATTATGACATTGAAATAAACATATTGCTTAGAAGAACCTTAAAACCCAAGAAAGAAAAAGAATAAAAAACTGTAACAAGGTTCAAGAAAAATACATTACTAAAAATTGTATAGATTTAAGTGCTCAAACGACGGGTAAGCGGGGGGACCCTTGCCTTAATTATAACCTAACTTTTTTTTCTTGTGCCTTTTATTCCATTTGGGTCAAAAATGTGATAAAATAAAGTTTTCTACATAAAGAAGGCATACTTGTTTTTTCTCGAAACACTTAAAAGGTTTTCGAGAAATTCGAGTTTGAAAATTTCAGTATATGCAGTATTCATCTCTTTCTTATGTTTATTTTATGGACAAAACTGGTCCTTAGTACACAGCATTACTAAAATTGATATTGAAATACAGTTTGCTAACGAAAAGTTTTCCAAAATTTTATTAATGCTGTGCAATAAGGACCAGTTTTGTCCTAAAATTTCTCGAAAACCTTTAAGTGTTTCGAGAAAAAACAAGTATGCCTTTTTTATTTAAAAAACTTTAGTTTATCACATTGGTGTCACAAATGGAATAAACGTCTCAAGATAAAAAAGTTAGGTTATAATGAAGGCAAGGGTCTCCCCGTTTACCCGCCTATGGTCATCCTTTTTCATGTCAGTTTACGAAATTTAACTAGGTGAATAAATATGCAACACTTGATTAATTCATCTTTACTCGTTTCGAAAATATTTCAAAAAAAGCGTCATATTTAACACCCTGTATCTTTGTAAATAAGAACTTTTCGAGAAATTACAATTTAGGTTTTTGTCATGATTAGACGTCCCCAATTCGCTCACAAATTTTGACCACCTATTTTAGAAACACCTTGTATATCCAAAAACAATGAGACGTGAGTTTTGCTAAAGTCAGTCAAAACGTCTTTGTCAAATATATTCTTGTACCTAACATTAATAATAGTAATTACTGAGAATCAATTTTCATTCATTGTGATATACCATTACATAAATATCTCAGTTTACTTAGATAGCTACTATGCCTCACAAAACTAATCAACATTTGATACGAATGGAATATTTGCTCGAAAATGGATTAAAAGATAGATCAAAAACCACGAGACCGTACATTTTCCTACAATATTTGTTGTTCAACAATGTTGTTCCGCTCGAAATACGGCGATGAGTGTATTTAAAACCGGATCCGTTCTGATATGAAATGTTTACGGATGGATATATTTTGGCTCTGGCAGCCGCTGGTGTTCAATTAACATCCGAGTTTGCTAGCAAACACGAGGGGGTGGCTAATGGATCTGATGGACCGGCCCTGATTGGACTTAATTAGCTGTTCTCGGCTGTTTATAGAGGAGAGGTTTTCTCTCGCGTTCGGACGAAGAACGGTCAACGGGTGGAAAGCAATAACATTTCACCGTCGTGTAACCCGTTTCAGGGGTGATATATTAATTTTATTATTGATTTAGTTAGAGAAACGTCCATCAGTTCGTCTGAATAATTAAATAATATTTGTGTTACAATGTATAGGAACAAAATGATCGTGATGTATACAAATGTTCTGAAGCAAATTAATTTTAAAATTTATCGTTCTATTAGATATGCTGTTTGACACTGAACTTTAATCAAATCAATCAATGAAGCGAAAGATTGTCAATATTTGTTGCTAGTTTTAATAAATATAATATAAAGAAATATAATAAAATATTAAATATATTTATATGGTTGATAATAAATCGCAATTAACCCTGATGTGGTCGCTGTGGTGTTTCTCACTTGTTTATTTGAAACCAAATCAAACTTTTGGAGTAGTGTCAAGGAATAGGTATTATAATGGTATTATAATCGAATTCTTAATCACCAATTTTTGTTGCATAAGGCTAGCGATCTCAAAAATGTAGGCAAAGAAATAAGTAACAATAAATTTTACATTGAGAAGTAACCATTTCCCGCCCAAGATCGGGTGAGTGATGTCATCATTTGCATAATTATTCTTAAATGAATCGAAATGCGTTCTTTAAAAATACATTTATTTTATATATGTTAGCAATCATCCCCTGTAAAGTACATTCCGACGTGGTTCGCCTACGTCACACCAGACAAACAGGTATTTGTTTACGATACAACAAGGGTGGCCGAACGAGTAATGAGAATATTGAACATAAGATATAATAGAAGAGAGATGTTAATAAGAGCTGTTAGAAATACGTTGTTTTATGTGATGACAAATAATAAATGATTTTGGGTGTGGTTTTTAGAGTTTTATTAAATAATTTTAAAATAATTCAGAATACTTTTTACATATATCCAAAATAATGTTTCGAAAATTAAAATTACTTGTTGAAATTAAGTAGCCTTATTTTTATCTGTGATACAGTTAAACCCTTATTCATATTGTTTGGTAGAAGAAATCGTTTCTTCCCTGAAAATTGACTTTTCCTCCCTCATTTTAGGGTCAAAATGGCACTTTTTCGGATAGTAGTTTTTATTATAATTCTGTGTTTCATCTGATAATAAAAATGAAATAAAAAAAATCGTTTTTGCTTACTAAAATGTATACAGGGTGTCCCAAAAAAAATCTCCACCCTTTGGGGGTAAAATCTACGACCCAAAATAAGACGAAAATCACTTATGTCAAAATTTCGAAAAATGTCACCTTTTGAAATTATGAGCATTTTGAATATTGAAATTAGACAAATCTTTCACTTGGAATTAATAATTTAAATCTAGTCATCCTTGATAAAAACAGATTCATGGAAAGAGAAAATCTGCATCCATATCATCTAAAGCCGATTCAAGAATTGCATCCTGGGGATAGCGAGTTGCGCTTACGATTTTGTAGATTTTTTTAAATTGCCTGGACGCAAATGAAGACATTTTTAAACAAGTACTGTGGAGTGATGAAGCCCATTTTAACCAGCAAGGAGTGTTCAATCAGCACAACTTGCATTGTTGGAATTACGAAAATCAGCACAAAATTAGAGAATCACATAGGCAAGCACGCTGGAGCTTAAATGTGTGGATTTGTCTGTTGGGGAATATGATAATAGAACAACAGTTTCTACCTAGGATACTAAACGCCGAAAACTATGCCAATTTTTGCGATAACAGAGTACCAACTCTTCTGGAAGAAGCTCCTTTAGTACAGCGGCCAAATATTGTGTTTCAACATGATGGTGCACCTGCCCGTTATTCTCGAAATGTTTGAGAGATATTAAATCGACGTTTTCCCAACCAATGGATCGATCGTGAAGGACCTATTTCTTGGCCTCCTAGATCCCTGGATCTCAACCCTTTTGGCTTTGGGGTTATCTGGAAAATATGGTTTACCATGACTAACCAACAGTGAAGATGATGTTATTGTTCGCATTTATGGAACTTTAGCCCAAATTAGAAACAAAGCAATAGGCCGTGTAGAAAACCATTTTATTCGCCGTTTGTACGCATGCATTGAACAAAATGCTGAGGATTTCGAACACTTGCCTTTGTGAATTGAAATGTTTTTGCTTTATTATGTGTTTAGTTAATATATAATTTGAATGTGAACATTTGATTTGATTTTCGAAAATTAATTAATTTTAATATTCAAAATGGTCATAATTTCATAAGGAGACATTTTTCGAAATTTTGACATAAGTGATTTTCGTCTTATTTTTGATCGTAGATTCTACCCCAAAGGGTGGGTAATGTTTTTTGAGACACCCTGTATGTATATGCCATCGTTCTTGAAGAAATTTGTTTGATGTTTAATTTAGTTAGAATTGACCACTAATTGTATAGTAGGTACTTACCTACCATTTTTGTAAATGCTGTCTTTGTATACAAAAATGAAATCTAATTGCTTTAATTGTACATTCTAACTGGAAGAAGGTAATTACTACTGTTTGTGTTTATTGATGTTTTTGAATAATTTTATGATTGTTGAATTCTGATTCTGTAATTTTGAATTGGAATTGTTTGTAATTTTTTTGACTGTCTCCATGTTCCTAACAAATTTTATTGTTATAAAAATGTAAAGAAATTTTAGCTTGAAAATGCGGAACTCCTGATTGAGTTTGCTTTCTTACGAAGTCATGTAACTCACTATCCAAAAAGAAAAACTTAAACTGCGAAATTGCGAAATAGTCAATCAAAATGTAAATAGTTTCCTTTGAATTTGGTACAAAAATGTTTGTTTGGATATTTTATAAACTAAGCGTTTGGCGCGCTCAAAATATAGGGGAAGCTGAATTGAAGTTAGAATTTATAGGATTCCTATTAAAGTTATTTCTTGGATCTATGATTTTATTTGAATTATTCTAAAACGTTATTCTATTTTAATTTATTTACCTGTATCATGAAGAAAAAACCCGAGCAACGATTTGGTTTATAACTAAACTGTTATGAGTTAGTAAAGCGTATTGAAAAATCCGTTAAACCAGTCGACGGGTAAAATATTTCCTAATGGTTGTAAAATGCGAATATTTTATTTAAATTGTCGTTTTTAGTCTCACTTTGGGTTGTCTGCCATGTAAAATGCAAATGTAATATAATTATTTAACATTTTATAGTTTTAGACGTTTTCAAAGGAGAAGCGAACGCTGCAAATATGTATAAAGCTCGGGAGGAATTAGTTTTATATCTGTCGCAGGCGGAAATTTATAGCGTAAATGTGATGGACTCTTATACTTTATTACATTTATAACTGTTATATAGTAAATTAACTTCATTGCTCTTTTGGGTTCATAGCGTAAATTAAAATAATCATCACGGGGACGTTTAACGTTTTAGTTGAAACAAAGGCCTAATAAATGTATAGCTGGTTGTAATATTAAGATATAATAACGTCCCTGCTTTATTTATTTGTGTCATAGTTCGCAGTAGTTGAGTTGAATGTTGCATAATACATGGTCGCCTAAAAAACATACCTACAGTATGTCCGCGGTTAGGATTTGCAAGAAAACAGATGCACCAAAAAGTGAAAGCAACGAAAAAATGTCATGCAGTAGTATGTGAATGATGTGAAAGTGATGAGGATAGCCATTTGCGAGACGCCACCCGAAGTTGTAGAAGCTGCAAATATGGTTACGTGAAATATGCTGCCGAAGAAATCTCGAGAAAAATACGAATTAACCCATGATCGTTTCATAAACTATTGCATTAAAAACATACGACTTCCCGCTTCCAAAACGTTGTTATTGCGTATTTTGCCGAATTATCCACGAAAATGTACTTTGTAATAATAATAGGAATTGAAGAGAATACTAACCTGGAAGTCCAAAAAGCTGTGTTACTAATACAGCTCGTTTGTGCGCATTTTTCTTAGTGAGCACTGTACATCTGATCCGATGCAACGCGGCTAACCAGAGTAATCTGAGAAAAAATAATAATAGTAATAATATTTTTTTGCAAAAGAAGATATTGACATATCAAAATACAAAAAATTACTAGCTTTCGTAAAGCGACAGTCGGACGGCTATAAAGTGAACCAGTCAAAAGCTCAATTAGGGGAACAGATACAGCAGTTTAGAACTGAAACACCAGATGACATCTTTGTGACAACAAAGGTTATTTTAAAGTAAAACGTGAAACGAATTGTGTATAATTTTAGATTGCTTTAACATTTGGTAATTTATAAATACCGACATGGTTTACAAAACGTACCAAAATTTATTAGCTTTCTATTCATTCTTAAAAACATTGCTTTATATGGTTGTGTTCTTTCGCAACAAAATTAAATGGAAATTTAATATTTATGAAGAAACAAAGCAGAAATGAAATATTTTAAAAAATTTTATTTGACAGCTGTCAAATTTTGCTTGAATGGCAAGTGCTTAACTTAGATATAGAATATATATACCAGATTAGTATGCATTAGAAATACCATAAGAAGGTTTTTCAAAAATGACTTATCTTTATATCCAAAGAAATTGACCTATAAAAATTTTCACTATAATCGAAAAACGCTCTCTATAGCGAGCAAATGGTTAGAGATATCTAAATTCTGTGATGTTCTTACAAAATTCATACAAAAGTTTGGAGGACGGGGGTTCATATCTTTCTAACTCCACAAATAAAGGGTGTTTCCATAAAGTTACATCTAGCTTGGCCCACTTTGTACAAATCTCGTTAATAATGTAATAATAGAATTTAATGTTCAGATGTTTTATTCCCAAATTGAACACATTTAACATTATTTTTGTTATTATTATTTATTTCCAAGTTTAAACGTTTAACTTTTATCGTATCTCGTAAAACACAATCGATGTTTGTTTGTTTATATCTTTCACCCACCCTGTATAAAAACATTGATTTTTTCGTTGTAAATCGCATTTCTTAAAGAAGCCAAAACCGATAATGAATAATAAATTTTCTCGTATCTTTCAGTTTTTTGTTCAATTGTCCACATTTAAACCCCACCAGCGGATATACTTTAGACTTTTTTTTTATCTCACCTATAATTTATGTTCAACAGTGAACAAGACTTATTAAGATTGTTTGATCAGTCGCGAAAGGAGAGGGCTGGCAAATATTTTAGTAACGAATGTTGATTTATACAAAATATATTTTATAAAAGTAAACTTCGACATCTTAATCAATAGCGCGTATAAAATACCTCTTTAATCTACCTGATTATTTTGTCTTTTGTTGAACAACAGTAAATTTTTTTCTAGTCTTGTAGAAGCATTTCTTAAAATGTTCTCTATACGCTCAAAAATATTTTTTTACAACGGCTAAAAAATAAGTGCATAATTAGCACTCTCTTATACCTCTGAATTTGGAACCTGATCAAACAGCCTTAAGTCAGAAATCAGTTGGACAGTGTGTAGTACAGATTTCGATTTATAATCATTTCAAGTTACATTTCACACTTTTGAGTTCTCAAGGTTATTTTTCTTAACCTTCTGCGACTAACATGCTTTGATGTGACACGAAATGTTTCTGAGAGGAAAAAAGCGAGCTAGTGTTTTTTCTAAATAATAGTAGGGAAATAAAAATACGTTAATCTATGTTTTACATTCATTGCCTATAGTTTCAAACATAGGAGTGTATTTTGAAGTTTTATTTTTAAAGGTCTGTGGCAAAATACCGATTTACCTTTAATCGCCTAGTGGACTTTTTAATTATCGGCCAACAGTACACAACAATAACATACCCTCCAACACAACGCATAGAACAATAATTAATTGCAATAAAAGCGATAATTAATTATGCGGATTTTAGTAACGGTTTTTATTGGCCATTTAACAGCGCGCGTCGACAGCAGAATGGCTAACGTGCCAGCCAGCGTCTTCTCGGCGTTCGCCGACAGACATATTATTATTAATTTAAATTATGATATAAAAAAAAAGGAAAATAATTAGTGTACCGAATGGCATTAAGAAATAACAATCGTAAACAAAAAAATAGGAGAAGGAGAAAATATGGGTTTGGAACCAAACAGGAGTATAACAAATAATAAAACAAGTAGGTACTTAATAAAAAAAAAACGAAATAAAAAAACATGCAGAACTGCAAACTAACATTTTCTATTTAGCAAACACTAAATCTAAGGGTTTCTCAAAACATTAATAAGAAAACAGTAAGGGTAACAAATATTACTCATGGACCTGAAATTTTAATTTTAATATTTAACCAGACATTCTGCAAATAGAGTTCAAATGTATCAAAAACATGTAATTTTTGCATCTACGGCAGCAATATCTCGCCTTTATGCTTTCCTTACAGGAACAATAAAAACATCAGCCATGCGTGAGATTCACAGAAGCTTGGGCTTTAATATCAGGAGTGGCATGGATTTCTTGAATCCACAGTGTGATGGTTTCTGGCACACTAGTTGAGTTCAGGCCTTTTCTTATATGAGTTCTGGTATCCAAAATGTACTAGCAATAATCTTCTATGAAGTTTTACTTCTGGATTATTATTTATGTATATGTTAAGTAAAAAATGTACAAGTTGTATTTTATTTTTTTATTAGGATCCGTAACTAACATCAGTGTCTGAGACCGGTTGTGGATAGTAACTCTGAACCCAACCTGCATCAAAGAATGAATAATCGACACTGAGTAAAGGCCTGGGTAGGGAAGGGCTCGGCGTAGTATTTTGACCTATTCAGAAAAATTGGTTGCTTCCGTCTCACAGACCGCATGTTAGTCGCCGAAGGTTTTAAACTCGTAGTCTCAAACTTAACAACTCGGATACAACCATAAATTTAAAAACATATTACTTACACACCTTATCTTGTAAGTAGATAACGATGTAAATTAAATTAATCAATTTAACAGAAAAATTTCGATAATAAAATTTCTGTAAAAATATGATATATGTTAGATTTTATTAGACTTTGTATGTTGTGTTACCTGGTTTTGAGTTGAAAACAGGTTGTTGAGAGTTGTCAATATAAAAAAATACAGTCCACTCATAGTCTATTATTATAGTTAAAAATAGATAACCTATAGTTGAAAAATAGTAGAATAGAGTAAAAATAACAATATAAATCAAAAAAAATGTTGATAAAAACTGTCGGTTTTACTTCTAATGAAGAAGAGAATTAGTGCACACTATGAAACTTCATCCCCGGTATATAGCATTGTGGGAATCGCAATGTTTCCGGGAATTTCTAATTTGTACGCCGTTAATTACGTTTGCAATAATCCTTGATCAAAGCAGAAACATGCTGGACGCATTCACTTGATCCGAAGAAATTCTACTTTAATTAAACTTTTACTCTTCGACCTATACAATTGAACTTTAACATAAACTCTGTTACACTATTGAGCTGATAGCTAATTAGATGCTAAACTTTCTATGGTTCCAGCAGAAGCCACCCATAGTCAATGCTTCTACCTTAGACGAAACTTACTGCTTGTTGGCTCGATAATAAACGACTTAATCTCACTGAAATATTAATTCATGTAACGTAACATATAGTAGTTATGAGATAGGAAGCCTGGCACACATAACAGATAATAGTATAAAGGGGAATAATAATTAGGGTCCAGTAAGTTGTCAATACAGTTGGGTTTTTTGATTTTCGTCAAGTATCATTTCGAAATTTTTTAAAATTAACTATAATAAAACGCTAGCTATCTTATTCACTATAATCTTCAACAAAAACAGTGTAAAGCTATGCGCGGATTTCTGACAATCAAAACAAGTGTAAAATATGCCATGTGTTTTAACATAAGTTTAAATAGTCAGCGCAATGCAACGTTTACTTTTGTTGAGGCTTCTTTGAAGGGAAACATTTTTAAAATAGTTCCCAAATCGTCACTTTTTCCATTAAAGTAATGTCATTAGAAAAGAAAACAGATTTATGTGTTATTCTTATGAAATCTACTCGCTTAAACAATTTACAAACGACAATGCTATTGATTTCAAATTATCGCTGTCCTACACCTCGAACTTAGTATTCACGCAATACCGTATTTAATCCGAAATTTATTTACACCCGACACACTCGCGCTTCATTAAACATAAACTTTATATCCCCAAGTTTAGTTTATTTTATTTTTGCTAAAATATTTTGGTTCTTCAAAAAATTTCATATTATTTTATTTCATTTAATTCAATTCATTCAAAATCTGACAACAACCAAGAAAAATTGGGAAAATCGCTATGCCACACTTTAGTTGAAGATTTTCACCGTAAACATATTCCAGCAAATTTTCCTCAATAAATCCACATTACACAATAGATTTAAACATAGAACATTATTAGATACTTGATTTTGCAACAAATTTAATTTACTCAACTCCCACAATAATATAACAAATATTAAAACATTATTTTATTTGAAAAAACTACTAATTTATACTTATTTTTATTTTACTACTATTCACATAAACTAAATCTTGCAGAATTGTTTTTAAATGACACAAGTTGACCCAGATGTGTCAACTTGTGTCATTTAAAAACAATTCTGCAAGATTTAGTTTATGTGAATAGTATATTCGAATATTGATTTTTTACCGTCCTCACCAGACGGGTTACAATTTCAATAATAATAAAAAATGCTCAATGAACTGGGTCATAGAGATGCAAGAAATTTATCGATATATTCTGTATTTCATTATTAGAGATGCAAGAAATGTATTGATATATTTCATTCGATCTCAATTTCTTTTTACGGTTTGAACTATTGTCTCGAGGATTGCAACTGAGTCTATTGGCCGCTTGTAAAAATAAATAAAACGACTTCCTCCTCCTCCTTTTCAAACACAATGCTTATATGTACGTGCAAATTGAACAAATTTTGTCAGACATTTTTTAACTATTAATTCATCTAAAATTTTCAATGAAGAACATTTCAATGCATCCTTACTTCCAAAAGAATCACATACCCTATTCGATTGTATAAAATGCTTACTCCACCCTGTTTTAAAAATTAAACTTCATGTTTTCAATTATTGATATGACCTACAAGAAGAAAACTAATAGAGTAGCATTGTAACTTACTTTATGTATATTTTAGACAGTATAAATGTTTAGATTCCATTTTCACTTTCAAGAATGAAAGATTTATGTACTTATGTCACTGATGAGGAGAATTATATATGTGTCGAAACATGTCTGACAAAATATCTTCAATTGGAATATACCTATACTAGTATGAGCAGCAAACCTCGTTTTAGTTATCGAAAAATACATACCAATCCTATTCGTGATGGATTACTTAATAATAAAAATATTTTTATTATTTACCTAACAAGTACTTAACATGCTATAAAAATACCAATAAATGATATTAGAAAAACCAAAAAAGAATACTTAAGTCATTTTTAAAAATAAAAAAATATGTTAGGAACTAAATTTAAACTAAGAAGATTAAGAAATTAAACACAATTTTGTAAAATTAAAAACTTCTCAAAATTACTATTCGATACAGCATGCCTCCTCGGACTAAAACCGTGGAGGAAGAGAAGTAAGGTGCAGTTCTACTACATCAATTAATACCTTGCTTCAATCTGTGAATTCATGAAACCCGTTAAGTAGAACGACAGCGAAATCATGAATTAGCACAAGTTGCTTCACTTCTATCGGTCGTTCTACTCCGAGGTTTTCCAGAATCCACCTCCTTCCTTTCACCATCATTCCCAATTCAGCCACCGCACCTGGTTGCTCAAAGTGCACCGCAGAGCTGTGTTCATCATATACGGATGTTATTTACTGCGGTTTAGAGGGATTAAATGAAATGAAAAATAATTTACGTTTGCTATGAGTATTAAGTATTTTAAATTGAAAACCATATGAGTAATTTTTTGCTCTTAACCAAAATTCGAATAATGGTAATATTTTTTGCCCTAATAACCAAAGAGGCAAATTCAGGAACAAAAATACACATATTTATCTTACCGGATTTATCACTCATACAAACATTCTGATATCTGGATTTCGTTCTCATAAATGCCTGCAATATGTCTACTTTTCGTGTTGTTCGTATATGATATCACTGTTTCCTTGATTTCAACGAGTTTATTAATTAATTAATTAGGTTTACCCATAACATATGACCTATTATAAATGGAGTGTAGATATATAAACTTGTAACAGATATTTTTATTGACAAAAAAAGAAAATGTAAGGTTAGGTTTGATTAGAAAGCCACCAGGATCTGTTGATTTTTTTTATGTTTTATTTTTTACAGTGTATCTTACAATAACCACATTAGTCAAAAACTCAGGTGCATATTTTATCATGTGTATTTTTACAATTTTTTTTGCCCTGTCTCAAAATTATAAGTTTATATCGCAAAACTTCCTAAAATATTATATGAAAAGTGTCATCAAAAGTTTTATTCCATCTAGTTACTATCGGCCACGTTCCTTAGGCTTTCATATGATTCAGAATTCTATTTTTAGTGTTGATCATATGCATCACTTGCAAAACCAAAGTGCTTTTTATGGAAACCTTAACTCAGTTTAAAGGCATAGTCTGTTTGATCTAAACGCAGCTGGGGAAAATATGTCTTTGTTTCAAAGAGAGAAATACAAATAGGTATTGGGTATAACATTTTTTTTGACAAATGCTATGTAAAAAATCATTTTTGTGTTGTTAATATCATCATAATTTTTTCAAGTTTGAATAATTTATTGAATTATATGAAGTAGTTATAAATTTTTATAATAATTATCTCCTAAATATTTTAATCATTTTATCTAGTTAATTGTTTACAAAATTTTGGTACGCTTGCAATTTACTAAACCTATTAAAACTTTTTTACATCCATAATTGAATAGCATAGCATTTTTACTAAAACTAGCTTATTCGATGTACATCGATTTAAACGGTGTTTCATATATCCCTTACATCTAGAGAGCCTATGCTCCTATTAGAGTATTGAGCCAGCCAGCTTTATGTCCTCGAAATTTGGGAAAATCCCTAAAGCTTTCGCTTGTACTGGATTACACCAGACTTGCTCAACTGATACGGCGCTAGAAGGTTGTTAATACTCTGATTTCTCTTCAAATCTTTTAATTCATATCCAACACCTATTTTTTTTGGTGCACGATTTATATAAATAGTTACAAAATGAAGGAATAATTCTTGAAAAAGTTTTAGTAATTGCTAATAGGTATATCTACCTATATTTAAGTTTAAGTTACTCCTAAATAAGATTATACAGGTGTGGATTATTTGAGGGAGACAGAGGCTCAGATTCAGTTCAACCCAAATAAATGTTGGTCTTTTATAAGCAATCATAGACATACTGGCCGCTTACATAATAAAATGACAATAACATTGAACTCGCCAATCCTCTAGAAATGGTTAATTCTTTTGCCGATTATTTTCAAGGATCATATATGCAGTCGGCACCATTCCGCAAGAAACTGCGATTTACAGCAGCTTCAAATTAGAGTGATTGCTGAGGATGATGTTTTCAGAGCACTTAAATCGTTTAAAGCTAGACATACTTCGGGTCCGGATGGTGTGCCTGCCTTTGTCGTCAAGGACTATGCCTCAGTCTTCGCTAAACCGATTTCAACTATATTTAATTTGTCATTGAAATATAATGAGTTTCCGAATTTCTGGAAACTGTCAAGGATCAGCCCCATCTTCAAAAGAAGTTTTAGGCAGGATATTAGAAACTACCGGCCTGTCATTGCCATAAAATCGAATTTTGCCAAGTGTTTTGAGATCGTGTTGCATGAGGTTTTGTTTAATCATGTCAAGCGGCTCATCACGCATATTCAGCACTGATTTTGTCCTGGCCGATCCACTGCTACTAATCTCGTAATTTTGAGCCAGTTTTTGGCAGAAATCTTGGATAGCGGGGGTCAGGTCGACGTTATTTATACGGATTTTACCAAAGCCTTTGACAGGCTTGACCTGGAATTCTGCTGCAAAAGCTTTCGGAATTTGGTTTATCTGTGGCTCTTTTGAAATTGCTGTCTACATATCTCCATGAACGTAAATTGTATGGGGAGTACCGTGGTTTCAAGTCCGGTATTATCCGTGCAACATCTGGAGTTCCGCAGGGTTCTGTGTTGCGTCCCGTCTTATTTATGTGTTTTATTAATGACATTGTTAATGGCGTGGAATGTCGCTCCTTATTCTTTGCTGATGATTTTAAGGTCACTGATTACCTCAACTTCTGACTGTCTTCAATTGCAGAATGATCTGAATGTCCTGCTTGACTGGTGCATACAAAACAGGCTTGCCCTTAATTTGGATAAGTGTTGTTCTGTAACTTTTACTCGCAAGGTAAACCCAATAAGATTTGTGTATAACATTGACTCTGTTCCGCTGGTGGTTTCGTCTTCCTATAAGAGTCTGGGTTTTGTTATGAGAAATACAAAGCATTTTGTGTCACCTAAAACTCTTATTTTACTGTATAATTCCTTCGTTAGATCGAAATTGGAATATGCGTCTGTTGTGTGGAGTCCTGGTTAAGCGCTGCACTCGAATAGCTTAGAGAAGATTCAGCGAAGATTTGTGAAATATTTGTGGATTAAGTGTGACAGAGTGTATCCAACCATGGGACTTCCCCATGATGAACTGCTGGATCGTTTTAATTTTGTACCTCTTCATAAGCGTAGAGAATATGCCTCAGTCCTGTTCCTATTCAAGATCGTTAATGGCATCATTGACTCACCGGACTTACTTTCAATGATACCTTTTCATGCTCCACATACGAGAAGGCGTAATTATGGTTCTGCCCTTTACTTGCCTACCGCACGTACTAACTTGTTGCTCTTTTCGCCATTGTTTGAGATGTGTTCTGTTTGTGACTCGGTGAGTAACGATATTGATGTGTTTTTTAATACCATTTCTTATATTAAAAAAGTGTTTTTTAGATAAAGATTTGTTGTTAAACCATTCTTATTTTGACTATTTTTGCCGATTGTAATATTTGTATTATTTATAATTTTGAAACGTGTATTTATGTTAATTTATCGTTTTGTAATGTACCTGCCCTGTAATTGGATTTGTTTCTGTCTGGGGTAGATGTAATCTAAATAAATAAATAATTTTATATTACCTACTTAAAGAAATATGAACACTGAATTTGTTTGCGTACATGACTTACATTTTAGGGCCAACATATTATATAACCTCCACGACTATTAAATACAGGGTGGTCCAACGAAAAGTTTGCACCTAGCTTTTCTCTTTTTTTTGTAGTCGAATGCGAAAATGCTCGGACACGTCGATTTTGCTTTTGAGGGGGACACATTTTAAACATATTTTTCGATCTGCGCCTTTAACCCCCTAGCGGGGGTGAGTAACAACCCTAAAATTTTAAATGGAAAGAGGGGTCTAATGACATATCATTTGAAAGGACACAAAATTGTCTTTCTAATGATACCCTATTTGTCGAATTTTACTAAAACAGTTAATACGAAAACGACTTTAAAGACATTAAGCCGATAATTTTGGTATTAATGAGAAATACAAATAAGTTTTAATTATTGCGAGTGAAAACACCTGCAATCGTTAGTACATTCCAATGTTTGTTAGTTTTAACATTGCTTTGTAAAAAAAGTAAACAAGCTGTTAAATTGATTTATTAAAACGTTACATTAACAAATGTTGAAAATGTGACCCATTTGATTCCATACAATAATACAGATTTTGTTCAAATCTATTTCTAACATTTTGTAGCATATCAGGTGTTATGTTTCTGCACTCTTCTGTAATGCGTTGGCGAAGATCTTCTATGGACTCGGGCTTCGTGGCAAAACATTTATTTTTTAAGTGCCCCCAAAGAAAAAAGTCTAAAGGCGATAAATCCGGTGACCTGGCAGGCCATTCAATTGGGCCCCTCCTTCCAATCCACCGTCCAGGGAACCGGTCATCTAAGAACTGTCTTACAGGAGCCACATAGTGCGGAGGTGCTCCATCTTGCTGGAAATAAAGCCGATCAGCAGTATGATTTTGGTCATCTTCTATTATTTGTGTTATTAAAGGATCAATTGTGTCTTCAAGCATGTTTAGGTACACTTCACCAGTTAAATTTCCAGGAATAAAAAGTGGTCCTATAATATGATTTCCTAATATGCCACACCAGACGTTTATTTTTTGAGGATACTGGGTATGAACCTCACGGAATAAATGTGGGTTACTGTCATCCCAGTAACGGCAATTGTGCCTATTTACAGCTCCATTCAAATAAAATGTGCATTCGTCGGAAAAACAAATGTTAAATAATAATTGCGGATCTTCAATTAAACGCTGGCTCATTGCTTCACAAAATTGCAGCCTTCTATCAGGATCATCCTCATTTAGTTCCTGTACTAATTTGATTTTGTACGGATGAAATTTGTACGCTTTTAAAATTCGTATTATGGACGAACGGGAGACACCTGAGGCTTCAGCTAGTTGACGGGTACTTTGACTATGATCCATTTCAACATGCCCTAAAACAGCGACTTCCACAGCTTCATTTCTGATCGGTTTCTGCGGCTGGTGTTTTACATTACAGACAGATCCGGTATCTACAAACTTTTTAACTAACTTGCCAACGTACACATCATTCACATTTTTATCGGGATGTCTCTCATTAAATAAGCGAGCCGTAAGTCTAGCACTACTATTATTTTGAAAATAAAGTTTAACAATTTCAACTCGTTCTAGAATGGAATAAATCATTTTGTACGGTAAAAGTAAAATAACTTGAGAAGCAACCAAACTGAATCAATGAAAAGACTAAAATAAACGGTGTAAATTCTTTTCCTACACGTATCTGCAGTTTTTATTTCAACAAAAAACGCAAACGATTAGTGAGGAATTTAGTTCTGATAAATAAGATAGTGTTTTTGAAATCCCGTTTTTCTTCAAAGTAAATAATTTAGAAATGATTGTAGTTGTTTTCAGTCGTAATAATTAAAACTTATTTGTATTTCTCATTATTACCAAAATTATCGGCTTAATGTCTTTAAAGTCGTTTTCGTATTAACTGTTTTAGTAAAATTCGACAAATAGGGTATCATTAGAAAGACAATTTTGTGTCCTTTCAAATGATATGTCATTAGACCCCTCTTTCCATTTAAAATTTTAGGGTTGTTACTCACCCCCGCTAGGGGGTTAAAGGCGCAGATCGAAAAATATGTTTAAAATGTGTCCCCCTCAAAAGCAAAATCGACGTGTCCGAGCATTTTCGCATTCGACTACAAAAAAAAGAGAAAAGCTAGGTGCAAACTTTTCGTTGGACCACCCTGTATGTACACTAATGTCATGTTAGCAGTTACACTCGTTCTACCTACCAATAATATTTAATTTTTCAATAACAATTGACCAAGTCGTTTAGATGTTATTCATGTCAATTTTAAAAACTATTAGTATTGTATATCAAGCTGCGTCTTATTTGGCTTACCTTTAGTCTTTAGACTAGAGCCTGAGTTCTTGCCTCAAATATGGAATTTCGTCGTTACCTTGCTTGTAACTACTCAAACTAGAATCCAGTAGGGATATTCACTTTTTAACTTTTGCACACATTATACAGAGTGAGTCACCGTAGACGCGACGGTCTGCTGTGGCAAAACTATTCAGATTTTCAAAATTCTTTCAACGTTTGATTTTGTAGAACTATTAGGACTACATTTTAAAATATGTGCTATTTATACAGGGTGTTACATTATCCCGTAGCATATCAAATTTACGTTCTTTTATATAGAACACCCTAGATAATGTTTTTGCTTTTTTAAATGACTCTAAAATGCATAGTTAGCTAGATATCAATTTTAAAAGTCAAAAAACATTCCCCGTTATTAGCCATTTTTTATAGTTACGCCAATACGTTCTGCAATGATAAAGATATAAGTAAGATTTACTTTTAATATTAATTTAAAATGTTATCATCATAATATTCTAGTATTTATCCTGTTTTGTTTACGATTTACTAAAATATATCGTCTTTAACCTTTGATGTTGTCTCGGATTTTGTTAAACATTTCTTCTTCTTCCTCTTTGAGCTTCATAATATTATAATATGTCTATGTACAAGTTATTTAGAGTAGGTGGCCTTGTAGTTCTATCAAATGTTTTTCAAATTGGCATTTAAATACCTACATTTTTCAAATTTTTTAAATGCATTCCGAATATTGCGGAGCGCGGCCAAATTGTTAATCAGTTTCACTCTGAAGGAGCTGACAGGATGAAGCTAGTATTAACTTAACGCAAGATTTATCGAGAATTATTATTCCTATATATTATTTTTTAAAGTTTTGTTCCACCATAAATTTGAGGCGATTAACCGTGTGTATTGTTAGTTCTTAATTTGAGTTCTTTATAAAAGTTTAATTAAAACATTTTAACTTATACGATGGTATACATATATAAAAAGACATCATTTTATTGTAGCGTTTTCTAAAATGTCGTTCTCTTAGGATACATTTAATAGCCTACTTAGATACATCCAAAATAACAGCGTATTGCCATAAAGTAAGGCCAATAAAAAATAAAGACACCAGGCTTTATAAGCGAAATGTTTATAGCCTAAAAAGGGGGTATTGGGTATAAGGTCTGAAGCAATATATTTTGTCATATTGCCTAATAAAATCTGAAATTAACATGATCCTCGACACTATCATAACAATTTCAGTGTTATTCGCAATAAAATATTTTGAAAACTTCTCCCTATCACTTTCAGGAAGAAATGATATTTTCTGTTTATACACAGATTATTGATTTCCCGGAATTATTTTATACTAAGTGATCTTAATCACGTAGTCTTGTATCTATGAGTATTATTGTAGACCACATTTGATTTCAAGAGAAACGTAAACTAGCTCTATATTAGTTTAAGTTTCGAAGAGTTTTTAGTGTTAAATAATATTTTTTCTTAAGATCCTGGATAATTTACAAAATCTGACAGATATTATTTATATCTGATGCGTTTTAAGCAAAAAAATCGGTTGTGTCCCCCGAAAACTTTCCCGGGAACTTCAAAATGGTTATATCCGTCTTTATCTCATTTATTTACCCATTCACAATACTTTCCCTGTGCGGGAAAGTAATAGGTAAAAGACGCGACGCGACGCCTCGATATATCAACTGTTAACATCACGATTACACAATAAATTATCCATAAACGCATGGTGCAAGAAATTGTTGGCTCATATAGTTTGCCAATTAAATTAAATAAACTGATGTGACATTATTTTTAAGAAGAAGGTCTTGCAGCACTTATCAAATATTACCATTAAACATTAAAACCAATCTTTTCGTTCAATTTAGTAGAATTACCAGAGATTGAAGAATAATAATTTTGTCGGTTTGAACCACATTGATGTTATGCGAAATCACCCTTTAATTGACTTGCGGCTATGGAGATGTAGCAAATATTTAATTTCCGACACCCTATTTGAAATAAAAGAGTCATTATTAGTAACATTTCTGGACGTTGCAACAATTATTCAGTATGATGCAACCCTGTTTTGGGAGACCGGCTTTGAAATGCTAAAACATTGTAGACGGTACCGATGCCGCCCAGTTAATCATTTATTGTGAGATTATTACTAAATGTAGGAATAGAATTTCAATCATGGCAGTGCTAAGAAATAGATCAAAAAATTCCCAGTCAACATTATTTAAACGAATTGTTGATTTCTGTTTAACGCCAAATATTTCACAAACTGCTGAGTTGAACCTAATATACACCTGTTTGTGTAACATAATTAAAATTAGGTGAAATAATAAAACTTGGATGTATTTAGTGTGGTAATAGATTGAAGTTGTACTGATAACAGCACTTTCATCATAATCATTTGTCATAAGCTACTGGTTATAAAGCGTGGCGAACATTGAAATACCCTGTATATTTTAAATCATGCAAAGCAACCAGAAATATCTTAAAGTTTAATTCCACATGAAAATTAATTAATTTGTTTTTTCAAAATACAAACAACCATTCTAACATATTATCCAAAAAGTTTGGACATAAATTTTTGTTAGTGTAACTAACTCTGTTAAAAAATGGGGAAAACACACCCATCGACATATCCATTATAAAAACCGGACGATTTTATTCTATTTATCTCAAGATTTGGCACCGGTTTGGTAAAAGTTTACCTCATCTACCTTAGAGAGTTGTTTCCTTATAGTCTACATTGAGTATTCCACAGCTTTCCGGCGCCATATTTATTCAGTAGCGCCCGGAATTAGCAAGATAAATATAAGAGGAAATTTATTATGTAGTATTTTATTTATAAGTTATCATACTGTCCTTTAAAATCTTACAGGAAACCCTTTATTGTAATTTTTTTTTATAGAATTTAGAAATGAAAAAACCGCCATTGAATATTCGGCTTGAATATGGTTTTAGCAACTGTTTGTGTACTTTTGGTCATTGGAGGGACATAAATATATCAACCAGTATGTCGGGAAAAGTGTTCCAACGAGAATACCGGATGATATTTCTTATACCCGTCTGTGTTGGAAACTTTCGTTAAATTACTGGTAAGAGAATTATATGACAAACTTTCAGCAATATACGGGGAACATGACTATTGGATGGTCATTTTTGTCTTGCTGTTACCAAACATACTTATTTTTTCAAGAATAGGTAGGTATCCTTATATAATTTATAAGTTTTTGGTACTTTCCTTTCTTGGGCCATCGAAAAGCAAGAAGAAAAGGAGAATTTTTTTAACAAAATAATCATCACCGACGAAGCCCATTTCCAGCTACGTCAACAAGCAGAATTATCGCATTTGGGATAAAGATAATCCAAGAGTTATCTTAGAGCAACTATTACATTCACAACAAGTTACGGTTTGGTGTGGTTTGTGGTTCAGAGGAATCATCGGACCATATTTTTTAAAACGAAAATGGATATGCGATTACGGTCAATGGAAATTGCTACAGAGAGATGATCCGAAGCTTTTTGTGGCAGAAAATTGATGATTTAGACGTAGAGAATAATATGTAGTTTTAACAGGATGGTGCCACTTGTCACACAGCCAGAGAAACAATGGATCTTTTGAAAGAAAAGTTCGAAAATCGCATTTTTTCTCGTAGAGGAGGAGTAAATTGGCCACCAAGATCGTGCGATTTGAAACCTTTAGATTTTTTTTACTTAATTCCGTTCACGAGCTTAAAAACCAACATTATCGAGCAGATATCAAACATTGATAACAATTTATTGCAAAACATGATTGATAATTATTGTGGTAAAAGATTGCGAGCCTGCCGAGCCAGTAGGAGGGGTCGCTTAACCGACATAATTTTTTAGTTTTAACCAGAACCTAGTTGTAATAAACTTAAATAAAAATATTTTTCATATCTGAAAAAAAGTATTTTTTTCTAATAAAATTAAAATGATACCTCAATTGCGGACACAAATATAATTTTTATTCGTCAAAAAATTTGCAAATCAGTATGTCATTGTTATATTATTTTCAAATATATCAGAATCTGCTGGTGTTTCAAACGAGTAGCATTGCTGCTGTTTTTTATAAGGTTTTTTTGTGAGATAGCAACCCTGGCGGTAATAGTGGATATATAACTTTCTCTATTGTTTTTTTTTAGTGTTTTTTGGTTTTTAGACATGAATGATGTATGGTTAAATTTTCTTATATTTTTTATAAATGACTGGTGACTTGGCAATGTACAGTATCTGTATTTATCATAGCTAATAAAGATTATTATTATTATTATAAATGCACGCCGGCATTACAAGAGGATCTTATTAAAGAACTCTGATTTTGTACAATTTCAAAATTTCGAGCAAGCCTGTAATACAAATGATTCATGATGAACACCTACTACATAGACGCATAAATTAAATGTCAATATATACTAGACCATAATACAAACATATATCATACATCTTTGTCACATATTAAAAACAATAAATTTGTATACTATTGAAATTACAAAAGTAAGTCACTAATCTAAAATACATACAATAAAATACTACATATTACACTTACAATAACAAAGAAATCCAAAAGAAACAATAACAATTACTACTGTACAGCAGCCGTAAATTATTGTAATGTGTAGGCGCATTCTACACATTGGTCAAGAAGAATTTTAATTTTCTTTTGAATTCAGTCTCAGAGTAGCAAATCTTTAGATCTTCGGGGAGTAGATTATAATAATAGCGACCAGAATACTTTGGCGATTTTTTAAAAAAATTGTGTCTTGGGCGAGGTAGATGCAATTCATTTCTTCCTCTAGTAAAGTAATCGTGATTATCTCCGCATGTAGGTATAGAATTTTTATGTCTAAATGCATATGAAAGTAATTTGTACAGGTAAATTGAGGTAACTGTAAGGAAACCGTTGTTTTTGAAAGTGTATCTGCACGTAGTCCTATAGGGTAATTTAAAAATACACCTGATTGTTCTCTTTTGCAGTACAAAAACCCTGACAATTTCTGCACTCCTACCCCAGACGACTATACCATATGAAATTGCGGAGTAAACCAAAGCATAGTAAACCGAAATCAATGTATTTAAATTCATAACATCCTTTAGGGAATACAATATATACAAGTGTTTGTTTAGATTTTTTATAAACATTTTTAGTTAATTCGGTCTTACCATCAGTTGTATTCTATAGATCTGGAAGAAAAAATAGGGTGTCAGGTAATAAATTGCATCATAAGAGCAAGCTGAATTTTTAGGGCAGATAACATTACTTTTCTCTTCTCTTTCCTTTACAGAGTTTCCTACTTCAGCGGTGTTGTTTCACCGTAAATAATGGGATCTGTCATTTTAGATTACCTTTCCATACGCCTCTAGAGGGTGAGCTCCGGCCCTCTATATCCGTCTAAAAGATGATGTAGCTGTCCTTTAGATCCGTCCGAGACTCTAGGTATAAAATGAAAGGCTGATAGGTGTAATTTCACATGAGGGTATATTGTTTATAATATGTACCCAAAATTTCGTCTAGATGGTCCAACTCATAATGATTTGTGTTTATTACAAGTTAACTTTTGAAAAAATTATTTAAATTTGTAAAAAAATATCGGAGTGTGAATTATCTACTGCAATTGAAATTGATATGATTTTATGCAAAAATCTACATAATGTATAATAGATAAACTCAATAATATATTACCTAATTTGCACACTACTGAAAATGCACACAGTCCTATTTTCTAACTAACAAAACAACGTATCAACAAAGTTGATACAATATATAGAGAAAAGCTGTAAAAGAATTTAATTTTCCAATTCGCAAAAATTGGTTTCTTTTATAGTTTCTTATATTGTACTTTATAAGAGTGAGCTCGCACCAGAGGTCACAGAGCTTTAAAACGAAACTGAATATGGGTGCTTTCTATAAGTCCATCAGTTTGAAAATATATTTAAATATAAATCGCTTATAAAATTACATGTCGATGGTTTTATAGCATGTTTCATTTCTCTATATAAACAACCAGTGGCGTATTTATGTTTCAGCTCTGTGTACTTACTATGAAATTTTAAACCTGCTTCGTTATAGTTGACCCGACAAAAACAAGCCCATGAACTATGATTCAGGCTGTACTATATAATTTTAATCATACCTTGAATTTCGTGAAGAGATTTTTTATTAATCGCGCTTTTGGAGCATGGCCTGACCTGACGAGTCTACAGTGATGGACCGAAAGCCCTCTGACTAACAAACTTTGCACGAAATACAAATTTCCCTTATTTCTTCTTAAAAACGTTTAAAACTGTATTAAAATAGTAACAAGAACAAACAATATTATGTTGGTAATCTGTTATTGGCATACTTTTCGGCGTTTGGTATCCTAGGTGTAAACTGTGGTTCTATTATCCTATTTCCCAAGAGACAAATCCACACATTTAAGCTACAGCTTCAAAAGAAGTATCTGGACCAGAAACTAAGCCCTTAAAAGCGTTTTAATTTTACAAATCCAAATACAAACAAATAATGTTCATATGTCCAATTTTTTATACGAAAAAATATAGGATTATCTGCTATTAGTGTATTCCTCAATATCACTTGAATACATGCGAAATTAATCAAAAATGTTTATTGTATGAAATGTTTCGAAATAAATATGTCCCCTATGTTTTTGTAGCCCAGTGTAGCTGAAGGATTAATTTCAGCTATGGGCTTTACAATTTAATTAATAATGTACGCTTTGATGGTTTAGATGTACTTATATGCTATTGTTTCGTTGCATTTCATCAAAAATATATTTTAATTTGATGGAATTTCAGTCGTAAATATTTTACTTTTTGTTGTACACAGCTCTCCAATAATGAAGAGTTTTATGTAGAACTTTAGTCACATACATGCATTAATACATATTTATTAAAACTCAAATTTGCTATGCAACAGCATATTTTGCATCTATATAAATATTGTGCATTTAATTGAAATTATTCATACATTTAATTAGTGACTTGCATTTTGTTTTTAATTATACAGGGTTGACAGGGTACCAAGTGAGCCCTCATCGGTTGATTATATCTTTATGATTTAAAAATATGGAAACTTAGATATCTAATGATTCTTATAACATAATGTAGGTTTTGTATTGCGAACAATTTTTTTCGTATTCAGGATGTGGGATAGAAATTTAGTGTTTTTAATAGATCACAAAATAGAGTGCAATTATTGTTTTATCAATAAAAAACTGATGTAGGATTGCAACATTACACATTGTTGGAAAAATATAGGGCGTCCTATTTAATCCACATTGTATCGCCGATATGGCTGCATAAAGAAAATTATTTTTTAATTCAATCTATAGTTTACTAAAAAGATAACTCAATAATTAAATGTGTTTCATTTTTAGCCATAAAATACCAATTGACATAATATAATGCTAAAATGTAATCAATACATGAAAAATAATTTCGTGGCATAGCGGACAAAATGACTGGTTTTACCTACACAAGGGATTTTGTTTAATTTAGCAGGGCTCCAGTCTAATTCAGTAGAACCAGACCGAGGCATGGGTCGACAGATACTGACAAATTCGTTTCGCTCTTATTATGAGTTCTTCGGAGTACCATAGTCGTTGCCCATCTACAATATCGGCCTGCATTTAATCACAATGAGATACACTGAATAAAAGATTTGTTTGGATCAAAAAAAATGGCGTTGAACCAAACAAATATTATTTCTTCAATATACGACAAACAACCCATGTACTTGAGACAAATATATGGTTTATTTGAAATACCCAAATAGTATTTGTTTGATTTAAATAAATATTTTTTTATATTAAATATGTGATTTGTTCTATCCAAACAAATAATTTGTTCCGGAAAATTTGATAGTTTGCTTCCAATAAATACTTTGTTTGTTACAAATAAATATTTATTTCTTCAAACATGTTTTTTTCTAGAAATTAATTTACAAATATTTTTGTTTTGTTCAAGAAACACCTACACACGTAATAATTTGGAGATTGCTTCATTTTGAACTCCCTGTAGATCTGATCAAATCATATATTTAAAACAAAAAAATGTTTATTTATATAGGTATACCTGCTAATACGCCTAGTTGATTTCGCTTTGACATAAACGCCCGTGAATACGTTTCAAACAAATACTTGTTTGAACTGAATAAATATTTCATTGGTGACTTTCTTGTTGGTCCCTAAATATAAACAAGCCGCCATCTTTGATTTAATTACTGTTAAATGGAATCTCAGTTTCAAGATCTTTTACACATTATCCACGTGTATCTACTACCCTTATTTTATCAATTCACTACGATAATATAAAAAAGGATCATATTATAATATTAGGTTTAGGTATCTATAAATATACTTACATGAAATAAACAATCATGCATTAGTACTCAAGCATTTTAGATTTTTTGTCACCGTTTCAATTATAATTAACTTATAACATTTAGGCACTTATATTCGAAAAGGGGTCACATAAGTACCCTAGGTTCCACACCACTATAATAACGATTCAACTGACATTATTTTTTTTATTTATTATATAATATATAGGTATAAGTCATAACTAACACAATAAAAACCACCTTCTATATTGGACTAATACTAAACTAAAACGCGTGCGCTATGGTGAATCCCGAACAGCTATGCGCGTCGGCTCATTTTAATTTATTTATTTGATTCAAATAACGGTGGACTTGTTTCAAATAACCAGGAATCAACTTTAATCTGTTATTTAAATTAAATAAATATTTATTTCTGCCAAAGCACCCCAGGCCAAATAAATATTTTAAAAAAATCAAATGACTATTCCGGACAAACACTGTTTATTTGAGTCAAATAAATTTAAATTGTTTGAGTTACACAAATAAAAGCCAAATAATTATTTATTAGGGTTCATTTTTAGAATTTTTTTCAGTGTATACAACAGGAGATATATGTATACTAGTACCATCTACATACACATAGTAATGCATATCCCACCATGATTAAATGCAGGCCGATATTGTAGATGGGCAACGACTATGGTACTCTGACGAGCTCATAATAAGAGCGAAACGAATTCGTCCGTATCTGTCGACCCATGCCTCGGTCTGGTTCTACTGAATTAGACTGGGGCCCTGCTAAATTCAACAAAATTCCATGTTTACCTACACAACCAGTCATTTTGTCCGCTATGCTACGAAATTATTTTTCATTTATATTTAGGCACACAAATTCATTTTATAATTTTGTAATCAATACAATTAGTTGTACAATATTTATATTTAAAATATAATTTCTCATTGAATTGAAAATATACCTAAAAAGTAAGAGTCCTTGAAAACTTTGTTGCAGTTTGATTAATTTTAATAGAATTATTATTTTGATTTTAATTGGGAAACATATATATTTCAATTTAGAAAATATTTCAATTATTTCATTTTAATAGTTTATTATTGAATATGTGTTTATGATATTTTGGTGATGATTACACTTTATGCAAAAAAATATCAGAGTTGGGTCTGTTTCATTTAGTATTTTATACACCAGTATAGATCATTGAAAAGTATACACCTAAAGCACAAATGCTCATTGATTTTGATGCTGAAGGGGACACATTTGAATCATGTTTTGCAAACCAGGGCCGGTTCCTCAACAAATGCACATGTGCACGGGCACTACTCTTCTTAACATAAACATATTTGAATTTGATCATTCAAAACTAAATTTAATATTTAACTAGTCAGGAATACAAGTGATCATTTAAAATCGAAACTAACTGGTTGCGTGGGTGGAATACCAGTATTCTTAATTTTCTTAATCAAAATTCATAACTAATCATTCTCCGATAGATCTAGACTAATGGCATATTTTGTGACACTCAACGTAAAAATATATCAACTATAAAATAACATCTTTAATCCACCTTCCATTAAATATTTAAAAATGTATGAACCTATTTTCATATGAGTAATAAACTTTTAATAACTTATGAAATACCAAGTTTTATAGCTGTATTCACTTTGCAAGATATAATGATGATAATAATAATGGTTAGTAGTTAAAATCGACGTTGTGGAAATAATTTTCCAATGCGTGAATATGCTGATAACAAAACATTCGAACAGGTAGCAAAAAACCAATTTATTATGTTGTTAGTGTATATAATAATATGATGAAGTAGTAAAGCGGATAATTAATAAATTTATTGTTCAGTCTATATCGAATGAATATTGTTGTCAGTATATAATCCCCTATACTAACCCAAAGCGGTTTAGCATTTAGTTATACTACAAAAGCCCCAAAGAATATATACCACAATAACCATTTTTAAGGAAACGGATTTACCACAAATGCTTATTAGCTATTAGCTAAACAAGAACATTAACAAATTGCTATATGATTGCTATATAATATATACAGTGTTTTAAAATTCGTATATTGTCGGCATTGCCAACCTAAGAGCATATTCTACAATCCAGAATCACAGCATAATATATCTTTATGCTGTGCCAGAATGCTGTTCGGGTACGGCAACAGCTTTTTTATTTCAAGGTAAAATTATAGTTGTTGACAATTTCGAGATAAGGCAACATCAAATCTAACATGAACTTTCATCCTTTGAATGTTTTTAATGGCATAGTAAATTACCTATAGCAAAAACATATTTATTATTTATTATATATATATATATATTTATTTAGCGATAGGTGGCCAAAATTAACTAACATCTTGGTGTCACATCGGCGTATACACGGGAATCAATCTACAGGTGCCTGAGGGCATAATACAGTTTTTTTTTATTTACTGATGTGTGAAAATTCCCTTTCTTGCAGTTACAGTTCTTCGAAATATAAAGAAATAGGAAAATTAAAATAAAAAGTATTAAAATTGGTGACATAGACAGAAGGTTGCTAAGTGTATTAAATAAGTTTTAATTTATCTTTTAAATCATTTGGTTGTTCTATAATATTTATAATTCTATTCGATAATTTATGATACATTTTTATACACAAAGACGGTGTATTTTTAGCAAAAAGATTTAAAAGATGTATTGTTCTTGTGTTACATTCATGGCTTCCAGATAGTTAAATTTGTCTTTATTGTTAATGAAGAATACCAAACATTCCTAAATATACAACGCAGTAACAGTTATTAAATTTTCTGATCTAAATACTTCTCTACAAGATTGTAAATAAAACGCATTATTAAGTATTCTGCTACATCGCTTTTGTACAACAAAACTATTTTGCACATTGGTGTCCCGACCCCAAAAAACAATGCCATAGATATTTTTAATGTTGCTTTATTCAATAACTCGTATGGCATAGCAAACTGAATTCAATTTGTTTACCAAATGATTAATATGACTAGCCCAATCAAATAATTCACTTATGAAGACCCCAAAAAATCTGTGCCTCAAGCCTTATTTCAGTATTTTAATCAAACGTCACTCTTTCCGGTTTTAGTCTGGTTCATTCTAAGCAAGATGGCCTTAATTTTTCCAGAGTTAATTTATTAATTTATTTGTAATACACCATTGTGGCAAATTGCCATAGAAACTAAATAAAATTAGCATAAATAATACAAAAAAAAAAACTGGTAGCAGTAAAATTAAACTATTCATGAAATAAAATATTAAAGTTTACTATTTTCAAGCTGTTATAACAAATTACAACTTTAATTATTATTTATTGCTTTTCAATCAATTATTTGTTTTTAGGTTGTTGAAAAATCTAGATAAAATTAATCTGCTTGTTATTGCATTCCGGTCGTAAAATTAGCTACTAAAGCAGCACATTTTTAATTGCTTTATTTTCTCTCAATAAAATTAAAACATGTTCCATTTGTCCCGACTTAGGCAAAACAGTATAATTTAATAAATTTAAATTAAATTTAAAATGTTATGTTTGGTTTCTACATAATGTTCGGCGAATTCAATAATTGTGAAAAGGAACATTCAGTTTATGAATGAAAACCCCTTTATACGGCCACAGTTTAAGAGAAAGAAAGTACCTAGAAAGGTTATTTTTTCAATTCTTGTGTCAAGCTCAATATCAGTTTCATGAAAAGTATAGTACAGTCTCGTGAAACTTAACTTTCTGCCTTTACAGACAACCCCAATACCTTGCGATGACTTGCAATTATGGACACCCTTATGTATACTAACATTTTCGTACAAAGGATTTTATAACACTGATTTGTAAATTTGTGTATGTTTTACTATTTATTTGAACTTTTTAAATTTTCAAAAAGCAACCAGATTCCATAATACATCTTTTTAACTTTTGTAAAGTGCTCGAAGATGTTTTCGTTTTTATATTCCGTTAAATAATAAAAAGGCAAGAGCTTTGCTTAAAGTAAATGAAATAAAAGTAGATCCACGTTCACAAACCGTAAGCTGATTAATTTTTAAAACTGGGCGGCTACAAAAATATGAGTAGCAAGTTTTTTTTATAAAAAAAAAAAAGTATATGTATATTATAGTATAGCGAATACTGCCGGTGTCCCGTTATTAAAATGCGTAAATTAACACAGTTCAAATTGAAATAAAAGACAGAATAATTAATTCCTTTTGGCTATTTCATGCAACCAACTTTTCCAGCAATGTTCCTTTGTTCTTTTATTACAAATAAGCCTTTTTATTCACATAAAATCCTTTACATTGCACTACATATCCTGCGGCAATATTCTTCAAACAGGAGCGCAACTGAGGAAAAAAGGGAAAGTTAGAAATTTTATTTACTCATAATATTCAGTCATGCTAATAATGCACATAAAAGTAGACAATATGAAAAACTATGAAAAAAACTGAATAGAGAAAAATGAGGGGAAATGGTTTAAGTGTATACTCATGTAAATTATAAATGTGTCATGAAATTCTGTTGATCGGAAAGCTTTATTTACGTTTCGTACGTACGTGTTTCTGTTGTTATTGTTTTAAAATTAGCATTTAATTTTTTATTGAGCTTTGAAAAGCTCATCGATCGAATATTTAATTACTATAGTTTTTGGTTTGCAGGAAATGCTTTATGAAGTTTATATAAATAGCTATACATTATTTTTGTATAAGTTTTCATATTCTCTGAAAATTTTTAATAATTATATATTGAACGCCTCTGGCAGCGACCAAGCTACATTACCGGTTCAACGGAGTCAGCCAAATTCGATGTAAACGAGATGGAGCGAAGCAACAAGAGAACTTTCAAATATCTCTTTCTGCATGCTTTATACATTACATTGCGCAAGCAATGATAGCATTTTTCATTGGATATTATGTTAAAATATGTAACAAGCAAACAATTTACTCTTGCTTTATATAAACAACAGGGAAATTCTTTAACTGTGTACCTAGGTATATGTGTATATATTTAATTTTTGTTATTTTTGTTTGGATTTAACCCACGTTAATTTAAATTAAATACACGTTCCCATGTTTTTGTTGTCGTGCTGAAAAACAAATGGAACAGGCAGTTGACGAGAGGGTTTGTTGAATCTTGATAAATACAGAACTCCATGTAAATGTGTGTTATGTAAATTTAATCACTTGATGAGTTCTAGTGTCGAACAAAGCAGGTGAATACGAATTTTAAAGTTAGTTTAATTAAGTGATTTTTTAAAAATACGAAATATAATTTTCTTGTAGAAAATATTTGAAAATAGTTTTATTTATATAATAATAATCAAATTAATTTTCTTCTAATAATGGTCATTTATACGCTATGCAAAAATGTTCCTAATATTTTTGTACATACAGCCATCGTGAAAAGGGATACAGTATAATCACTCGGGGCGGCATTCTTTGTTTTGCATTTAGAGAGAGATATCGCCTATCGAGACATGCAACAATACAAGATAACCGAGAAAGCGTAATACGGGGGAAAATTATTCTTACGAAAACATAGGTATGAAACACAATATTTCAGCACATAAAAAATAGAAAAGATATATTTGTAATATATATTTTATATAGACCTTTAATCGATCAGCTATATTGTACATATATAAACGAAATAAATGTTATTATATATTAAATCACCTAGCTGCTTAGACCAAAATTAATATACAGGAAAAATAAAAATTCAGCATCCACGAAATATTATTTTTCCTGAATAACGCTCACTCCACTTCTCTCCACTTCATTCGAATACAAAATTAATATATTAGAGTTTCTTATACTAATTCTGTATAGAAACTGGGGTTGGTCGTTTTACAGCATGGTAAAATCTAAGAAATCTGTTTCTTTTTTACTTGTCTTCTTCTTTAGGAAACCGAAAAAAAGATCTTCCTGACGCCGGTCTTGCTTTGCAATTGTCCACCCAACACAGCGCTGGCATATTAAAAAACGTTTTAAAATTAATTCGAATATAAGATATTTGTATCAAACTAATAAGTACACAATTTAATAAACACTATAACGAAAATGTACGACTAGAGCCTATCACATCACAATCACAAATAAAAATGATAATTTATATACGTTTATACATCGGTATTGCACCTGCATAATCTCGAAAGAAATAGAAACAAAATCTCAAGCGCCGCGCCGACAATGAAGCCGCCGCGGCGCGTTACACGCTAATCGTGCTGTTTTTATATGTGCCAAAATAATCAAATCGTCTATTCTTAATCTGGAGAACTTTGTTGTGAATTATTTTGTAAATATTTTATTTTATAATATTTCCTTGTGGAAGTTTAAACAAAGATAAATATGCAACGTAGATCTAATTACATGTTTATGAGTTATTGTACAATTTAATTTTAAAAATATAGCGGAAAACAAAGTTGTTGTTCCAATATCATATTATTATTCATTAATTTTTAATTAAAAATTATTAATTGTTATTATTTATTTCAGTAAAACTATTTAATCTCATACAAGAAAGTACAACTGGTATAATAATGTGCATGCTGCGGGTCAACTGATCTAAATCAGAACCAATCGAGACTTCTAACTGCCTCCATAAAAGATTGGCGACGGATACTGAGCAATGACGTTGTTGTCAGAATCAGCGTTAAACTTATCTGTTCTGTCGCTGTTCTGACATTGTGCGGTGTACACAAAATATAATATAACAGTTTATATCTTTCCGTCACACCTTTTTAAGTAATTGTCTGATTTGTCATGGCGTTTATAAAGTGCTGAAAGTTCACTTTTGAATTTTACACTGTCCAATATAGAGAAATGCAGGTCATTATGTTGTAAGTTTGAAAATTCTGAAAATCATATAATTCAGTTGATCCTTAAAATTAAATCGGTTCACAATTTGCAGCAGCAGCAGCACTTTCTGGTTTTCTTCACTAATAGTAATTGAATCTTTGTCAATAATTTCTTCTTAACATACTTGGAACGAATCCTGGTGCTCAAATAATGTGGTTACAGTGCGACATTTGAAATTCCAGCGTATAGGAGCAACACGTTTGACTATTTCATCAAGAATCGCCTTTGGTATTGGCTTGAAAATGACTGCCTGTCCTACTATTCATCACGAACGCAGACGCGAAGATAACCGAATTATACTCATGGTAGGTTCATTTCACACTGTTACTTTTCACTTGACCTGCGGAAAGAAGCTTTGACTGTGTGATCTAACGGAAGTAACATTCTGTATCATCTCTATATATCTCATCTCTGTTTATTTTTCTTTTAGGGTAGGATTTTCTGCTGCTAAAATTTGATTGTATTATCTGCGACAAAATAAACACATTGAATGAGCAATACTTTATTTTCTAATGGTATACCTAGTTTTCGAAACTACTAACCAAAAATATTTTATCTACGCCCATGGTAGTATGTAAATTTCATTCCTCGTAATCCACTCACCGAGATTGGTCTCGATTGATGGACGCAAATTGGAAAGTAGAGAGAGGGCGCAAATGCAATGATGCCATGTTTAACGAAACAACATTGTGACGCAATATTGGAATGAAAGATTGGGTCAAAGAATAATACGTAGCAGAAATCCCTAGATTATGAGAATTTCGTTCATTCGTCAAAGATGGGATTGTAATACCAGCTTTTGACAAATGGTTATTGTTGATTTAGAAGTATTGTGAACGCGCTAAAAATTGAGATAAAGACGGATATAACCATTTTGAAGTTTCTTGAGACGATTTAGACTATTTCTAGATGGACGTCTGTGTGTATGCTTGCTCGATAGCGCCTAAAGGCTTCAACCAATACAGCTATATTTTGATATGTGACTTTGGGGGAGCCCTATATGATGAACCCATTAATTTTTGGTTTATATCGCTTTAGTTTTGTGATAGGGGTGGGCACAACCCTCAAATTTTTAAATAGCAGTTGGTGTCGAGTGATACATCATTTGAAAGCATTTTTATCTGCTTTACAGCTATACGTTACTTTTGATATTTGCCTCCATCATTCTCGAGAAAATTGCGTTTGAAAGTTTTAAATATGCAGTACGGCAACCTCAGACTTTTATGCAATTTGGCTTCATTTCTTTTACCGTCGCGTCAACCGTTGCTCAGTGGTAAACAGCGTGGCTTTGGGTGTGGGATGTACTGGGTTTGATCCCTGGTCTTGCATTTTTTTACAATTTTCAACTAAAGCAGTTGGGTAGGGTTTGTTTACCATGTTGCAATTATTATTTTTACTTTTTCATTTCTAATTTTTGAATAAAGTAGTTAGGTAGTTGAGTTAGTTTAGAATGTTATTATTATTTTTATAATTATAATAATATAAAAAATTGTGTATTTTTTAGATTTTAATTCTTTGATGAAAACATTTTCTTTACCCTGATATTAAATTATAATTTATAGCATCCTCATGAACTCTACTATAAATTATTGAGGCGATATCAATAGTTCAACCTCCGGGTTTTGGGGTGACACTACCGATTTTTTAGGAATGGCAACTCACTGAATACAGGTAATAAATGAGAAATTAAAAATTAGGCCAATAGTTGTGTTCTATTCCTGAAATTATAATGCTCGTCAGCAGGTAATTAACGTTCAAAGCAGTAATGATATGCCTATAATATATATAATAAACTTCTTGTACCAAGTAAACTAATGAACTGCCGCAACATTGTTCAAATAAAAAACTGGTAAAAGCTGAAGAACTAGAATTTTGTTCATCACAATGCTTAATATCCAAAACCGTATTAAATAGAATTTGACGCAAGGTTGACACGCATGCCACGTATTTGCATTAATATAAATCGAACGAGGTATTCTTAAGAACAACAAAAAATGCAGATCAAGCTAAAACTCACTCGTGCACTGCATGTTCTCATGCTAAAAACCAAGGAAACTTTAGCAAATAAATATTTTTCATGAGTGCATTTCGAGCTATTCAACCGTAAATATCTTGACAACCGTTGATAGATTAATGAATTTTATAACATATCAAGTATTGTTGGAATCTTATGAACAAGAAAAAAAATAATAATATTCATAATTTAGCAGGGCCTCAGTCTAATTCAGTAGAACCAGACCGAGGCATCGGTCGACAGATACAAACGCATTCGTCTCGCTCTTATTATGAGCTCGTCAGAGTACCATAGTCGTCGCCCTTCTACAATATCCGCCTGTATTTAAGAACAGTGAGATATACAACAGTAGATATATGTAAACTAGTAACATCTACAAACACATAGTAATGCATATCCCACCATGCAGAAGTCGAAACAATCCAATGTATAGGTAACCAGATGTCACGGTTGAATTTTATGAATTTTTATTTTATGAGTTTTTACAATTAAAATAGATATTTCAAGCAAAGTAGCTGACATACGTGGTCTGAAATTAATTAATAGTTATGTTATTCTGTTAATTGGTGTGTACAATCAAGGTATTTATTTTAAAAAACGAGATTGGACAAAACTGAGGGCACTTCATATGACCTAACCTCTATGGACCCTTTTGATTGGAGTTATCTAAAATATATAGTATTAGGTGAATTTTATAACATATCAAATATTGTTTGAATCTTTTGTAGAATAAAAAAAAATACTAATATGCAGTGGGTTCCGAAAAATATATGCAATTACGCTTATCTACAACACGATAGACAGTTTCTTCCAAAAATATTTCCTTCAAATATTATCAAATTAATGCGTGACTAAAGTCTTCACTGTGTAGGTATATATTAGGATTAAATGAGCGTTTGCGTTCCCTGCGCCTAACATACACGAAAAGTCCTCAAGTATGAACAAAATCAAATAAAGACGCTTATGTAATTTAATGAAATTATATCTAATTGAGAAATTAAAGTAACAAACTTTCGCTGCTTAGCTCTATTTCCGAGAAATTACCCACAAACACATAGTTACCTACATGCGAATTGTAAAAACGCTGGGTATAAAATAAAGAAGAAAACATCACAAAGAAGGCAAAACTTGCGGGAATTTTACACGAACCAAAAGAATGGTTGTCGTAATGAACAGCACATCGTACTCATACACCCAGAGTCAGTGGGGAATATAAAAGAAAACTTTTAGGGCAAGCAAAAAATGATGGGGCGGTATAAATGAAGAGAAAACGTGCGTCTGTTGTACAAGTACACAGCGTTCCTAAACAAAACTTTTTTCCTATACATATTTTTGAAATTTGAAAGTTGCAAGGTACCTATATTGAAATAAGTAATATATAATATAAAAATGACCACTCTTCACTCAACCAAAGAGTAGCGTAAATATAATAAAAAAAAGATATTGGGACAATGAAAATACTCGTTAAAGTCCGTCCGCTCGGCGCGGCGTACAAATTAAGTGTTTCAATAAATATTTTTCATATTTTAATAAACGTGTTAATTGCGGTCAATGTAAGGTACATTGTATTGATGTATTTAGTTCACTGTTTTTAATTCCCTGCATCAATGACAATATACGCTGAATACCGAATATACATCATGAAACAGTTAAATATATTTATTTAATTTCAGGAAAATCTTACATTGCGACAATGAACACTTACATTGACTGATGTAAGGTACTTTGTTAAAATTAAACGTGTTCATTGGGACATTGTACCACGGAATATTGGCCAGTTATATTATACATTAATATTACGTATTTCAAACGTTTGAGGAGCACGTTGTAACAATAATACTGATTGACGGGCTTGTTCGTAGTATGATTTCATCATCTATTACACTGAGTTATGGCTGATAATGTGATTCTCTATATGTATGATAGTAGTAGTTATTTGTCTGTACTATTAAGAGCATATTGTAAGTTGGAGTGGAAACAATCACCTATACCATGACCTATATTCATACAATCAGAAAACTTCATTACATATGTCAATGACGTCCTTACCATTCCTGCTTTGCCAATTCTAATAGAAACAAACAAACCGTTGAATAATTTTAAAAATTTTATTGAAAAACGACATAATGATATACAAAAATTGTAATTTTAATAAATCAAAAAATATTTTCCATAAAATGGTAAGACAAACTGAGAAATTGGGGTGGGTTTTCCAGACTTCAATAGAATTTTGTATGTCTTAGCGTTATGTTTGTACGATTGTTGACTTGCCACTGATGATGGGACTGGTCTAGTCCCGAAACATGTATGGCGGATGGATTTTGAATTATATTAAATTTATTTTGTGGAGATTTGACTTACATTCAAACACTAAATTACAACTCCACTTAAGAAGGGACTATTTTTTCAAATTAATAATAATAATGTAACGAATACTGTTAATCAAGAATCAATAAACGGCATTCATAAAATTTATAAATATCTACATATATTAAAATTCATTTTTCTTTGTAACATATCGTGGCGTAATTCTTTAAAAGTTCACGGGATAATGAAATACAGACACCAACCACCGAAGACGGATCACTCTTCACCACGACAATGCGAGCTCTCACACATCGGCTCAAACAACTGCATTTTTGAGCACCCAAAACATCGATTTGATGAGTCATCCGCCGTATAGTCCTGACTTGGCACCGAATGACTTCTTTTTATT
This sequence comes from Apoderus coryli, assembly GCA_911728435.2. Classification (NCBI taxonomy): domain Eukaryota; kingdom Metazoa; phylum Arthropoda; class Insecta; order Coleoptera; family Attelabidae; genus Apoderus; species Apoderus coryli. The sequence continues at coordinate 13,140,730 of OU452200.1, read as the reverse complement.
CCTGTGCGTAAAAAACAAACTGACACCTGAAGAAGCGGTTGCTGCATTCAGAATGCATGTTTCGGAGATACCTGAATCAGACTGGCAAAAGTGCTTCGACAATTGGTTCAAACGCATGCAAAAATGTATAGATCTTTATGGGGAATATTTTGAAAAACAATAAAGTGATTTTCGATGATTAATATTTGTTTTTGTTCTCTAATCCCGAAATCTAAAAGGCAACCCTCATACTTGCCTCCGAAACAACTGATGAGGTCTCCTGTTCACAAATGTATTTGACGACACAGTTTTTTTCCACATCCGAAAAAGGTATCGACACTTCAAGGTACCTTAAAAAGTTTCATTACAATCATAGTCCTATATATTTCAAATGCGGTGTATCTAGGTGAGACTACTCAAAACATGCTTTCAACTTTTCTCTTATATATATTCTTATCTTGAACTTTTTGGTGTCTGATAAAAGAAAATCCAAATAAACTGCCCTATTTATAAGCGTATAAGGAAAATAAAGGCAGCTACTTTATTTCATTAAATGAACTTAAACTAGAATTTAGCTTGCAAGAAGGAAAAAACTTTTAAAATCGTTCTTTGTTTTATAAAACTTCGATCGATTTTGGAGTGGAAACAAATGTTCCAATATAGAGAATGAAAATCCAGAGGCTTTACTATGAATAGCTCGTTCTAGAAGTTTAGTTAAAACCTAAAAGTCTTGTAATATATTTTTTGATAGGATTCAAACTAATAGGATTATATATATATATATTATAATGGAGTAACTTTATGGTGTGATTTTCTGTGCTAAACGAAACATTGTTTTATCTTTAAAATATTTTAGACTACTTACATTTAATAATTATAGTAATTATTTTAAGTTGGTTAAATATTTAATCAAAAGCTAATTGAACATTTTTAATTGTTATTAATTGCTGTCGGTAACACAGTGTGCCTAGCAAGTGCTTATCGACCCAACTGCTTTTAAGAAATCGGCGGTTGTGTGCACCTCTATTACAGAGTTAAAATTATTTTAACCAATAACTAACAAATAAATCTAACAAAATCAATAATCGAAAAAAATGGTCAGAAATTAAGGACTACACAGATGTTCCACTAAAAGATTTTCAAGAAGCGATGGAATTTACGTTAACATCAACATACTTTGAATTCGAAGCAAACTTCTCCAAACAAATAGATGGTGTGGCTATGGGAGCGTCAATATCAAGCGCCATAGATCAACTCGTAATGAAAGATTTAGAAACCACCATAATCAACTCACTTTCCTTTAAACCCATCTTCTTTTACAGGTATGTTGATGATTGCATTGCTCTAGTACCCAATAGCGAGATACAAAATATACAACAATGTTTACAATCCAAAATTATAATTTACCATCGAAATACTCGTAGAACAGGATAACGAAATAAACTTCCTTGATCTAACCTCTAATTGATAAAGCAAAAAAAGCACTAGCAGCCAATGACTAGCCAATAAACGGCAATATAACGGCAACAGTAAAAAAGATAACCAAAATAGTACGGAAACAAATTCTGAGCAATTCCTTATGTAAACGGACTATCCGAGTACTTGGAAAATAAACTAAAAAAACACAAAATAACTGTCTGCCGCAAAGCAAACACACACTAAAATCTTGTCTATACACAAAATTAAAATCAAAAACACCAACACCAAAAAAAAACTCACGTTGTTTACAAAATTCCATGCCATAACTGCAAAGCTTCATATGTTGATCAAACTAAACAGCACCTTGATAAAAGTTTAAAATTGCATAAAAATCCCAATACAGGAAAAACTGCTTTAAAAAAACATATGGAGATATAAATATAACCACACTTTCGATTTTGACAACACAAAAGTATTAACAGAACATATCACCAAGAAAAGAGAAATGCTTGAAATGATTCACATAAAAAAGACCGCTGATAGTGTAAACGACCGAACTGAAATCCAATATTTAAGCCAAATCTGCAACATCATTTAGAAATGTACTATCAAAATTCCAATTTCTGCACATACCCTGTAACATCAATTCCAATAAGAAAAACACTATAAACCAATAATAGCCAGATAAGAAAAAAAAGGAAACTATACGCGTATCATATTCCAACTTAAATTAATGTATATCATAGCTAAAATAAACTCGACGATGTGATGGGTACTAATAATAATTTTTAAAATGTCTTGTATTCTCAAAGTGTCTAGTCTGATAACTAGAACTTTACTTAAAACTTCCTTTAAAGTATTGTCAGCGTAGTAGAGATTTTTCTCTATTTTGCTACCTTATACTGTATGCTATTATAAAAGCATTAAATTTTTCGTAAAAGGCGTTTAAAACATATTCTGTTTTGTATTTTGAACAGCCGTGTGAGAACTTCAGCACGTGTTCGTTTAACACAGAGAAAACGTTGTTGAAAAGAGGCTTCTGGTTCACTTAATCTGAATTCAACTAGAGAATTCAATGCTTTCAGGTCTTGGTCAACATGTTTCGGAAATATTTTAAAACGATAGAAGCTATATTTTGCTATAAAATATATTTGGTAGTTTTAAATTTTAAATGTATACTTAGATGAAGAAATTGTATATTAATAGTAACAACAACAAATAATATATAAAGTAATCAACATTTCGAGGGTTTAGTTGCAGTGGTAGTAAAACTGCTATATGTATAATGTACGTAAGTAACACGAATTAACTTCAATACTTTCTTTCCTTCTGAGTTGCGTTGCACGCGCAATGACAGGCCTGATCTGCAGTGACCACATTCGGTTTGTACTGAAACAACTCTGTATAAGATCAACCATCTTTTATCACGGGTTATTCATTTGGTGCAGCACAATGTTCTTGTGTGCCAAGAGGAGAAACTTGATACAGTAATGTAAGCTCCTTGCATCCGGGTATTTTGTTTAATATTTTTATAAAGTTCGAGCCTAACAACATATTATATTATAAACTTCATCAAACTTATTCATATTTTATTCATTATTATATAATATATTGTTAGTCTCGAACATTATAAAAATATTAAACAATATACTCGGGAGATCTAAAAGTTTTTAAGTCAAATTCAACCCTTTAAAACTAATATATTTTTAGACATAATATAACGAATTTCAGAAAACGGTTTTATTCAAATAACTTTTTTATGTAGTTTCAATGTGGTTGCTTCCTGTAATGATGAGGCAGAATTGAAACTAACGTTGGCATAAAAGTACTCAAATATTTGCTTTCAGCTGATGCCGAGAAAACTCACTCCCTTTGATTATGGATTTTCCATTAGGTTTACCTATTAAATTTACTGGCAGACTTTAATAAAAAAAAGTCCAAGAGAGAGAAGCCATTGGAATAAAAACGTTAAAGATCTCTTTAAAATTCAAAGTAAAAACTCAGCTGCTCGAAGCGTGTTTGCTGAAGTCGTGCATTTCTTGTAGGTTTTCCCGAGTTGTATTCAGTATTATTTGATACAGGTTTAAAGGAAATATGTACCTAAAATTATAATGACTGTTGTTTTCATGTCACTTCCTTTCACATATGATCAGTTTTAAATAATATGGTAAAGTTCTTATAATTAAATAATATTGTTTTTGGAAAATTTAAACTCAATATTAATGATAAACCATTAATGTAGTTGAAGTACTGTTTTAAATCTATTTTGCTGCTCGTCAAAGCCCCAACAAAAGTAATGTGGAAAAGAACTTCAAAAAAAAAAAATATGAACTCGTCAGAGTACCCTGAGTCCTGCTCATTTAGTGGTATAGTCCGATGAAAGCGATGGACTTTTTATTCGAATTAGTCATCGTTACTGGTCAAATTATAAAGCAGATTCGACTTGTTTCGTTTTTACAGGAAAATTAGCCTCCCGCATTTTTGACGGTAACTTGACTCACTAAAGATATTTGGAAATTTGGCTTCATTGTCGTTCTGAGCTATCAAAATGGCATACACATGGTACAACATTTTAAAGAATGAAATTAAAACAAAAGTTGCTATGAAAAATTTTACTTTTCAAGTAGTAGCCGCCTTTGTTTCACAAATTTTTCGCACTAGTTGATTAAAAAAAATGACCTTAAGCAAAATACACTTTGAAAATTAATCCTAAAATTACATTTGCACTTATTTTTGCTTTCTCCCTTTACCCTTAACTTGTCCTCGCTTTTTGCAAACTTGCTTTTATCGCCTACAGCTAGACAGATTTTCTTGTCATATTAATTAGGGAAACTTTCAAACTTTCGCGCAGTCGAAGGCGCTCTTGTCGGGTTTTTTCATCATTTGGCAGTTTGTGAATTTCTATATTTTGTCAGTGTCGTCGCTATACAGAAATTATGTGATTTCCAATAATTTATATTCGTAAATATCACTGCTGTGATTTAGCAGTCTATCAATAATAGAATCTCTACAAATTAAAAAGAAATTTGGTCAACTAATTTCCAAAATATCAACACTTATCGTTTCCAGAAATCGACAACTTTAAACCGACGCCTGAAAGCGATCTGATTGGTTTGACGTAACCGGCCATATAAATGACGGCTTGTTTACATTTTGCTATATTGTGTAGCCATTTAACGGCCGAATATACCTACGAAACGTACGCCCAGCGATATTAAATAATTATTGACAAGATGTATGCGGCGACATCTAGTGTGAGCAGCCAAAGTTTACAAACGATGGGCGGACAAGAAGTAATAACATTTAATCCTATTTCCAACAATAGATACAACTGAATTCCCTAGCGGGAGCCTTTATTTACAATTTGCTTGTTACATAATGTAACAAGACTTGGATATGTACAGGGTTTCCAGAATTCGTTGTAATTGCTGGATAGCTCCGTGATTCTCAAAGTTAGCGGGATGCGGTTTTCGCGAAACGTTGGTACTTTTTTGTGAAGCGATGCTCACGATGCCCTAATCATATTTTGGGTAACACATGTAGTTTTCCAGATACAGGGCCAAAATCAAAACATTCACTTTTCCGACACCTCGTATCTCGGAATCTATAACAAATATTTGAATTATATAAACGGCGTTTGGATAGCTGTTTTTATTGGAGTCCAGAGGCGTACATTAAATTTTTCTAAATAAAAATATGAACCAAACTTTTGTTTTTTTAAATGGAACCTCTCTGATTTTTTCAGACATTTAAATTGCATTTTTCGCAGGTATATTTAAGTTAATATAAGTCAACATAAAGTAACAAAACATTAAAAGAATATCATCACCCGCTACACCTGTAAATTTTTTGACAAATCAACAACAGGTGAAATAGCAACAAGGCCGTACGTATTGCTTGGCAAACGAATCTGTGACAACGAAAGGAATGCGGACAAAAAATCCTATATTGCCAAATTTAACTACAAAAATTCACTAGTTTTACAATTACAAATAATAATAATGAAAAAAGCTCAGCATTTTTAAGTGGTCTTAGTTTTATTTTTATTTAATAACTAAAATTTTTACCACTGAATACTAAAATAGGGAAAATAAATTACGATCTTCTGTAAATTCGGCAATACCACGCGAAATAGGTGGTTAGGCGCCGCCTGAATGATCTTAATTGGTGCGTAGACCCTCGCACGTTTTGTCGCCATCCGGGTGTTCAAGTCGCAATTGGTGGAAACTGAGTTCTTCCCCGCAATTGTTGCCACCCCTCGTAGTAATATTAAATCAGCAAGTGGCAGAGTAGTGTTATATTTACACTTTTGTTGTTGTGTATGAGTTGCAATATTATCAAATATTATATCAAATTATTATTGTATATGTAGTGTAGAAATATAAGCTTAGACATTGTTTGTTGTTTATTAAGGCATCAAAACTGAAAATTTTTATTGAATCTACTTAAAATTTGAGTATTATTAACAACATAATCGTGACAGCAGTTAACACTATACCAAAATTACAGAGTGTCCAAAAATCCTCGTAACAATTTTTCTATACCGCTCTCGATTTTTGATATTTCTCAAACTATTAAGTGTCGTATATCATTTTTTAAAAGGAACAAAAATATGCAATTTTATTGGCTAAAAAAATCAGAGTAGGTCGATTTAAAAAAAACATCTCTTAGAACGCCTCCGTTTATGAGTTAAACCCAATAGAGTTAACTTAAACTAAGTATATAAGAACCCGCAATACAACCGGAAATTTGAACCTAACTATTAATAAAAGAAGTTCTTAATATCCAGTAATGATTGGAATACTTTTTGCCGACATGGTAAGGAGTTGGAAGAAGAATTTTGGAGGAAATTGAGCACATTATAATAACTTTAGGACAAGATGACGACAGTGAGACATCATCATGATGATGGTCAAGTTGACGAAATCTAACAGATTGCCACCTTAATAAATAATACTAATTATGATCGTTATATTTAATCGAAATATTTAAAACAGTTAATTATAGTTTCTAAACGTGACTTAAAGCAACAAAACGATCCTCGATATTTTAATTGTTTTCGGTAAGTGTTAAGTTGTTTTGGATTTTTTTGTTTAAATCAAGCAAGATTACCAAAGTGTTTATTTATTTCGTTAAGTTGTTTTAGAATGTTTTTGTTTTTTATAAGAACGTTTTATTTTCATTTTTGGTATGCAAACTTTAGTACATATTTAAAATAAAATAAATAAATAAAATACTTCTTGAGTGTTATAGCACGTAAAGAACTTTTCATTAATTTTCATTTTTTAGTAACACATAAATATTTATTCATTATTACTAAACTTTTACAACGCACGCCGCTGGAAATTTTATGCCGCGCTGTTCAGATCAATTTGCCATACAATACGTGTATGTATAGTATGATGATTTGTGAAGAAATCAAGTGCCTTCGATAGTTTCAAAACATGGACAGATAAATACTGGCAATAATGTTTGATAGATTTTTTGTACCTTTGTACATTTTGTTGCTTAGAAAGTTTTAAATTGTGAATAAAATTTTCTTGCATACAGGCCATGACTACACATCTTGCAGAATTTTAATGTGTTTTGTATCGTCTGGTGAATGTTCTTAAATTAACTGTAATGTTTCTTAAATCTCTTAAAATGTGGAAATTTTAACTCTAATTGAGGTTGGTTTCAGAAGTATGTTACATACTTAGTTGAATTTTATATTTACTTTGGTAGGCCATGAAGAATTTTGATGCTATTAAACGAAACGTTGGACGAAATCTAGTGGCTTTCATTTTATGACCTGAACCAACAAAAAATAGTCCAACTGTAGAATATTTTTCAAAACATAAGTTATGAAATTCCTATTTTATGTATATTACACAAGCTTTCACACATCCCATATGAAGTAAACTGGACTATCCATGAACCAGATATTGTAGCAAAAGTACAATAACTCTAATAAATTGGAAAAAATGCTCGTTCTTTAAACCATTGTTTTGTGGTTAAATATTTAATTAATTCGGCCATATGCAATGTGTTCCACGCAGATTTAATAAATTTAAAGCAATTTGTTAGAATTAAAATAAACGCATATGTGTATTCTTTTTAGTAGTATTTTGAATTGCACAAAAATTATAGTGTAATACGATTTTTGTTTATTTACTTTCTGGGTTAGCCACAGTAAAACAAACACAAATTAATGTAATTAAATTTTAAAGGCTCTAGTGAAAAATAACACTATATAATTCGATGAATATATTTATTACAATGTATAAATGTTTTGTTTTATAATTTTGTATGGTCCAATAAGCAAATACAGAAATATTATTGACAAAAATTAATATTTCACTATATTACACACAATAAATTTATTGATAAAAAAATATAACAAAATTACTACTACCAAATCCAATATAATAATTTAAAACCATTGTGAACACCAACCACTCTTGTAATGACAGTGCATTCAATGGGATTTAATTAAAGTGAATATAAAATTGCGAATAGTATCAAAGAGTCAAATATAATAATATAAATAAAGCTTTAGGTTACATAGTAAACTATTGATTAAGATATAAGTTCTTTGTTCCTTTAATTATTTTTAACTATTGATAAATTATTTCTGTAATTTCCTTTTAAAGTTAAACTCAAAATTTGTAGCCATGGGGTTAATATAATTAGAGCTTACCCAACTTTTCCGCAAATTACATCAATACAACTTTGGCAGAAGTAATTAAATATTCATTCGCGCACAAAACAAGGGGATGAGCTTAGTTAAACGATGCTTTGGCAGTTTTTAATAGAAAAATTATTGAATTTATTATTGATTAAACTTACTTCCCATTAGTTTTAAAATCAAAGAATTGGTCGTGTAGATATGTAAGTTATGAGTTGGCGAAATTAGCAAGGAAAATATTATCAGTAAATGTTTTAGTATTTAATATTCAGAAATGCATTATAATATTAAAAAATTGTTATTTAAAGGTTTTGTTGATTCATGCGTGTTGCCAGCTTTACTACTAGAATTGGGAAGCCTACATTGTTTTCTTTAATAGTCAAGAAGAATGGTTTCCCAAAACAAAAAAATATTTACCTAATACAAAAAAAATTTGCTGCCCTTACCTTTACAAGTTTTTTTTTTCGGTAATTCAGAGACTAATTCTGTGCAATCAGACTGTCGATAAATACTGAGTTGTTCATTTTGCTCATATTATGTGCTCATCAAAGTCGTGCTCAACTACAAATATCGACCTGCTTTAAGAGCACATATATACGAGCAGAGAGTTGCAAACTACAAATTTCCCAATAATTCACATCCAACCGCATAAAAATAGGAAAAATATAGAATAAAGACAAATTTATTAAATAATTAATTACAACCAGGAGACCATTCTACGTTGCATTTTCGAAATCAGTAACCTATTAGAAAGTTTATTTAATTTTTATGATACCTGAGATAAAATTATAAAAATATACCTGTTTCATTTGAAAAAACTGACTTTCGCCTGTTTTTATAACATCGGTTTCAGTATAATTTTTTGACCACCCTGTATGAATAAATCAGAAAATGTCGTACGTATCGAAAAAAGGAGACCTTATTTCATGAGAAAACGCCTGCGAAATGATAACTGAAGACTTCTTTATAAGAAAACAAAGGTGCTTATTATTGAGCCCTAAAATGTCAGTTTTGACATAAATCTTGATATACGTCAAAAACGGCTGGATTTAGGTATAGGACATGACACGTGAAACATGTCTAGAATCTTATGTGGAATCCAAAAAACTCGTAATATATAGGGTGTTCCATTTAAAATAACAAAGTCACTATCCACGTCCGGTATAACTGGAAGTGCTAAGCGGTTGGCATTATAATAATAATAATATAATAATAATAATAATCCGTTTATTTGCAACATTATACAATTACAGTATAAAGCAAAACAAAAAAAAAACAAGTATAAAGCATTGCAAAAAGGACATGGAGGCAGATAAACTGATTTTTAATCCATGTCCCATAACTTATTTATATATCAATAATTTTTAAGTTAGAACGCTCTATGAGAAAAAAAAACTATTAATGCAAATAATCTATTCAAATGCAGCAAAAGTCGTTTATAAGAGCATTTGAAGGCGGGTGACTTCAGAAACCTCAACTCACACGGCAAGTTATTATAAAAAATATAAATATTGGCGATATAAGTCCGCAAAACCTCAAGCCCAGAGTATGAACGTCAGATCTAAATTTTATTTTATTGTACAGATATGGAGGTGATTTATTTGAAATAATTAAATATAACAGACATCCGGAATGATGATTCTTATATTTGAATAGACCATATTTGGCAATATATATACCAAAATTTTCCAAATTCAATTCAAAGAAATCTCCGAAATATTTTAATGGGCCGTCACCATAGGACACCCTGTATATAACGTTTTTCATGTATATTTACGTATATGAGGCTATTTTTGTTGTTACTTTCCTCATTCAATATGTATAGTTCGAAACTGACAAATCCTCGTTTAGTATTCACTAATAACTATTATATGCGTCCTTCACCTCATAAAGTACACAGAACGAAAAGTGGGGAGATTACATCGAAGGGCTCTGAGTGTATTTTTATGTTCCCTTCAAAATGAAATTGTCAGCCCTGTCTCATTTAAATGTGGAACGTCATTTCATTAGACTCGACGCCATGTAGATTTCTTTTCAGTCGAATGTAATAAAGCATTAGTGAAAAGAAACATACTTAGTCTTATCTGTTAAACGGTGGATTTGATATTGAATTGACGTTTCGACGGCGTAGTCTAAGTATTTCACATACCTTTGTTTGTGTATGCTTTAGAAAGCCATATTATGTTTCCCATATTGTTTTTTATTTGTGCTGCGTGCTTTTTTAACAGAGATTAGGCGGTTATTTCACAATGTCAGCTAGGTATAGCTTTGACTTTGATTTTTATCAATATTTTTTAGCAATATTTTCTTTGTCTAAATTTTGAATCTGGGCTAAACATAAGTTGAATATGAGAGTCGAAATCTAAATCATGTTTGTTTTAAATGGAAACCCCTATTTTTAGAGCACTTTTCAATTGCTGCTGTGGTCCTGAGTACAATGATGTTTCACATGTGGGGGTAATTTTTTTTTTTTAAATGCATGTTTTTGCCTCTTTATCCTCGTTTGGTTGTGTCGGTTTGTGATTAATGAAATAACGAAAATACCTAATTTATTTTGTTTTTGGGAGGTCTATCTAGAGCAGTTTCTCAAAGTGGGTAGCGTTAACCGTTTGTTGGTGGGCTAGCCTTTCCACAAACGAGCGTTCCACGTTTTCTATGATCTGGGGAGTGACAATTGCATCTTGTTTTGAATGCGGTGCCTTAATTTAGGTAAACACGGTGTTTGAGATGTCTAAGAGGTTCAAATCGGGCGATCTCACTATGTGCCTGAACCATAACAAGGTATAGTCCGGTTCAAGGTCGAATTAGTACAATAACAGCGAGTAATGTAGGTCAAAATACTAAAATTGACTTCGTTATGAAAATCTGCCATTTCTGAAAAATTTTCTTATGTTACCCAAACATGTAGCACATTATTGTGCTCAGCACGATAGCAGCAAATTAAGAATGCCCTAAAGAAAGGTTGTAATTTGAAACAAACATGATGCCTGCGGCAGATTTTGGATCAAATACGTAGGCTACAGAATTGCTGCTAAACATAAATCAAAACTAACTTGTCTCGGCTTTTCTTTTAAAAATGTACCATTTTGAAAATAATCGCCCATACATCCTGTATATATAAACGCACAAAAAAGAACTACCTGCCCTAAGTGCATTTTGCAGCTTTCAAAAGTTAAAATACGCTTGCAATGCCTGGTAGTTGCAAACGGCAATGAGGTGATATTTTCGTCAACTATTTCTTGGCTCTTGGTAATGTTTTGATGAAGTGAATTCGGAAGAACTTGCTTTACATCGACAACAGATGCACTGTATTCAAAACCAAATTTTCTAGAAGTTTTCTGTAGATTTCTTTGCTATCCTACTCGTTTTTATAATAGGTTTTAACAACCTACTAACAAACCAACTTTAGTTATTTGAAAAACCTTGTCTAAAACACCACTTCAAGATTTTAGAAGCATGTTGGCTAACTTATAGCTTAGGGGTGGACACAACCGCCAAATTTAGCAATATGGGTCGAGTGATACATCATTTTTTTACAGCGATAGATTACTTTTGATTGATTTGATGAATGATTCAACCAATGAATTGATTCGTTTTCCTAAAGGTGTTTCTGTCAAATTGTTAACGTTAATATTCTCGTGAATTGTTAGAGATGAACGTCTATTGTTGTTATTCACAATTCTTGTATCCGCTGTGATTTCTTCCATAACTGCATCTTCAATTGTAACTGTATCCTTTTGTTGCTCAATTTCTTCTAATTGCGGTAGATCATCATAATCAGTGCTGCCACTAGACGAATCTTCAGCATTAGGCTTTATTCAAGAATATTTATATTTTGAACTACTTTTAGCACGAACTTGTTCTTCACTTTTCTCATCTTCCTTATCTTCTGAGTCTTCATCATCCGTTCCATCGCTAGATTTTTGAGTAGTTTGTTACGTTAGTTTATTGGAAATAGTTAAAATAATACAATTTTTTTTTGGGGGGATGGCCTCAGATTACTCTATTAGCCACAAATAAAATAATACAATTATAATAATAATCATTATCAAAATTCTATTTCGTTACGCAGGTCATATATTTTTGATTAAATTATATATTGTCGGGGAAGTTTTGGGGCGACCAACCGATTTTTTTATGTCTTTTAACAGCAAGCTCCATTTGATCTCCAAACAGCCAGTGTATAACACGTTAAATTAATTAAATAATATAATTTTTATTACAATTTTCGTTTCTATTTTGAGATGTTGAAGTAGTGATTTAGTCTATAGGCAAAAAGGTACGTTTTCATTTTTATACACACAGTAGCAAATTGATCCGGACAAAGCAAGTAAGAAAAAGAAATGTGAACTAAGGCAAATTTTAAATGAACTGGCAAGCTCGATAATCGTCTTCTCTAATTGGGGCTTTCTCTTTAAAACGAGTAAAACTTTAGGAACGACAACACAAAATTTGTCGGCAGCTCTCTAATAAATGGTTTACCAGTTGAAATTCTCAATGTATTTGTTTTTTCTTGAATTCTTCACTCGAAAATGTATATTATTTATGACAAAAAAAGCATATGAATGAAATTTTAAACAATCTGAATTCCGACAAAATAACCGTGAGCGTGTGGGTTGCGAAATATGCTTAAGAAGCCTGCAGCTAAATAACAAATGATCTATGGCAAAAAATGCTAGCATATTTAATTCTAAACTTCCTGTAATTATCGCAAATTAAATTGTACAAAAGCAACAATTATAATTTACACAGAAAAGTGAGCGAGTGCATCCAAAAGAACTTTAAGATGTAAAGGCATGCAATGTGGGAAGATAGTTGACTAGGAATAACGCGCTATCGAGTATCATAGACAGTGGCCCACAACTCCGATAAAAATTATCAATTGCATGATCCTGCCAAAATTAAACTCTAGATAGAATGAGACAACCTGAAAACTCACTCTCCAGGAAGATCTAACCTAAAATGTTAAAAATCTGGTACATCAGGTTAGTCCCTCATTGTGCAACGGTTTTAAGTTACTCCTGACATTTTATCCACGTTCCTTGATAATAACAATAATAAAGTACTTTTATTGCATTATATCTGTCGTTACAAACATATAAATCTTAATTATTTAATGGAACTGGGCGAGTTTCAATACGGTGCTTTGCAAGCAAATAACCGTCTGTTCAACTAACCCATTGAAAAAACAAGCTTATGCTAAGTTGAAAAAAAAATACGTAAACAAATTACAAATATAAATACAAAAAGCAACTAAGAAAAAAGAACAATACTAAAAAAAAACAATAATTTATAATACTGGATCCGAATGCCATGAACAAGCATGCAGCCCCACATAATACACAGCAAGCCTCAACAAAAACCACTCCTGGTTTAGGCAATGAGTCTCAAGAATTTTCTCTTAAACACATTCTTCGTTTTAGCTTTCCTTAATTCTTGTGGCCAGGAATTTATGCATTTCGTGACGTTATTGGAAAAAGACCTCTTAAACACTTCGGTAGAATGAGCTGGTATATTTAAGTTATTTGGAAAACGTATATTTATATTATGAATGTCTGTTCCAAATGTAATTTTATTATAAAGATACGGTTGTATTTTATACCGAATAATCAAGAAATATCTCACAGACAGGTGTAAATGTCGTCTCGGTTGCATGTTAATCCAATGCGCTGACTCTTGTCAAATTTCCTGATACCAAAGACAAGTCGAAGACAGGAATTCTGGAGCTTTTGGATACGATCTATCAATTACTGTCAAACAGGAATCATAAATTCTATCGCAGTAATTCAAATGCGATAATACTAGTTTCTCACATAATGTTATTTTAAGTTTTCGAGTCAACAGCCGGCGATTGTGGACTAAAACTTTCAGAATCAAGTATGCTCTACACAACTAATGTGCCCCGAGAAGCGCAATTCATCGTCCATTACAAGGCTAAGGTTTCTGACCTTCCTCTGAAAATTAATGACTGTATTATTTATCCTTAAAGAGTTGCTGTACATATTCAAAAATGAAAACTTATCGGCCTTGCGGCCAAACAATATTGCAACAGACTTTCCTGCATTTAACCTAAGACAATGACTCTCAGCAAACTGCCTAAATGAATTTAAGTCGCAGTTGATCTGCGCGAGAGCAGTTGAAGATTCCTTTAATGGAAATACCAAATACAACTGATCAACAATTAAATTACGTATGACAGTTTTCAACAGGGTCGTGGAAAAATAATCTACCTATCCTAATTACTGTTTTTTTTCATCTCTCCTGACATTTTATTTGTAGAAACAAAGTACATATTATGTGGCGCTCCAAAAGCCTTTGGAATAACCAAATTTTAATGCAATTTTCTTTATGTACAACATACAAACACATAAGTGCATCATCTCTGCTCAATTTGTAGTTTCCCGTTAATTACAAAATTGATAGAATGCAACCAACTAAAACCTAAAGTACATAAACGTTTAAGGAAAGTTTGTCATCTACTTATGCACTAAATTTCCTGAATGCTAATATTGTGCACAAAACCAAAGTTAATTGAATTTTAATCAATCGTCTTGTTTGATGGTATGGAGCGTTTCTCTTTTAGATTCTCGAGGTTACTATATTAATTATACAGTAAAAACAAGCATAAATGAAATTCTAATTAGAAAAAATAGAGTCCATTCTGTGTTTAATTTATGGAAAATTAGAAAGGAGTTTTTGGAGAGGTAAAGTTGTTTAATAGTTTGAATTGGTAGGGTTTCAAAATAGGTTAAGTTACACACGAATGAAATTTTCTGCCATTTAGCTTCCCACATGACCACCGTGAATATGTACAAAAGTTTTAGTTGCGCATTTCTTTCAACAAAACGTTTGATACCGGATGTGTCGTGTAACAGTGGCTCATACCAACTTTCTTATTTTAAATGCAATACCCTGTATATTTTTAATAGTTGGATTCATTAGGAAGGTCTAGACACATTTCATGTTTTGGAAATATTAAGGGTTTTTAGATTTATTCTAAAAATTAACATCTAAAAAAGAAAAATCACAGAAATTGGATTTAGGACACTTAAAAACTAATAATTTTTATTTGTTGATAATTAAAAAAAAGCATTAATGTCAGTGTAGGAGATGTTCCAAATTTTCGCCGCGAATGTTTTGGCAACATCCTAATCTTTAGAAATTTTTTCTTACGTTACGTAACATCTCCGGCGTGCCGATCAAATTGCAAGGGTTATCCATGATCTTAAGTCAGCTAAGTCGGACGGTTTAGTTTTGTATACCACACTTTAGACACATCTCCATAAGAAAAAGTCGAATGACGTCAGATCGGGATCGATTCCAGCGATTCTCGCCGCTCTATCCACCGATTTGGAAGTATTTAGTTGAGGTACTGCCGGACATTGATTTGGTTGCAGTGGTCTTGCTGAAACCATATCGCTGGAACTTGTGGGTTTGCTGGATCAGGATATCAGTATGTCTAAGTTGGCATGACATTATTTTGGACCAGTGCTAAATTATTATCGCTGCGCCGTTCAAATTCCCATCAATAAAAAATGGACCGATGATATGATCTCCAACAATTCCTGCCCAAACGTTAATCTTTTCAGGGTATTGGGTTGGATTGGTTGGTTCGTCTTTCATCAAGTGAGGATTTTCCGGTAACCAATAACCACAATTTTGACGATTGGTGTAAACGTGAAGTGTAAAGGTGCACTCATCAGAAAATAAAAGACATTCTAATTGGATCATATTGTTATCTAACATTGCCATCATTTGTTCACAAAAATACGTTCTCCTATCACAATCCTCTTTCATGAGCTCCTGAGTTAGTATCATATAGGGGTGCATTTTATTTCATTTTAGTAGGTATTCGAAAAATCGTGGAAATATTAACATATAATAGGTATACAGTTTTTTTATAATTACTCTTTCTTGGTATGAGGTTCCACTTTAAACAAATTGTAGTTGAAATAATTTTTGTTATTTTTTTTATATGTATACAATGTTTCGGCAACGCGTAATCGCCTTCTTCAGGTATATTCTAATCGTTTCCCATTCATCACAAGTATTCAATTTTACATACATTAAGATTTGTCCGAGATAGAAGAAAAGAAAGAATTCCATTTATAAAATAATAACGTAGAGTTTAAGAAACAAGAAAAATATATATAATATACAGAGTGAATCACCACGGGCTCCACGGAGCTTTATGGCGTAAATGGATAAATATATTTAAATATTATTTCCTGGTTTGTATAAATGCAAAGCCAAGAATCATAAAAATCTAGTCCAATAGATGGCCGTTTCGTCGATCCATGACTCATCAGGGATCGTGGGTCCAGTAGAGATGTCGCCACGAGATATATTTTTACTGATAATTATATTCTTGGATTCAGTATGAGGTATTTGCCTAAAAACTAAATACCTACAGTGGTTTTTAGGATTTTCGCATAACATAAACTTGATTGTCGTCAAATAACATTAATTTTGACAAAAGTGTTTTCGACTGTAAATCCTTTATACGAGTATAAAGATTGAAATTACAATGTCCTTATTTAATTTGAAAAATCTTGTATTGTTTAAGCTAGCCAAATTTGTCAATGATTCAAAGTTATTCCGGTAGTTTTGATAGTTTGCTATTTTTATTAAACTGGTATTGTAATTACATTATATAATTTGTAGAAGCGATATGAACTATTAACACATTTTGGCACCAATGTGTCAGTTTTGTCTTGCTAGAGTGAATTTTCGAAAGAACCACATAACTTCATAAAAATTTGATGCAAAGTCGACTAAAGTAGGAAAAGACTTTGCTACTAGCCCTAATTTTAATAAGAATAATAGCTAAGTAAGATATAATAATTATGTATGTATTTTGACACAAATTTTGATTATATTTTGCTTTACAATATTAAAGTACATGAAGTAGTATATATATAAAAGAAGGAAATTCGTTGTAAAATTTTTATTTTCTGTCACAAAAGTACAGCCCCTCAGTTGTCCGAAATGCCATTAAAAGCTTTAAGTTATAATTAAATAGTGCGGATACTATTAGAACCGTCCCATCTCAAAAGGACGATATAGTGTCAACTGAAGAGAATATTGCGACTATGTGAGTGTTACACAACGCGTATACATAGATAGAAGCAGGTCAGGATTTAATTTAAATATTCAGTGCATTACTTTATTTTATAGAAAATATAATCTAAAAATTTGTTTCAGTATGTATTCGAACGTGGTTAAAGTATCTTTAGGGAAAGGGTTGATACCGCAGACAGGAAAACATCATCATGCTTTGCAAATTTTTATCATTTAAAGCTGGATGAGCTTGTTTCCTTGCTATTTGTATGGCTTTGGGAAGGCTACGGTTCTATCATCGGATATCTATGATATTTAACAGGTAGTCTTAGACTCTTGGGTTACACGTGGTTGCTATAATTTTTTTGTTGGTAAAAAGGGCGTCTGTAGACTAGTTCTTAAGTTTTTAAGGACATCATCGATGGTATTACAAATTAAAACACTAGCCGAAAGGCAATGAATTATATTTGAATCTATTAAATTAAAAAGGAATATACTATTATTTCATACATTTAGCGCAAGCCACCGTTTTATATGTTAGTTGAGTAATAGCAGCTTTAAAATGGCTATTTTCCGGCTTTGCTTTCATATATAATTGAGTTTTAAAAGTTGCTTAAATTCAAACATATAACTTCTATTTTAAATTCGGTCCTGTAATATGAGTGTGAGTGCGCCGAACAGATAATGTAACTGAATTTGGTATAAAAAGCCCGGCCAACGAGCGACAGCACACTAACTGCATTAGGGCCCAGTACACTTTCGGTTAATAGGCTGCTTTCAGGACTGCCATGTCCTGTAATGGACTATATTGTGTAGCAGAAAATACAAGTATGAAATATCCAGAATAGTGTGTATATGAATTGAGTGCAGGGTGACCAAAATTATTGTTGGTCGGTCTCGGCCTTTATCAAGCCTTTTTTATAACTGTGTCTGTATGTATGTAACTGGAAATATTGTAAAGGAACAGTTTTTGACGATATACGTGCTCTATGTCCATAAAGCTTTTATAGTGACTTCGTTGTTAATTAAATTGAACCTATAACGTGATTAAAAAAGTATAAAACTTCCTATACTATAGAAAATAACATACGAACATTTTTGTTACAAATCAGGGTCTGTAAATTGAAATTTTTTAGTAGGAAGTTTTCAAAAAAGAAATGTGTGAGTTTGAGCGGTAACTTGCGATTCATCCATATTAATGAATTCATTAAAGATGATATTATTCCAGTTTCATGGCTTCGCTTGCTACTTGATAGTATAAATTCAACCTTCCATGTACCTATTGAAAAATTCTCACGGAATTACATGCCTCATTAAATAATGTAATAGGAAGGATTCATAATTTAGTTACATGACAAAATAATTTCCATACATCGACCTTAATTTGCGTTTATATTTGTGGCTCTTTCCCGTCTCAACTCGAGTTTCCTATATACCAACAGGAGCAAAATTATTAATATTTAGTTAGGCCTACAAGCACCAAAATACACACAGCGTAATTAAATTAACCAGCAAGTTGTCTACTGTCGTACGAAAATTTGATTTTCATGTCAAATAGGTATAAACATCATCAACAAGATGTCAGCAGACAAATAATATAGAATATGACTTAGAACATGCTTAAAATTATACACAATTAAATCAACGTTAGAACAAACAAATCAAAACTCCTGATTTCTACTCATAATTCGATTGTGGTGACTTGTAATCAGCTGACATATAAAACGTATAGTAATAACTATGATAAATGTTGTTATTTTAAAATCTTATTCAGAGGATTTTGATACATAATAAACAACTGGTGTTACATTATTCCATCAGGCATTTCGTTTATTTATTATTTATGCACTTGAGGTGCTTACGATTTGATAGGCTCGTCATTACAACCAGTATCTGTGTGAACACAGAACAATAATTTCAATGTAAATAACCTGTCATGACAAACAGTGCACAAAACAAATTAAAAAAAAAAATTAAACACAAACACTGCATTTTGACTTTGAGTTCTTCATTATGACAATTATTGTGTCAACAAAAAGCACGGATTTATTTCATGTAACAGAAGCCTCTCACCTTAATTATCTAAATAACACATCATACGCATATTGAATAAAACTCACATGAAAGGCTTTATTTGTATACAGAAAACTGGTAAAAGACAATAGCATATTGTATTTCAACTTCATCATTTAAGCTTCTTCTTATGTAGAACGAAAAACCCAAATTTTCTTTTGTATGATATCAGATATGTCAGGTTTCGCCGAAACTTTTGCTTTCGCACAACTTCGTATCATCTTACAAGAACTCGTCCTAAATAGGTTACATACTTATACCGGTTATGAACGTAAATGAAGTCGTAGCAACTAAGAAAAAGTTTTTCTTTGTAAAACTAATTTTGTAGGTATTACAGCAAAATTTTAATAGAAATAAATACCCAGTGTTAGAAGAAAGTTTTTGAATCTTCGAAGTAGTATGAAGAATATTATTATTATATTCATAATATTAAATATGCGATTGTATGTTTATGGCTTTGGAGAAATCTAATCTATATTAAAAAATTATACAGGGTGTCCCTAAAGCGTACCGGCGCCATCTTTTTTTTATTTAGTAAAACAGAAGAGCTTTTATTTTATCGGATACATTTATCTTTGTAACGATATAATTTTGCCTTCTGTCTCCCGATTTTGTATGTCAGTTTTTCGAGTAAGAATACTGATGTAAAAATTTTGAGTTTAAAAAAAAATGTATCCTTGAAAAGCTCATGTTTTTTTTTTGACAGAATAACACACAAACAAAAACCATTCAAATATAGTAGGTAATAATAAAAAAACTACGCAAACAACTTATCCTTCTAATATAACTCCGAAGTGTAGGAGATCACGCACACATGCAATGCACTCCACCTGATAAAAATCTGCCGCGAGTCACATAACCCGTCGTCATGGCAACCGATATATATATATATAACGTAAACATAGGCAGGCCGGCGCGCGACTCAGGCTATTTTACGATCCGTCCTTCATTTGTAATACCTACACTCGTTTTTGGAGGCTGGCGGGACTCTCGCGCCAGTAGTTAATTTTTTATTAATGCGGCAGTAAGTATTCTTTGTTAATGGAAGAAAAATCGCCCCAGGCAGCGGTTCATGTTCATAAACTTTAAATTGCATTTTGTCTCTTTACAAATAAACACTATATACATTGAAAAATATTAGTATATATATTTTTGTTTTTAGTATTTATTTTTGGTGAAGTGGCACTTTATCTACTACATCTGAATAGCCGCCACTGCAACCTAGGAATATTTTGAAAACGTCATTCAATCAGTAGTGGTTGCTAGTGTGCTGCCACCATAGGCACATTCAATTTCTTTACACACAATGTAGAAAATATTCCGGTTTCTTAAATAGAGTATTTTTTTGTTTTTAACCGTTTCTGAAAACCTCTGTAGATATTTTTCAATCCAAACCAGATTCTAAGAGGGCAAAAAAATGCGAAAATTTTTCCCTATTAAGCTCAAGTGAAACTCATACGGTTTCTAAAATCCTGTATATTTCAATAAAGTACAGCTTTCCGAAAAGCAATAATTATTTTTCGCACATAAAAAGCTTCCAGAATGCAAAAAAAAAATGGAGCGACCAAGTACTACCCAATTAACTGTCAGTGACACTATTGAGTTTTCATACACATGGGGCAATATCAGAACCATATTATTTCTACAAAAAATCGTGATATGGGTTCTCTTTTATTTGCGGAATATATAAGAAAAGCGACTTAACAAAGTGTAGAAGTATGTGTTATGATATAAGCCATGACACAACTTTCAAACTTATACTTAATGGAAATAAACTCCTCTAGATCCTTCTCTCACTGATATTCTCGTTCGTTGCTGTTTGGAATTCTGTAAATTTCACAATAGAATCCTTAACTATGAAGTTTGCGCTTTGAATTTAATATAAAATCATGCTACTATTAGGGTTAATTATAATATACATCCAAGACACTAGTGGTTATAAAGTTTGAATTGATATTACGCCAAACACAACGCCGATTCAAACCAAGTCGAAACTATTTGTGTCACAACACCTAAAATATTCACCTTATGGTATGACAGAAGAATGTACAATTTGGAGAGATTGAATATGTTTAACCGAAGTTAATAAAAATAACTCTAAATTGTTTTAGATTTACTTCATAACATAAAGGGTATCTCAAATTTCATGTATATGATTGAGGGCTATGTGTAGTCGAAGTTTTTAATAGAGTTGATTTGATGCATATTTGATATTATATAAGAAAATAAAATTAATTGTCATAAAAACTAAATTGAAAGTATTGACTAACAAACTTACGATTTTTGTACTAATAATAATATATAATATACGACAATAACCGTTCAACTGGGATCGTCATAATATCATCAACATTTGAACTATTACCATAATTGTATTATCCCTTTTAAAAATGACAAGTGATAATAAAATTATTGAATATGGATTGCCTTGTCTCTCGTAAAATGTAAAATTGACAAAACAAGATGAATAATTTAGGCGAAACCCGGCGCATTCAAATATTATTTTATGATAGGATGTGGTGATCCAAATAGAACTCAAAATGAGGTTTGTTAAATGAAATGAACGTCAGCAAATATCTCCTGAAATGGTAAGAAATGTGATCAAAGAATGTGAATTACGGCGTACTTACTGTCAAATCCTTTAATTAAGATATAGACCATCATAGTTGGTATTCTCTGAAAACGTAGTTATTATATTGTATTATGTTTCGTTAAACAATATTCGTAATAGTTTTTATGTAAATAAAAAGTTTATCTCAAAATGTACACTTCAAAATATAGCATGTTCCAAATAAAAAATTACTGGTTTAGCCGTACTTGGCTAGACTTAGCTTAGCTATTCATTTACTGACAATCGAGATAACCCGCCAAACCCTCGGAATTAAGCTACCGTGTAGATTTGGAAAGCGTCTTTTGTAGATACTATGTTTACACTTTTTTTAATGCGTTCTTTTTGACAAGTGATCAAACTATTCTTTGAGTAATACGTCTAACCAAATTTAAATACGTATTTAGCATTATATGCATGATATCACCGATGAAAGTTGTAGAATTTCAGTACGCTACGTTTGCTGGCGCTTATTATCCCAACTTTAGACAATAAGGTAAAAGGGGTTGAAATCCAGTCGGCTGTTGCCAGCATTCAATAAGTTATTCTCCTGCAATATTATTACTTCAACTTCAGTAATGCATGAATTTAATTGGATGCAATTATTATGGAAATTATATGAGGTAATTGGTGACGAAGTTCGATTGAACGACTGAAGTTTTAAAGTATTTTAAGTTTAAGATGCCAAGCAGTAAGTAGTATGCGTATGCCTGACCACGCTGTAAAGCAGCATACTTAGCCAAAATAATGTATTCAGTAATATTACTGGCAAAAAACAACAATATCGCCACGTTACGCAAGATCTGGAAAATAAATTTATAATGGTAGGGCCTAACCTAAATATGAATCACAAGCACACCAACATTTTAAATATAATTTTGTATATTCAGGGTGAACCAAACAAACGCTATATATAAGATGAAAGTTATGTTTTTTGTGTTGTTATATTTTATTACATCTTTTCTTTAATTTCTGTAAATTTTGGAATTACTATAATAATTAATATTCAATAAATAAATAAAAATATCACCACTGATAAGTCGTGGATCGACGAAACGGCCGTCTGGTGAAAGCATGGCAGTGTGAAACAAATTTCCAATATAACTTAAAGTTTTGTTGTTTCTTAAATAAAGCCTCCCTGCTAGGGGATTCTGGCGCATCTAGTGTTGGCAATAGGATATAATGAAGTTGTTACTTCTTGTCCGGCCATCGTTTGTGATCTGTGTTTCACCCGGCATTTTGCTGGTTCACGCTAGATGTCGCCAAAAACATTCTGTCTCAAATAAATAAAAACTAAAGCTTAATATTATGTAGTACAGCGATTGTAAAATTACGTTACAATCATATGCTTTAAAGTTTTGAAATGTTTTTAATTCACTAATTCACATGTTTTTATAATAATAACAATACATAACCTAAAACTGCTCCATCGTAGACAAATTCACAATCGTAAACAATTTTTTCGTACAAAGATCAGTGCAAGATAGGTGCCTAGAATGCTCAGCCCACCACTAAAACAAGAGCGCGTTGAATGTCCTCATGCGCTTTTGGATCTCGCGAAACGAAATTTGGGTCCATCATTATGATCTTGAGTCCAAGCAGGATTCCATACATTTTTTCACAACGATTAAAAACCCTCTGGTCCGATTATTGGCACTTTACCTCCATAATTATTGTGGTTAAGCTTTACCACAATTAGGCGAAACAGATATTCTGGACCAGTCAAGCGAATTAATAAGTTTAAATATAAATAAATGAAAACCTGAACTTAAAGAGCAATCTGTTGTCGATTCCTGTTGTTGGAAAATTGTGCCTATCATTTAAAAAACTATGATGATTTAAAAATTTCATTGTACGCCCTCAACTTATAGATAGGAGTCTGATAAAGAGAAGTCTACACAACGGAGGCATACTCAAACGTACTCCTGACTAATGATTAGATACCCAGAAATACTGATGTTGCTCTTAATAAAAAATTGCAAAAAGTACTTTGGAAAATGGTCGTTATGTGTTGAGGAATCAAATTATACCATAAGATATCTCGTTTGCGTAAAGCTAATCAAAGATGCTCCATGAATCATGTGGACTACGAGCCTACGATATATTATTTATGGATTAATAATTATTTACAAAGTCCTACATTTTTTAAAATAACTATCTTCTCGAACACTATTAGAAAAAGGTACTAAAGGTAGGCATTAAAGCAAGGTTAATTTTTTAGAGCAAAATAATTTACTTTTTTTTTAAACACCCTGTATATTCGCAATTATTTTCAACATGTAACATTAATTGATTAAATTTAAAGCTCGTCATAAAATAATATGTGAGAAAAAAAATAATATCAATGCATTTTTATAACAATATTAAAAAAAATTAAACTTTAACTATTAACCTGAGAATTATGGAATTATATGGTAAAACCGTATATCCATTCATACTTGTTACAAGCATCACGAATGTTCGAAAATGAGAAAAAAAGCATCATGCCTAGTTTACAAGTGGTCGATTCAACAGGTGAAAATCGTTTATTTGCAACATAGTCCCAAGAGTTCATTTTACACACCGGGCTGTTTATGCATAAGTGATAAAGGTCTATTATTGTTTTGCGCATGGAATAAAAACTGTTCCTTTATGGTTGCTCTAGTTCTTAGGGCTTACCTGCTGGTAAGGTATTAAATATCTTCTATAATAGGAATCAACGAAAGTTGAAAACATTTTGTATATTAATGATAATTAGATCTAATAAAACTTATAAACAAAATAGGTCACACTGTTGGGCTATGTATTGTTTGTATTAATAATGAAAATGATTTCGCGTTTTAAAAAATGAAAAAGGTAATACTTTTGATAGACAGAAACATATATAATTCATTAACTTGTCTAAAACAGCAACAGCCAAAGGGTCATTTTAAATTTGATAAAATTACAACACAGTAAAACATTTTAAATATTATTTTTCTCATTTGTTGTTTTGCTGAGGTTTGGCTCAAAAATTATTAAGGAGAGAGTTTTTATTATATAAAACACATTATTTCTTAACGTACCATAATGATATAACTATAATTAGTTACAAATATTAATAATGACAAAATAAAAATTGAGTTATCGATTACCATTATTTGATTATAGGCATTTACATGATTTTTAAATGCGTATCAAACAAAAAAACTATCTATGAGGAAGACCACAGAATTACAACAGACATCACGATGTGACATTATTATATTGTGCAACGAACATGAAATGACAAATATTTCCGACGAGTATGATCGTTTGCAGCATGAGCCGCTGCAAACCATACGAGTAGGAAATGGCCATTTCATGAGATTTTCACACTATACTTTTTGTACGACTGTTTTAATATACAGGATTGCTTTTGAATAATTAAATATCATAATTTTTAGGAAAATATTTGTTTCTCGAAACTTACTTATATACTCGCCCTGTTGGCGTAAGCCTAAATACGATGAGGTGGTCTACATGAAACTAAGAGATTCAATTAAAATTTCGCCTAATATTATGAATATGTGCATTTTCCACGAAAACGTCAAGAGTTATCCATAGGAAATCATTATAATATTTGACAGATAATTACTTTGTGCATCTAATTTTGACCTCATATACCGAGTGTTGCGTTTGAAATAAACAAGTTATTTAGAATTAAACTTTACGTTCATTTAACTTATATTATTGGACACCCTGTATGTAGTATTGGGGGTTTTTTATATTTGGCGTAACAAGTGATGAGTGGGTATATTTATCAGGCCAGACTGGCTTAAAAAGAACAAACGAATAGGTGTGAATTTTTTCATTGAAATTATGTCTATATTTTTATAAAAATTAAAATATTTAAAAAACTGTCAGGTTTAGGTGAGATGTACTTTAATGAAAGTTAGGTTTATTTTGAACGGGTAATCTAAAAATATATTCATATACAGGGCATTCCATTTAAAAAAAGCAACTATAGTTCATTTCTTATATTGTGAATTTATACAGGGTGTCGTATAAATTCACAATATTCACAATACTTTTTAAAATGTAGCCATAAATTATTATTATCAAACCCGTGGATAAAACTTTAAGGAAATTAAATAGTTTAGTCACAATATTCCCTGTCGTATGGCCTGTATAAATAGCTTTTTCATAACCCATGCTGCTTTTGTCAGTATCAGGAAATTTACCCGCACATTTTTAAATATTTCAACTAGTGGAAATTAAAAACAGCATTACAATGTACTTCATTTTCAAATTATGATTGAACATAAATATAATAAAGGCATTTAAAGACAGCCAGTCGAAGAAAAATATAGTTTTAGTGCCTAAAAAATTTATAACGTCCATCAGAGAATAATTTAAATAAATCACCGAATTAGTTATTTGAAAGGTAATAGGAGTTGTGAAAATCCATAATAACCTAGCTAAAAAACAAAGTACCTTTTACTGTCATTTAGAGCACAAAGCAGCACTAGAAAATTTCAGTGCATTGATCGCGTATAGGTATTTTTCGAACACAAATGTTCGCTGCGGACTGATTTTCATTTTTCTGAATACCTACCATCATTCTATAAAGTAACTCACTA
Organism: Apoderus coryli; assembly: GCA_911728435.2. Lineage (NCBI taxonomy): Eukaryota > Metazoa > Arthropoda > Insecta > Coleoptera > Attelabidae > Apoderus > Apoderus coryli. The sequence continues at coordinate 13,114,344 of OU452200.1, read as the reverse complement.
GTTGTTAAAATCTTATAAAGAATCAAAAAAATTAATAATATCCATAAGAAAAACATAATATGCAATTACGTGTATCTACTACACCATCGACTATCTGTTACGTCAAAAAACAGGCAACTTAAATCCAAAAGTGACTTTTGCCAGCATTTCTTCCAAAAACTTTTCCTGCAAAATGAGGTATGAATCCACAATATATTTTTATACTTCCATAAAAATTTTACGTGTTCTAGAAGATTGTCTATTTTACTGCAAAGTATTGTTAATATAAAGATTAAAATATTTCAAATTTAAACTACCCCTCAAGCCCTCAATATTTATAGTTTTCGACTCCTAACAATCTGCTCAAAGTTCATATTGCTGTGAACTCGGTATGCGCAAATCTCAAAAATACTCGTACTCTTGACAATCACACTTTTTTTTGTGCAATTAAATTTACATCAACAAGGCTTTTCAGTCACTGTCAAACTGAAATTCGCGTAAACAGCCACGAGGACTGCACGCTGAAAACTGGCCAAATTTATATTTATTCTAGGGCTGCACAGAAAAACTTAAACTAACAAATTGTCATTTAACTTTGTTCAACTTTAGGTACTAACTTCTACAAATGAACTTGTCTTATCATGATATTAGTCCTATTAGTCTTTATTCACAAAACAGCTGAATGAAACAAAATCTGCAAAACATATCCACTTGGCATTTCTTGTCTAATGATAAATTTCTCTCAAGCAAAATGCCAAATCACTTTCATTTTTTATTCATTTTTATCTGTTACCCTTTCCAAATCGATTAAGCGTTCAATTGTGCCCGCCGGCTCGGCTTATTGCCCATTTCGATATAGAAAACGTTGAAAATCACGACAAGAAAATAGTTTTTAGGAAGCAACAGGCAAGAACTGGCTTTGCCTGCTTCCTTCTCTATAGGAAGCAACTGGTTGCTGGCGAACGCAGGCCGTGTTTCACAGAAATATTGTTACACATGCAGTGTGGTCGTAAAAATTGGCAGCTGTCCAGCCAAGCGGTTACAAAATTTTATTGGATATTAGACTTGCATCCACAGAGATTTAAATGTATTCCCTTCATATATTTTTACACAAATTTAGTAATTATTGTACTATAATATTATTTATTAAGGAAATTCTATTAGTTGAAGGCAGTCTGTTGTAAAGAATTGTTTGTACCAATTTAGACCAACATATGGACGGATAAGAATTTGTATATTTAATTACTGAAATAGGGTATACAGGGTGTTTCGTAGTGAAACCGACATACGTTAACAGTGGAAAGAGGGAACGCAGATGACTCAAAATATACCATTCTTAATGGGTGTGCTGACCTCCATTTTCTCATTGTTGCCATTTTCTTTTATATGCCATGTTGTAGATGACCTTGATATTTGGCATGTATTTTGAACTAAATATGTCTAAGCACCTGCGACGACAAGTAGAATAAAAAATCCAGGACCGGATTGAAAAATGACTAGTTTATTGTGTCGACCCCAAAACAACACCCTGATATCCGAAAATTTCCAGTGCGTTTACAGATTCCAAAACTCCATAAAAATCTGAAGTAAATAGTGTCATATTGTTGCATGTTAGTGAAAATTCTTTTTGCATTGTGTCTCTGTGAAAGATGCCACATAGGTCAGACCTATGAATATGTCAGCAGCATTTCTTCGTCGCTTTATGTTTGTAGGCTAAATGATTCCACATTCAAACAAATAAATTGATATTCGACACATCTAAAACATTTATCAAATGTTTGAGAAACTGTCAATAGTTCGGCTCGGTATAGGCAATTTTTTCGGGTGAAATTCTTGCGCGGGTAATTCACGCTCACATTTGTTAATATTCTATGTAGTAATTTTCGTAATTAAACATCTATATTTTACAGTCACGACCATAAAGTAATTTCATGCGCCGAGGCGCCATCTCTTTACTCTACCAACAATTTATCTCGCCTGATTAGTTTTTCTTGGATTAATTGCTTCAATTGTTTTTCCCGTTCCTACCTCTGCATATTCGTCTTGGGCTGAATTTCAATTTAAAAGCACTTTTACTTATAAAACAACGACTTTTACGTATCCGCGCATTTCTCCTCCTCTAGATTGTTCTTCCTTTTATACGGACGGCTTTTCTTTACCCGTGTTCTAAACAGTTTAGAAGCGTTACTCCCATAATTAAATACAAAAGTTATAAAACTTAGGGAAACACTGTTATGCTACCCGTTTTGTATCGTTATTGGTTTATTTGATGGCCAAAAACCCCAATTTTGGGTAAGGCTAGAATTACAAATATTTCACATACCAAGGAGAGTTTATAATAAACATAATATTATGTAACAACACAAAATTAAATTTTGTTTTACTTAAATTTTTATTTACAATGATCTTCACTATTATAATAATTTATTAGCATATATTTTAATATTATTTTATTTTTGGGTTTTTTTTGAGGTTCGATTGAAATATGTTGTTTTTTAAAAATGGTGTATTTCACCTATCGTCAGTTTATTTAAAAATAAATATGTACTATTTCTACAACGTTTCGGCACTTTTACGTTGCTTTCATCAGGTACATTTTCTAAAAAAAAATAATACAGAACAGATCAGACATATTATGAACAAACAAAACATATATATATATATATAATATAGAATTGGAACAGTTACATCATTAGGTTGTTTTAAAATTTCTTTCTTCTTAAAATAGTACACACAAACAACCCAAAAACAAAACAGTCCCAAATTTTCATTATATTAAAAATCTTGTTGTTTTATGTACACTGTACATGTTTAAATTTAAAATAATTAGTTTATAAAAATATGAATGGAAAATGCGTGGGCAGTATCTGGTACTAACTTTTTTTTCCGCTCTCTTTTTTATTGTTGCAATTTTTTTTGGATGGAATTTTTGGTGACTAGAATATTGTATATTTTTGTATTGTGTATTTGTGTATTTTGTGACTGTTTTGTTTTTGGTTTGTTTGTATATATTATTTAAAGAAGAAAGAAATTTTAAAACAACCTAATGATGTAAGTGTTCCAATTCTATATTATATACGTTATATGTTTTGTTTGTTCATAATATGTCTGACCTGTCCTGTATTATTTTTTTTTAGAAAATGTACCTGACGAAGGCAACGTGAAAGTGCCGAAACGTTGTAGAAATAGTCTATATTTATTTTTAAATAAACTGACAATGTGTGAAATACACCATTTTTAAAAAACAACATTTTTCAATCGAACCTAAAAAGAAAACCCAAAAATAAAATAATATTAAAATAGAAGTCAAAAGGGTCAAGAAAAACTATTTAAAAATTAGCATATATTTCGATTTTAACACATTTTTTATACTTTAGTCCCCGTTTCGTTTCTTGGACGCCTTTTGGATACTAATTGTTTTTGCTGCAATCAAACTAGTTCAATATTAAAAAATCATTATTATTTTATTTTATTTGGATTGAATTTATTGTTCTTTTAGGACATGGAGTTTCTTCTGCGCAACGTTTCGCGATCTTTTAATCGCTTCTTCAGACTACAATGATTTCTACACCAAACTGTAGTTAAAACTATGGCGTTATACATCTGACAAACCTTGTTTGTTGTGATAACGCCACAGTTTGGTGAGTTAAAAAGTAATAATAATATTCTCCTACAGCTTAGCTTCAGAAAAACTAATTTTAAATCTTAATATAAATATAATAAGATATACAAGAATATTCCATTTAGACATTGATGAATTGCACTACAATCGAAGTTTCTTGAATAATAGAAACATTTAGAATAAAACCTCTTAGCATATCTTTAAAATATGAGAATTACCTAATACTTAAACTGTAAGTCGCCTCGTACGTATTTTATGAAAGATACGTACCTACCTAAATGGCAACAAAAAAAAACATTTTTTTTAACCAACTATTTACTTATTTCAAAAATGTGTCATGATATTCAACTACTCACGTTTACAAGAGCCTCTTTATTTCAAGTTTTAATGAAAATAAAAATATATACGTATTTGTATACAAAAGCTACATTCTCACATTACGTTACGCTATCAGAAAGCAAACAAGTGGTTGAGATTATTTATGGTTTCTATTCTTGCTCGCGTTCTCCACGGCAATTAAATATCAACCGTTTTTTCCCCATTATAGAGTCAATTGGATTGATGTAATAAATGGTTTTTCAAACTAATGACTTTTTTTAGTGACAGATGTAAACAGATTGGATTTAGGAGACTTTGCTTATAAAACAACGTTTAATACCATTTTGTTCCTGGATATATCCTTTTAAAAAGAAACTTGCGAATATATCAGATGTTAAAACTTTTGAAATAGTGGGATATTTACGAAGAAGGGCCCATATTTACGTCATTATCTTTTAATGTTTGATACGTTAAGTCAATGACAACTTGTTCCATTAAATATTTCCTCAAATTGGATTATTGAATACTTAGTTGCGGAATAGAAAATAAAAATGCAATATAATATATACTTCTCAGATCTATAACTAAATCATAAAAAATGTTGAACCTTTCGCAAAACAAAGCCCCGAAACTTTCTCATCATTGGGAAAAATAATAATCGCTAGGGGCCATCTACACTATAAGGTCAGTCATAAATATGTAAGCGTGTAATAAGAGCATGTCCTGTTACCAAGAACCTTTCATCAATTTTCGTCTTCTTTTTTATGTGATTGCTTCTTTTCACTGTCCTACGCTTTGTATTCTCCAGGTCTAAAAGTGTCTTTATAATATATCAATACGATTCCTTCTGAGTCCCAAAAGATGATTGCCATGAGATTTCCAGCTGACTGGATGATCTTAACCTTTTGGGGCAGTGGTGAGGCATAGAACATTTCATAACTTTACATATTCCCGTTCCCTACAACTTCCATCCGTACCATTCGTCGGAATTAAAAACGCATCCCATAAATTCTGAAAACTATGGTTCATCAAAAGCATTTGATGGCATAAATTATTATTAAAAACGATTTTTCATTGTTTTAGGTAAGTCGTTATGCAACTATAAGACCATCTTTCAGCTACAATACCTGAGTACTTTGTAGAATGGAAATTTGGTAAAGTATAAAATAATATTGTTTTTAATTTATAAGAAGGGTTTTCCGCTTTACTGAAGAGCAACCTTCAATTTTTAATTATTCGAAAGCAATTAATTATTATTAGTTCATTTTATACTTACAATTATGCACTTAAAATCGTTTTCTAGTGCTAGTGTCAACGTAAGTTAATTAAAAAGGGGACAACGTGCGAAATCATACAACGTAATTCACAACCGATGGTAGGTTAGAAGTTTATGGAAAACGAAACTCAGGATTTTGCTGAAAATTTGGCATCTTACATTTTCTTAGCTGTTTTATCGATCTAAAATATTCTCAACATTGCGACGTTGTCGTTTCTTTACGAACTTCAAGGCCATACAGGGCGGGCTAAAATTACTATTATTTTTGTTTCTCATAAAAGGGTTCAAAAGTTCGTTTGTTACCTCATAATTTGAAGAAATATTCAAAATATTTTAAGCTGACATAACGTTATTGTACTTTGTATTTAGTGGACTGTATGTGTCACTTCTTTGTTTCCTTATTTAATAGAGGTTATCTGCGATTAATGTGTAGTAATAGGGAGAGCAACTGAATTAACTCTGTTGTCAAAGATATTACACTGTTGCCAATAGTTCTCACACAACATTACACTGTAGCCTATAATTTAATAATTGTGCGTAATTTTACAGAAGAACTAAACATGTTTACAAGAGAATATTAATAAAAAATTTAACAAATCAAATACTAGTTTTCGAAAATTAATCCATAATGATGAGGCGTGAAATTGTTATGAAATGAAAATGCGTCTACTCCACAATATAGTATGCTTATAATTAAATCAACCATATGTTTCGAGAGTAAATACTGTCATCATCAGTGGTATTTTTTAATGGGATTAGTACCCAAATAATGCAAAAAATTTTCAAAGACAGTTTAGTTCGTTTGAAACTTCTAAAAAAAATTTTTGCACGCTCTTATTTTAAAATTGATAAGAACCCATGTCCTGTTAGCTTTCTATTCACCTTCCTTCGGTTTGACCCCTTTTATCAATAACAAATATATTAGTAATTTTATGAGTTGCTTGTTACATAATGTAACAAGACTTTAAGTTATTATTATTATTTGTTTTACACTACCAGCTTTCACCAGACGGTTGATCAACCACTCATCAGTGGTGATCGGCAGGCACTGTGACCCACTGTTGTCACAAATATTAGTATTAGTAATGTTACCTGTCATAATATGGGGTCGATTGACGTAAATTAAATACGCCGGGTCTGGCTAAGCCACGATCAAAATACCAATTTATCATTGATTGAGATTATTAATTTACCTACATAAGTTATATGAGGGACATGTTTTGGTCTATATTTAACAAAATTAATTTTTATTTCGAAAACCGATAAAGATTGTTCTAGCACAATATTAATATATCATAAAAGGAAAGATTTTAAAACAAAATATTTAAAATATACCGCTATATCAAGGACGCACATATCACCGGGCATCAGTTCGGTGCGCCGCCCTGGGGCCCAGTGTTCAAAAAGGTCGCACGATGCTGCGGATTTTTAAGTATTTGTGAAGTACAATAACTTAATAATTATTAAGAGACATTCAGTTCAATCAATAAGTGCTCACTGTTCTCGGTTCTTATATCGACAATACCGCCCATGCCTTAATTCGTTGAGACCGTTATTTGGCAACACTAAACCTGCTTGATGGCCTTAATGCAATAGCGGCGCTGTTGTGCGAAATCGGTAATTCCCCGAATCTCAGAAAGAGCTGTTTGTAGGTTATAGGTTAGGTATATTCTCATGATTGCCACTATTCCCAGGCCAGTTTGTTATTATTTTTTATATATATATATTTTATATTTTTTATATATATAAAAACCAAGTATCCGCTTGCTCTTCACACTTTGAAAGAACTTGTACTACCACATAAGTTAGATTAGTTGGTAAATCCACTCACATCAAAGATCGGTTAACTACCACGAACATCAAATGCTATATACTGATAAACTACATTGCATCCCTTTTGTAAATATAAACTCAAATCTCAACACTATACCAACAAGCATCGATATGTCATATGCCAAATAATACTATAACTTCAATCTACAGAAATTTTGACATAACCACCATTTGCATGGTTTTCAGTTATAGATACACAATTTTTCAAATTTCAAATAAAATGAGTACAACAAGAAATAAACCAAAAAATAAAACCAAAAAGTTGGAATGTTACAACAAAAGTAAATTTATTGATACAATTTATCAATAATAAATAAGATGATTATAATTTTATAAATCGATATAAAATGCATAAAAATTAACATAAAAAATTTTTCTACAAATGGTAAGTTAACCGACTTTCAATAAAAATGTATACTTAGAAAATGTTATTTCCAGAATCAAAAACCCCCCATTGACAATTAAATAACTTCTGTATTCAATAAAAGAAATTTTACCCCCCTAATATTAACCACTGAGGATGAGAATATTATGTCTCGAAACATGTATGGTTGAATAATGTAATGACACAATTTTTAACAAAATAAAGGGATTTATTTGTGGAGAAGACGAATATTGATTTATCATTATTTTTTATATTTCATTTAAAGTGTTTTGATTTTGTCACTTTTTATGTGATACAGAAAATAAAAAATGTTTTTATTTTCTTACTTTTTACAATATATACTCACCTATGAGAAATGTGTTAACTTACTTTTAAAATAGATAAGGGCCCCCTCGGCGCTAGCTCCGCCACTGCGATATAAAAAACTAAGGTTGCTGGGACTTTTTTATGAAATGCAACAAATATTTTAGACCGGTAGAAAATTTATGAAGATATCAAATTTTCATCATACGTTCGGTATTCCATAGATATCCTACCATCAACCGTAAATTACCTTGTACAAAACTGACAAATTTGATTCAGCCAAAAGTAGGATTGCTAAACTAGGTATTAGCATTTTTTTCTGAAATTCTATGTTGGATCAGCTACTGGTAGCATTGGAGCCAAAACTAGTCAGTGCATTTGGCGAACTTTCCATTATGCATAAAGATTTTACGACCAAGGATATAACCTGTTGGGGAAAAAAACGCCCAAGTTAGATAATATAAAATTTAATTGCCACTATATGCAATAAGAAACGCAAATATATTTTAATAAATAATACAGTGAAAGAGGTTGCTGTATATAGGAATACAGACAGACGATAATGAGTCGTACGCAGAACAAAGTTTAATAAATACCTATTTCTGAATACATAGCTACAAGTTAAAAGTAATTTATTTTATGCATGACAGCAACAAAAATTTTTGAATAACGTCGAGAGTTCCACTTTGAAGTATTTTCTTTGATGCTGGAAAGAGTAGTATAAAAAGATTTAATTTTCTTTTATGGAAAAATGTATATAAGGGCTCTAAGCTAGCTACAATATAAATGGGCCCCGTAATCATATTTTAATATAGAAAGCAAGCAAATTGATTGAGTTGAGACCGTATAGAGAATCTATATATCCTCGTCATTTATGCTAAGAATTTCTAAACTTTTATTAAAGAATAAACCTTTCCATATGGTTTTATTTGGCCTCCTTTAATATCCAGCCACTTATTATCCTAGAGTTACTCTAATCTTTTAAAAAAATAGCTTTATCATTTATTTTTCTTATGTCAACCGACGTCTATCTATTGTAATTACGTATATCTGAAATTAATTACAACAGTTGGGCAAATTTGAGGTTAGGAAGTAAATTGGCTAAAAAACACACTTTTTTTGGCATATGATGTCAGGCAAATGTTCACCTCTAGCACGTCGGCAGACCGAAATTTTGAACCAAATTTTGCAACAAAGCTTCGCTTATCTCGTGAATGCAACACCGAATTTCATCTTTCAGAGCTCCAGTTGTTTGTGGTGTGTTCACATAAAGCCGGTCTTTCCAATGGCCCCAGAGAAAATAATCCTGTGGTGTTAATTCACAAGAACGAACCAATTGACATCGCCAAATCGAGAAATTACGCAACCGAGAAGTTTCTCATGCAATAACTAAATTGTTTAATCGGCTGTGTAGCTTGTGGGGTCGTCTTGCTGAGACATGTCAACATTAGCCAATTGTTCCCACAAAAAATCGGTTATCATGGTTTGGTAGCGCAGAAAATTCACGGTGACGGCGTTTCCTTGCTCATTTTCGAAAAAATACGGGCCGATGGCGATGATGCCGCCTAACCACAAACCGCACCATATGGTCACTTTCTTTGGATGTAATGGTTTTTCATATGCGACAATTTTGTTTGTTTATTGAACTTTATAAGCATGAAGATCTTTATGCAAAATGTGGCGCAAAGTGCCTCTGGTGACGCCCAATTGTTGCGAACGTCGACGAGTTGATGTTCCAGGATCATTCTCCACACTTTGTTGTACAGCGGCTATTTTTGCATCACTACGGCCACTACGAGCATATTGTTTTGGTCTATTGTCAGCAACAGTACCGTAACCCTCGAATTTAGCGATTAAATTACGCACAGCGGTCTCAGAAAGAGCCTGATTACGAGGAAAAGCTGCTTGAATTTTGCGAAGTGACAAAGTAAAATTTTCACCATTTTCATAATAAATTTTCACAAATAAAAGTTGTTCAAGAGTGTAGCGTTCCATGGTTAAAATTTCACAACTTTTTACTAAATAAATGTCAAAGGATGACAGCTCAATTCTTTACATTTCATCATTTGACAGCCAATTTACTTCCTAACCTCAAATTTGCCCACCCAAGTGACAATAAACTAACAATCATTCATTTACAGTTTGGCGGCAAAAACGCTTTTAATTCAATGTTTTATTCTAATTTTAAATTGCAGTCTTTGCCAATAGTTATATATTTAGTCGCAAAAATAACGCACAACCAAAAATTATGATCAATTTCAAACTTGATTTTCTCGCGATCCGATAAATCGATTTCAATAATTTTTTTTAAACTGTTGCTTTTTTCTTTGTAGTAAATTAAAAAAACAAAATATTTAGAAAACATGAGGCTAAAGTATGATTTCACCATGCCATCCGTTGTTGTTGCTAATGCTCCTACAGGGTGTCTCAAATTTAACGTTAAAAACTACTCTTATTTTTGCGCCCTGTATAAGCCTAAAACTGAAGTCTGAATAAAAAAAATCTATCACAGTGCAATACCAAAGATAAAAGCTACAGTTTAAAAAAAAATTATTGAAATCGATTTATCGGATGGCGAGAAAATCAAGTTTGAAATTGAGCAATTTTTGGTTGTGCGTTATTTTTGCGGTTATTTTATTTTTCAAAAAACAAGCATCTAATTCTATGCTGTCAACTTATTTCAATGGTTGCTCAAGCGAACCAGACCCAACCAAGATGGATAGTCTTTGTTAAATAATCGCAATAATATATAATGCAGTGTTTATTATATCATTTTCATTTCGTATTATTTTTGTATGTTCCCTTTTTGCTACTCTGAAACATGTTACTTTGAACTTGGGTTAGCAACAAAAAAAGAATGTAAGACCACGTATATAAAGGCCTAAACGCCGTGTGCTGTTGATTCAATGATGGATGATTTCAAGAAAGAATTACGAAAAGTTTACTCTATAAAACACAGTGTTGTTTTATCGGGGGAAATCTTTACAGGCAATCCCCTGAGATGAGAGATCGGTCACGTTCCCCAAATACATACTCTTCCTACTGAGTATTTAGATGTACAGATTGTCTATAATTTTTGTGTATTTTTTGTGTATGTAACTAATAATTCGTTTGATAGATTTTTGTAAATGTTTTTGATTATTTAGGTGCCTAGAACCACAAGAAAAATATGCGAGTCAAAAATTTGAATCTACTGTTACTCTTATATTTTTAAAATTTTTTGCTTTCTGATTTTTAAAATACATTTATTTTTGAGCAGTTTGCCCGATATTTGTTGCAAATGAAAACGGTGAGTTTGAGAGTCCTATCCTATTAGCTAATTAGGTTAGAATCGAAGAGTAATAATTTATAAATATTAATATTTCCCCTAACCTGGCGCAAATCGCTTGTTTGTCCTATACCTAAAACACACAATCCTATTTTCGCAAGTGACTTAAGACCAATTAGTCTTTTGCCTGTTCTTTCTAAAATATTAGAAACCGTGGATTTCGGAAAGCTCATGGCACCACTTCATCATTGTTGAACCTGTCGGATAATATTGTGAGAGCTTTAGATAGGGGATTGTCAGTGGTATCAGTGGCACTAGATTATTCGAAGGCAATCGATCTGCTAAGCCATGATTTGCTTGTTGGTAAACTGAAGTATTAGGGGTATTTTTTTCAATATTACTTAGCGGATCGGACCCAATTCATATTACTTAATAATAACGTATCTTTCTGTGAACCAGTTATTTCCGGTGTTCTGAATTATAAAATTAAGAAAAAACTTTGCGACTTACTTATGCCGATATTTTTATATTGCCATTTAGTATACTATATCCTTGCATTGATTATCGCACTAGGAATAGTTTCCAAATAGTTCAAAACACTTGCTGCCGATTTATAAATAATTTGCAAAAGTATGATCGTGTTTCTCAAAAAATTTTTGACCTAAGCTCAAACTACACAATATCGTAAAGCTGCCTTACCTTATGTTCACATATAGGCTTCTGAAGTCTTCATATCCGGTCTACTTGCGTGAAAAATTGACTTTTAGAAACAATGTTCACAACAGGAATGTACGAAATGTCAACCTGTTGACCATGCCTCAGTATTCGCTTGCATTATTTAAAAGAAGTTTTACATATCAAATAGTAAATTTGTATAATTCGTATTATAATTGTTTCAGTTTAAGACCTTTTAGTTTTAGGAAGAAAATAGAAGATATGTTACAATCGGAAGATATTTAAATTTAGAAATCGAGCGATTTGATTCTCTGATGCATATTTTTTTTTCTTTTCTTTTTTCTTAGTGTATCGCATCAATTTATTATTATTATTTTTCGTTTTGTTATATTTAGTAATTTATTTGTAAAGTCATCTTGAAGATAAAGTGTTTAGCTTATTAGCAAAACTTCGCCTTGCTGATGATTTGATATACAATTTTAATAAAGACGTTTATTATTATTATTAATATCTCCACAAAAAATTAACTATTTATATTTTTGATTTACCAAACGTGACAAAGGTATTTTTTAATAAATAGTTTATGAGCAACTGAAGGACAATCTGTACCTATATAGAGATGTGGTATAAAAGAATGGCGGTCGTTTAAGGACGAGGGTGAACGAGCAAAAGTTTTCTGAAGTTGGGATAAAATTTAAATAAGTTGGAAAAAGTGTTGAAAGTCACTTTATTTGGGTCAATATTCAAGTTTCATATACAAGAAGTATATGGTGCTGAAAGTTTATTTAACTAATGTGAACTCCCTTTTTTCGTTCTTTCTTTTATATTTCTGTATGATAATTGTAGGGTTTTTCATAATGCAGATGTTAATTGGAAAGACAACTTTTACGTTAGGGAATCATGACTTTTGCGTAGTTAATCGATTTTGTATAATAAGCAAAAAAAAAATTTGATTTTGACTTTCACTATTTCGCAAATAAAGTAGTTATAATAATAAAGGTCTTTATTTTTTTAATTGTGGATTACAAGAATAATAATAGCCAGAAAATTTACATGTAAGTGGTAGTAAAGTCCGACCAAGTTGCTCTTTTCTGTCTTGCAAACATTTAAAGACGTCAAGACGTACTTCTCCTAAGGAGTAATATGTTAGTATTTGTTTACGATTGACTTTAATAGATTTTCCTTAACCTTCCTGTTTGGTCCATTTGCTAACAAATGTCTAGTCTTGCTTCACCAGATGGCTTACGAAGCTTGCGCTTAATTATTGAATCTCTTTAGGCTATATTTAATAAAATAATTATGACCATAAAAATATCTCGCTTTGACACTATGCGGACAACTTCAGATTGTGTGTTGCATAAACTACACCAAAAATATCACGCATGCGCTCAAGACAACACTAACTTTTATTTTAGTCTTGTCAAATATTTGTATTTCTTGTTATAGCACAAGTACTGAGTATACTTTGACATTTTTCTGCTAGTTTTATTCTGAAATATTACGAAACTAAATTTCTTGAGAAATACATCGACAGCGAAGCTGGAGGAGTATTCTATAAAGAAATTTAGTAGTAGGTATTTCTCGATAATTCTGAATGAAATTCACGGAAAATGTCAAAGTATACTCTACCAAAAATATCTATCAGGAATTGAATATAGTTGGAGTTAGCATACGTCCAGAGTTCGTCCGGACAGTTAGATTTTCGACCGGATTGTGTCCGGGCTAGTAATCATATGTTAACTTTTAATTCGAATTCTGGCCAAAATGAAAAAAAAAATGAAGAGGAATCTGTGGTAGTTCAAGTGTCTATTTCGTATATTTTTTTAGGGATTTTTTCAGAACACGTCGATATTGTTTCCAACTGTGACATTTTTTTAACCTAGATTCAATGATAGATAATCATCCCCCTACACGCGTGGCAAGTGGCAACCTCCTCGAGCACCTTAAATGGCACATTGTTTTGAAAGAAATTCGAGTAACTTTAAGAACTTGTAGTTATTTTTAATTTTGGTTCAATTTTCAAGAACATTTTAGTATCAATGTTTGGGGTGGCATATTTAACATTCAATTCTTGCCGATGTTCGTAATTAATCTCACACTCAAATACAGTAATTTTCTACAAAACCGCCTACTCGAATTTATTGAGGATGTACCTCTGAATATTGTTCAAAACATATGGTATCAACATGACGAAGCCCCTGCGCATCGTGGTATACAAGTAACAGAAGTTTTAAATCAACTGTTTGGAAACAATTGGTTTGGGAGGTCCCATTGAGTGGCCTCCAAGATGACCGGGGGTGCATGAAACAATTGGTTTATACAGTGTACCAATTTTAAATGAAAACCAACTACTGGAGAGAGCTCATGAAGCTGCTAGGGAAATAAGAAACGATTATGATATCCTTATTAGAGCTACAAATTCATTTTTCTGCGACTGCCTTTATTATATTTTTGTTCAATCATGATTTGAAAATGTAGTACATTGTAATGCTGTTTTTCATTAAGTATTTCGCTAATTTCAAAACACAAAAACAGTTATAGTGAATATAGTTTAACACCACCTAGTCAGTTTAATACTTCTAACTTATCGTATTTAGGCTTAAGCCAACAGGGCTAAGTTAGTACTCGTATGATTTGCAGCACTCGCCTGCGCGTCATGCTGCAAACGATCATACAATATATGTTATTTCATGTTCGTTGCACAATATACTATAGTTGGAAGATGTAGAATGTGTATTACTGTCAATGGAGGGCAATTTAAACCGTTTTTTTTTTTAAATTCGAGTTTCGTTTTTTTATTGTTAATTTTTTAATTGTACGGATAGGCCTTAAAATTTGTTGTTAAGCAATTTGTTTTTATTAAATCGTTTTCCAAGGCAGCTTTGATTTTTCATTTTGTTTTCTGGTAAACGTTATTTTGATTTAAATCTACCATTAACTTGCAATTTATCGGTTTCCACAAAAATAGTAGAAACCACAACATATACTTAAAAAAAATTTGTAGCTTATAAGTTGCTTTTTTAAAAAAAAAGTAATAATTTAAAATAAATGAACATTGTCAAAGCTGTCTATAATTAATGTATGTGTAAAATTTACCCAAATGCCCCCTATATCTACGCCAATGAACAGTTAATGAAAGTCAAAATAATGCAGATTATTTTAGGTTATCGGTCCCCAAATGCATTGGTGTTTAAATTGCGTTTAGCACTACTGTCATCAGTGCTTCGGTAGCTTAATGGTAAAAACAAATGCCCGAATAGCGTGAGACGTGGGTTCGATTCCCGCCTGAACCGAATGTTTTTTTCAACTTACATATGTTCATTTTCTTCATTGGCTTCTTCTATAATATAATATATATTCATATAAAATAATAATATTTAAAAATATGCCTTCAGAAGACTTTATTTTTAAGGTTGCTTTAATCATTTTCTAAATAGTCGTGGAGAAACTATAGTATTCCACACGTACTAATCCCTCAGATGATTATACGATTTTCATCTTCGTGAATAGTCCTCCTTATACACTCATTGAAGAATATACTATTAAGTTATGCAATTAGGAGGTACACATTGTATTTGCTACAGCTTTTTGTTTATTTATTAGAACCTGTTTTAAATTTTTTATTACATTCCATTTTTGGTAGATTTTCTACCAATCTTACGTGAAAGAGAAACATAAAATAAGGTTACAACTACAAAATATCGGAAATTTGCATTTATTATCCGAGTCCGGCTTTCAACGGGCTTATAAATTTGCGCAATATCTCACCTTTTTTTTATCTCTTTTCGCCGTATTTATATATTATATCTCATTCCGTTTGATTTTTCAGCAATCATAAATTCTAAAGGGGATTTACTTCGTTTCCTTACTACCACGTTTCTATATATAGAAAGAGAAAGAAAAAAGGAAAAGTTATTATGCGAAATAGCAAGAAATAAAAATTCTTAATTCCATAGCGAATTCTCGTCGCATCGTATTTTGTTGAACGCTTGAGACACCTTGACAGATTAAAACGTGAATGCAAAGTGTGCAGTTTTTGGTGTATTAAAAAAATTTAGTCAACCTGCATAAATGTCAAGTACTAACGTTACTTGATTTGCATTTTTTTACATTAGAATAGTAGTTGTCAATGCTCCATAAAGATATCTATTGCTATCTTACTCCAAAAGTTAACACACTGAAATATAGGATCCCGAAGTAATTTTTTATAATTAGTGAATTACTAGATACATTTGGACAAAGTTATTTATTTATTTATGTCAGGTAACTACATGCAAAGCGAACAACAACAAAAAACACAACAGTGCAGACTAAAACAACAAAATACCTACAACATTGAAAAACAAACCTTACACATGAAGCCTATCACAGTCATAATATAATCTTTCGCATTGCTTTCACTGATGCATTGAAAATGTTTATTTTCCTTCTTAAGTTAAAGGTAATAAGTATATATATTACAATATGAAATTCTATATGGATACACATTAAATTTCTTTGTATATAAAAATCTTAAAATCGTGTTTGCAGCTTTTCAACGTTATTAATATTGTAACGTTTTTTTGAGTTCGTTGTGTGAAATAATAACGAGTTTTAATTAAAACTATTTTATTTACACTTAATAACTAAACACTTAAACAAACTAATAACTTAAACGAACTAATATGATTATATTTATTTTCACTATTTATTTATACTATTTATTCTACTATAATTTATATGTCACAACACTGTTCGCTATCTATTGACTGCTTCCTTCATCACTGATTGTCTGTCCCTGTTATACGTTGGCTAATTATATGGTTTTTCTCCTTTCTCAAACGCTTCCAGTAAATAGTCGTTTGTTCTACAACATTCTGGCGCATGTTATCAAAAAACCTAGCATTCAAAATGCTTTGTTTATAATAAAATTGTGTGAACTTGAAGTTTTGGTAAAAATAAACCCGCAAGTCTTTTCACTCAGATTTTCGAGTAAGCTGAGTGTTTGCACATTGATACTCAAACTGCACAAATTTTTAGGCAATATAGAGTAAGACGCCAGTGCGGGTAGACTTAAATCATTTTATAATTCATATTTGAGAGTCAATAGTGTAATATGTAGTTAAGAACGTGTTTGCACATTATTATTTTGAAATCTGGCCTCTTGGTAGCAGCTACTCAAGGTTCATACAAACCTTATTTACCTATCTAGTAGTAGTATGTAGGTCAAGTTTGAAAATAACAAATTGCTAATCTTCGCCTTTTGATCACTGTAAGTATGTTTCAATAATATCTTTGTATAATAAATTCGTATGTATTTAGCTAATAAATAAAGACCATTATTATTATCTTAAAGAATAAGAACTGGTATTTATATTTTCTATATATTTTAAAAAATATTATTTTCAAATTCTGAAAAACATATTTTAATTCTTTGTGAAGTAGTCCATTTTCTGTGGAGTCTCAATTTAATGAGGGGAAATAATCGAGGAAATAATAGTAAATAATAATACTAAATCTCAATATATTCACAGATCCCATCAGATGGTAATCATAATATACCTGCTACAGACATGTTCCGACCACATATATGGTCATCCATCATTGAAGTTTATTGGAAACATTCTTATTTAACTTATATTTATAAAACTACTTGACCTAATAGAACATTATCTATATAAGGTTTGTATTTGCTTTTTGTAAATCATTTCTACTACTGATTAATTAAATTTTTATAAAATTTCGATTTTTCGATCAGTAGCACAATTATAGCATGTTTTCTTGTGTTGTAACTTCGATATAAATATAAACACTGAGGATGACCATATATGTGGTCGAAACATGTCTGTAGCAGGTATATTATGATTGGGATCTGATCGGATCTGTAAATATATTGAGATCTGGTGGAGAAGAGAGTAGTATTATTTCCCCTCATTATATTTTAATTCGGTATTTTTGATAATTTAATTTCACAAATTTTTGCGATCAATCGCAACTTTTAATGTTGTCATCGAATATGAATCACCCTATATACACAATCTTTCATGCATAAGTTATAAACAAACGAACTTAGTTTATTTTCCCAATATAATCATTCTACTCTATTTATGCGTCTAGATTAATATTTATACGGGCCAAAGCACCGTAATCTAATCCATAATCCTGGCCTGGCAGAAAATCAGTGATCCATAACACGGTAAACATAGGTGGTGGTTGACTGGTTTACGTATGGCTCGACACCAAATTATCAACTCAATTCCATCATCTGTATGCCTGCGAGTATAGACACACAAACACATACACAACTACACTTTGATCAAAGAGGTGCGCTTCACTCTCACCAAATTCACCTCCTCCAATTTCCCTGCTCTTCATCTCTTCGGTATCTCTCTCCTATCCCTATGTGTTTCAATCCATGTCTTTTTCTTTTGGTAAAGTGGCAATCTCTATATTACCTGCGCCACGAAATGAGCCAACTTTTTGCACACATAGCATTTCGAATAAGGATTTAGTTGAAATGGTTTCCGCTTTATGGAATTTTTTAGTAGTCACGTAATGTTATTGTGCTCTTGATAAAGAAAAAGAATGTTGTGACGTTCGCTGCGATACACATCAGGCTTCGTTTGTTTTACCGTCAATGATAGAGATCAGTGACGGTATATTGATATATTATTTTTTGTGTGTATTTGGCTTTAGAAACTATAGTCTATTACCCACAGATTTTTAGAAAAGCTTAGATTTTGTTTTTAGATGCCCTTATATGTTCAATTTGCATGTCTTAAGGAAGTCAATCATTAGATCGTAGACAGTTTTCTTATGGTTGGCAATCAGTTCAACTGAGTTGATGGGTAATTGAACTCCTTCGTCGATAATAGCTATGTTTAAGGAAATTATTAATTAATTGTTAGATTTGAAATCTTTGATGAACCCATTAGTTTTTGGTTGAATTCGCTTCAGTCAGTGTGATAGGGATGGGCAAAACCCTCAAATTTTTAAATACCAGTAGGTGTCGAATGATACATCATTTGAAAGCATTTTTTATCTGCTCTGCAGCAATAAGTTACATTACATTCAGCAATAGGTTACATTACATTTGGGAAAGTTATGGTGTGACACAACCGATTTTTTTTTTTGTTGTGATCAAGTTATATAATCGATGAGTAGAACCTTTGGCGTAGAACACTAAACTGACAATCGTTTTACCACTTCACCAAAACACTTCTTTTAAATCTCGACGCGCGTTTCGCTAACAATGTTAGCATCCTCAGGAGAGAATTAAAACTAAACTACTACTAAATATATTACAGCTTATATACTATTCACATACCACAGATACATACATACGTCAACATATATTAATTATTTACATACTAAAGAATACAAAATACTATTAGGGATTCTTAAAACTTTGACTCCCTGTATCTCGGAAAAAAACTGTAACAGATATAAGTTTATATGAGATTTTCATCTCATAAAATTGTATTCTTTAAGCTACTATAACTGACTCACCCTCTACATTCTACAATATCGCTATAGGGTGTAATAGAACAGAATTTTTGTTTTGGTTAATGGTACATGTTTCAGACAGTTTGCCCTATTTATTTAACTTTACCTAAATATCTAAATCACATGTATAAAATTTATTTCTACCTGATGTGAATATCTTTCATCTAAAGTGAAAGAAAAAAGGAAACAGAAAGCGTTTTTACTACATCAAATAAAGTGCTATTACCATTGTCATATTCAGGCCTTTCGCTGATCTCTTTCGGTCCTATAGTGTTTCTTTTATAGCTATCTGACGAAACAATATTTCAATATATTTTTGACATTTTAAAATGCTGCCTTATTTTTCATAGCACAATAAAAAGGTGTTTCACCTGTATATAACATATAGTATTGCAATATTCCATTGGTCTTGCCAGACTTCTTTTTATTTGTACCTTTTATACAAAAACTCTAACTTTAACGGTTTTCACAAAACGGGTGAAAACAACCATAAAACAAAAGAAAAAGCCATGCCATGTAGTTATATTGTCTATACGTGTAAAAGAGGATGTTGTACAATTTAGACGACATCACACAGATATAAAGAACCAGCTGCTTTGGAATTGTTTCGTTAAAGTAAAAAACGTTAAAAAACTAGTACGTTTTAGAAACTATCAAAATGAAGACATGTTTATTGTGTACTTTGGCGCTGAATAAAACAAATTTTACCAATGCACCAAATTAAAATCTCTACACGAGTTACACTCTCAGAATTCTCATGCTGAGGATGCTAACAATGTTAGCGAAACGTGCGTCTAAGTGTAATAGATTCCATGCATTTTGCAGAATCAAACAAAATCAATCGAAACATAAAATTAATTATACATGTTCAACATTTAGTTTAAGGAAAGTGTTAATTCAATTCAATTGATAAGCTCATGTTACTTCTCAAAGGTTAAGTTTGAAACTGAATATTCTTTACTTAATCAATATTTATGAATTAAAAGTCGTCTAATCCACACTACGTACTTCATATAATCGAATTATCAATAAACCATACATGTTTCGAGATTGGTAAATCTCATCATCAGTCTGGAAATAAGATTAAGATATTCAGAATATAAACATAAGAACTGGTATCAATCTCATCACTTACCACATTGTAGAAAAAAAGGGGGAGAACTTTTTCACTTATTTAAAAAAAATAAAACAAATACAAATTAAATTCAAAGAAGTAGTCCATATTCAAGTGGAGTGTGATATTCGATATGGGAAATAAAAGTCAATCTCCACAAAATAAATTTAATAAATCCCTCTAAGGGTCTTCAATCAGTCACTATACATGTTTCGAGGCACCCGGCCTCATCATCAGTGGTGGGTTTGATTTATCGAAAGGCTGGCTTATGTAATTGAACATATACGGGAAAAACACAATGTCATTTCATGAAAGAAATTATATAAACACAAAAAACAAAACTCACATTACAATAAAATTATTGGTGTCGTACCTATTTTTTTTTTTTATTAATCATTGGTACGGTTTTGATTGTACCAGTTGCCGTTTAACAACAATAAATTTATTTTGTGGAGATTGACTTTTATTTCCAATATCAAATAAAAATTAATTGATTGATGTCCATGGACACATTAATTATTCGAGTTTTTTAAAATTTAATTTAATTCACGTTTAAATTTTAATAAACTACCATGCGGCGGGTATAGGAAGATCATGAGAGTGATAACTACATTTACGTTAAATGGAATTTAGATAAATTGACGTTGACATTTATTCTGATTCCCAATTTAATGTCAAGGTCAATTTATCCAAATTCGATTTAATAATGTAAATGCAATTGTCACTCTCATCATCTTGCTGCGCGTATAACCGCCGCATGGTAGTTGATTGAAATTTAATCGTGATTTAAATTAAATTTTCTTATAATAATTTCGGGCAAAAAACCGAACAATTAATGTGTACGTTGACACCAATCGATTAATTTTTAATGTTTTAGATTTTTTAAATAAGTTAAAAAATTCTCCCCCTTTTTTCCAAAAAGTGGTAATGATGAGATTGATACCATTTCTTGTGATTACATTCGAATTATATTAATCTTATTTCCAGACCTAGATAATTTATATTAACAATTAAGAACATATTATGTTCACTGTCTAATGATTTTCTCAATTATCATGATGAGATTTACAACACATGTATGGTTTATTGATAATTTGATTCTATGTAGTACGCATTGTGTAGTAGAGGACTTTTTATTCATATCATCTAGACTCCGCGCTAATAATAATAATAAAATGCTTTATTACAATACATTATCATAAATCATTACAACAAAGATTTGGCTTGAAAGCCACTCTTACACACAGCCCATAAGAAAAAGAAATAAACAAACACGACTCACCAAAGATAAATCTTATACAAAAATAAAAATAACTACTTATTATAAAAACAATCAGGAAAAAAAATGCATTGCACTACCTGTTATGATAACAGCAGTCTATGCCTCAGTTCTCGTCTAAATGAGTATGGTGAAAAGTGGAGAATAGCCAAGTACTCATTCATAATCTTTGCACTTATAAGAAAAGGAACCCTCGAAATGTGAACCTATACAGGGTGTCCCGAAATGAACCTAAAATAATTCAAGGGGACATTCTACAAGCAAAAATGATATTAGTTTTTCATATGAATATATATCGAAAAATGCTTTGTTTTTCAGGGTGTTATTTGTAAAGTCCTGACGATGGGTTTTTAGTAATATTTCCGAAAGGAGGCGAGGCGTCTCGATATCAAAATGACATTTGGCACACTTACGTATCTTTGTAGGATTATTAAAAAATATCATATCCAATGGTTAGGAAAATGTCAGGCGTGGGTCAGGCTGGGGGGGTCAGAACAAATTTTGTCCCAACTTTTTTTTTTTGTGCGCTTTTTTTACTTTTTCTAAAAATAATAATAAAGTTGAGACTTTTGTACATAAAAAATGTTCACTTGTTTCATAACACTAGAAGAAGCCGTTTTCAATATTTCTTTGAAAATTTCTATGCAACGTCTCCAATATTATTATACGGCTACGATAATACAGGGTGGAAATGCGTATTAAGGGTTACAGAATTACTTCTCCATTTCCTACAAAGATACGTAAATGTGCCAAATGTCATTTTGATATCAAAACGCGTTTCGGAAATATTACTAATAACATCCTGTATCTGAAAAACGAAGCATTTTTCAACAAGCGAAAATAAGATTTTTTTTTTCATATGAACAGATATATGACGCGTCTCGATATCAAAATGACATTTGGCAGACTTTGCGTATCTTTGTAGGATAGGGACCCTTAATACGCATTTCCACCCTATTTCATGTATTATCGTAGTAAATCTTACTTTCGCTTGTAGAATGTCCCCTTAAATTATTTTAAGTTAATTTCGGGACACCAGGTATAAAGATTATTTGGTAATAATCAAAAATTACTTATAGATTTATGCAAAATTTTGCATGATCTAATAATACTTTTTCGCCATTAGTAGTTATTAATATAATCTAGATTAATGTCTGTACCTAATTGCTGCTGCTGCTGAGAGGACGATGCTTGAGGCTGCGCAAATCTTTCCTCAGATAGGCATGTACCTATATGCTATTAGAGCTCTGCACTCTAAAAAAAATATAAGTATGGTAGACCATTCTTTAGACTGGATTTTTTTTTATTCTGGCGATGAAGTTGTGAGGGAGTCGAAAGGTTGATGTGCAGGTGCGCTTAGAAACACATTTCTATGTTATTGATTTATATTTTTTTATTCACTTTTGTGTTTGTATTTTGTTGAATATGAGTTTCAATGCTATCTGTATAAGTTTGTTACATTTTCATTGATCAAGAAAACTACAGCGTCACCTCCACAAAGTCTTTATTATTATTATTTTTTTAACCAAAATCAGGAGAAATTAAACTTGTTTTGAGGGTATAAATCCCCATCATCAGTCAAACAATCTTTAAATAGATAATAATAATAATATGTATATTAAGTTCTAAAGAAATGAGTACAAAACTAAGAAAGCATTACCAAAATAAGGAGCTGTGTTTCACAAGAATGTGGAGCAGACGTCTTTCATTCCATGAATTTCGTTTTTGTTTATTTCACTATTAAATTACTATTTACACCCTTATATTAAAAATACTTCAATCAAATTATATATTGTTGAAACATTTGCTTAATAACATGTTTGTATTAGTTTCAATGCCATATACAAAAACATATTCTAACTGAATAAAATTATAAAATGAAATAGAATATATCGCGTTAAAAATATTTACAATCTGAAAATATGGATATAATAGATGTTATTCGCAATAGTCGAAATTGCTCACTGCCCGAATTATATGGCAATATACCATATGATATGTGTAGAAGCTCTTTATTCGAACAGTGAGTAAAGTTGAATAATCAGAACGCGTCGTGCGTATATTATAATAATGCTCAAATTGGGAAATAAATGATGTCGCGGTTTTGCTTTGCTTTGTGGGGTATTTTTTTGTGCACGTCGCATTTTGGCTACTGATTTTGAGTCACAAATCGTTGTAGTTCCCGCGCTATTAGCATTTGGCATTGTAGTAGAGCCACACCACGTAGCTATTACATTTTGTGCATGGTTCTTCTAAATATTTTAAGTTGAAGGCTAAATTTGAACAAATATTACGGAAATTGATGGCAGAGAAGAAAGAGATGTCGTTTTTATTATCAGATGAACGTTGTACAGAAATTGTAAACGAAACCAAAGAAGGATACAAAGAAAACTTAAAATATCATCAAAGCAATATCGTAGATTAAAACGATTACGATTTGTTAACAGTTGGCGTAAAAGATAAATTAGTTAACAAAGAATACTTAGGAAAGCAATCTGGTTTAATTTTTTTATACAGCAAGTGAAATGTATGATGTAATACAGCCAGCTCATTTGAATTTGAAACGCGTTTTGAATAAAGCACAATAGCCAACACAGCGACGTGCGCAAAAAAAATGCCCCACAAAGCAAAATAAAAGCACGCTATCATTTATTTCGCGTTTTGAGCAATATAATGTACGCACAACGCGTTCTGATGAATTAGCCTTACTCACTGTTCGAAAAAAGAGCTTCTACACGTATCATGCGTATCTTGCCATACCCATAACACAGTTTAATATACAGTGTCGTGTCGGCCTTTGTTATCGCTGTCTTAAAAGCAATTCGCCGCCGCTTATAGTTATAGATCTTATAGTATATATAGATATAGTATATATGGTAGCTGTCCAGAATGTGGCTGGGATTGCGACGAGTCGATGCCGTTTTTAGCGTCTACTGACCCTTCTTATCTATAGTTATTATTCTATCCCCATAACTCGCTGTGGACAAAACATTCGGGCAGTGTCTATCTATTGCGAATAACATAGATACTAATATTACATATTTGCAGTACGGCTTCTGGAATGTTAACTACTACCAGCACTTATTTATTATATCATTCGGAAATGTGAAAAATTATAGAAATGACGTTCTTAACATATAATGAAATGTATATGCAGATTTACAACCAATAAACATGAGTAAGTTTGCACGAATACAAAATAATTTAATAAAAGGGTCAAAACATTATTATAATATTATTATTATAATATATATTTAATAATATAATATTATTATTATTATTTTAAAGAGTAAATGAAATAGATTACTCAAACGGTTGATAATCATAATACCTAATCATCATTATAATCTCAAGTTGACGGCAATCCTATTGTAATTGATATACAATTGCTAAGCCCTTTCATTAATTAACCTGTCTTATACACATTGTTTCTATACCTTTTGATAGTTTAATGCCTCTTATAATATCATAGATGTTATCCTATAGTAAGCAAACAGTGTTATGCGAATAATAATGTTTCGTTGGTCGATTAGTTGAATGGAGCAACATATATTCATGTTCATACTTGAAGAATTAGTCCATAATTGAAGATAAGTAGGTATGATTTAAATTTTCTATTATTCTATTAAAATTTGAACTCCACAAGATATTTACATATATACATGGTGATTTAAATTATAGAGCTATCATTGGGATCTTGTGAGCGGAAATAGGGATATTGTTGGAGGGGTCGTCTTAAATTGGCAAAGTTCCATAATTTTATCAGCAATAACATGCCACATTGCAGTAAAATATATTCAACGTATATCAAATTCGTTGTTTGTTGCAATTATTTAACAATGTATCACAAAAGAAAAAGTACATTTTCAAAACAAGATTGTATGCTCTACGCGAAAACGTTGACAGATATCATTGCAAGGTTTAATAATAATAATAATAATTGCTTTATTGCCCAACAGTATTACATACCATTAACAGAGCACATTTAAAAAATATGATTATAACTATAAACACCACCACACACCACGATACTTAATAAGAATCATTCAATACTCATAAGAAAAAGAAAAAAGAAATATATCATTCTTAAAAAATATACATTAACAACATCTTAACCTACTAAATCTTACTATAAAATGAGGTAATCAAAAACCATGTTTTACATACATTGAGAAAAATAAATTAGCTTCGAAAATAATCAGTAAGATGACTGACTCAACATTAATGTGACTGACCTTCTAACTAATGTCAGTGACTCAGAATAAATATCACAGCAGTCAGCAACAGAGTTAAAATTATCGCACATTGTGTATATGGGTGACCTTTCGTATATGTTACTCCTCGCTCTCACATTATAAAACGGAAAATTATATCTTGAATTTATTCTAGGAATCAAAAAATTTATTTCAGCCAAGAGCTCTGAACAAGCTATTTTACCATGCAACAGCCGATAAAGAAAACACACGGAACATATCTTTCTACGCAGATCCAAGCTGAGAAAATCAAATCGTGTTGTTAATTCACTATAAAGTACACCCTGTTCTGGATAAACTCCATCAATTTTAAAGGAAAGGTACTTTAGAAATTTCCTCTGAATTCTCTCAATGCAAACTTTATAGCAAGTATAATAAGGGTACCATATAAGAGAGCAGTATTCCAGCTTGGAACGGACATAGGCGAAATAAACAGACTTTATGGCATTCACATCTGTAAAAGATCTACAACTTCTCATAATAAAACCGTACATCCTCAAAGCATCTCCAACCATAACTGTAATATGTTCCGAAAACGAAAATTCCCTGTCAAACAGAACTCCCAAATCCTTTATAGATTCAAGAACTAGCAAAACTTCATCACCTATACTGTACTGAAAACTGAGGAAAGATTGCTTCCGCGTGTACGTCACAACTCTACATTTTCCAGCATTTAAACACAATTTGTTACTCTGACACCATTCTTTAATTATGTTAATGGAATGCTGAAGCTGCAAGCAATCATCCACAGTTCCTATTTGTGAGAATATCTTGAGATCATCAGCAAAACACAACTTCCGGCAAGCCAATTCCCTCCCGAGGTCATCTATGAACAATATGAACAACAGGGGGCCCAAATTTGAACCTTGCGGTACCCCAGAGCTTGCTAAATAGCACGGAGAATCATACCCACTGATTGAAACATACTGCTGTCTCTGTGATAAATACGATTGAATAAGAGAAACTGCTGAAGTTCTAAAACCGAATCTTGCTAGCTTACAAAGTAATATAGAGTGATCAATTCTATCAAAAGCCTTCGCAAAATCGGTATAGATCACGTTTGTTCTTCAACTTTGTTTTTTTATAGGCGCCATATTGGATTTCAACATTAGTTACATTATTTATAAAAAGGCAGCTAATATTGCAAAAAAAAAGAAAGTGTGTAGCGTTTTACCATTTCACTAAAAAACTCACAGCATCCTTAGGAAAGATTCAAAGACTTAACCATATTAAAATACTATTCTGAAACTCTATAGATATTTAGATATCTATTCTAACATAAGCGTAATAATAAGCTCCGATTGATATTAAATGTGTCATGTTAATGAGACCTTATAGAACAGTAATATCACTAAGACCAAGGTTTTGCAAATTTGATTGAAATTATTTAATTTTTCTTACATAATAATTTTAAATCATTTCTTATCCTCGGCTTCAGCTGCCGTGGCATGAAATAAGTTATTTTTTGGCTCGTTAACAACGTGAAGTTAGCAATAAGAAAAATGTACATACACTGTTTTTGTTTTTATATATTTGCAGAGACTACACAATTTATGTTATACATTTTAGTCGAGAAATAAAAAATAATTGTATCGTATGCTCAACCTATCTTCAAAGAAAAATCTGATATTGATTCTCTATAATATACATAACTCTAAATATACTTGCCTTAAAAACCCCATCGCTAACGCTTCAAAAGTAATTTTCTTCGAAATTTCTTTTTTGCCTCTCATTCGCTCTCTTTCTAGATTCGTAATCCTATTTGAACGCATCTGAATAATCTGTTCGGTATCAATCAACTTCTGGAATTTTGACAAACCAGATTCGACTTTGGGTATATTTTTTAAGACTAGTCGTCTTTATATATGTGGTGGCAGCGTCTTGTTATATTGAGTTACTCAGCGTTTTTATATTTCTGTGTAATACCGAATCAGGTTTTATTTACATTTTTTCCATGTGAAAAGTTTCTTGCACTCTGTCATTTTATTATAGTTTCGTGACCAAATAATAAATAATTGTGTCCAAGAAAAATCATTACTAGCTGTAGTTTTATAATTTTGTTAAAATGTATTTGTAGTTTGGTAATCGTTACTATTCAGTATTGATTTACGGAAAAGATCAAGGTTTATTCTATGCTTTTATAAAATTAGAATTTCAATAATATCTTCACCTACAGAGCGTACAATACCTCTTTAATCTAGTTGATTTTGTCTTTTCTTAAACAAAAAAATTGTTAATAGTCAATTTTTTTAGTTGTATAGAATATTTTGTTCAAGTGGTCTTTATATAGGTACTCAAAAAGAATTTTTAACATCGATTAAAAAATTAATTTTCAGTTATAAATACGCAACTTTTCAAATTTCAAATATAATGATTACATCAAAATATAAACCAAAAATAAAACCAAAACGTTGGAATGTTACAACTAACGTAAATTTATTGATACAGTTAATCAATAATAAATAGGATGATTATAGTGTTATAAATCGATATAAAATTCCTAAAAATTAATATAAAAATTTTTTTTCTACAAATGAATCAAAAAAAAAAACCCCCATTAACAATTAAATAACTTCTGTATTCAACAAAAATTTTACCCCCCTAATGTTAACCACTGAAGATGAGAATATTATGTCTCGAAACATGTATGGTGTGGTAATTTAGTGACACAATTTTTAACAAAATAAAGAGATTTATTTGTGGAGAAGACGGAGTTTGATTTATCATTAAAATTAAAAGGATTTCATGTCCATAAATATAATAAATGAAAAATAATTTAATGTCAAAGCGGACTAAAATATTGGTTTTACCTACACAAGGAATTTTGTTTAATTTAGCAGGGCCTCAGTCTAATTCAATAGACCAGACCGAGGCATGGGTCGACAGATACTGACCAATTCGTTTCGCTCTTGTTATGCGCTCGTCAGAGTACCATAGTCGTTGCCCATCTACAAATATCAGCCTGTATTTAAGCATTTTTATCATTTATTATATTTACGGACATAAAATCCTTTTAATATTTCATTATTTGGCATTAAACATCGACGACAGAACGCTTGGAGACCACCGTCTGAGCATTGCTGATACCCAAATATTTGGGAGATGCTGGCAGAAGGATAAAATGGTCTCCTGCTAGCGTTTTGTGTTCACACTATTTTTATTTCTATTTAGGTATACGACTGGTTTTACCTATACATTGAGTTTGTTCGACCTCTGCATGGTATAGGATATGCATTACAATGTACATGTAGATGATACGTGTTTACATGTGTCTACTGTTGTGTATCCTATTGTGCTTAAATGCAGGCTTATATTTGTAGATGGGCAACGACTATGGTACTCTGACGAGCTCATAACAAGAGCGAAACGAATTCATCAGTATCTGCCTCGGTCTGGTTCTATTGAATTAGACTGAGGCCCTGCTAAATTAAACAAAATTCCTTGTGTAGGTAAAACCAATATTTTAGTCCGCTTGGCATTAAATTATTTTTAATTTATTAAAAAATAAGTGCATAATTAGGCATTTCTTATACCTTTGTCTTTGGGTACTGATCCTTAAATAACAAAGAATTCATGTTTATTTCAAACATGGGAATCGAAATTGTGAATTATCTTTATAATAGTCTTATTATGTTCCATACAAGCTAAATTAACGTATTGATCTATTATTATTTGCGGATACCTCGTATAAATAAAACTGATACAAATTTTTATTTCGAATCAACCTCGTAGAAGAAGAGAGTAACAGAAATGCATGAATAGAAATTCAAAGTTTCTATTGTTTAATTTAAAAAATAATAACAAAAACAAACAAACGAGCTCTAGGTGTAACAGAATACCACAACTATTCTATCCAACTCAACCGTAGAAATGGTAAAAAGTTATCATAGAAATTGTGAAATAATAATAACAAAAAAACTGTTTCAAAAAGAAAGGACTTGAATTAACAGCAAGATAACGATGTTTCCGGGCAAACAATTTTCGTCTTCATAAATCCCAAGAAGCGTCTTTTTTAAATCGATGTCAGCTTAATCATTAAAGTGTCTATCTCAAATACGAGTATATAGATATATGGCATGCAACAATAAGGGATCTAGTGACATAGTTTCAAACTGTAGAGTGTGTCCATTAATTTCTACGCTCTAGAACAGATATTTAGCGCGTCGGGCCTTATAACAAATTTAATTAAACTTATATAGGTATTACAAATCTTCGAATTTATCGGAGCATTTAAAGCCGATGTTGGTAAGTTATTGGAGGGAAATGTCGAAAATACTTCCTGTTAAATACCTACAGTATGCCTTAGGGTTCGGTTTTAGGCCCAATACTATTTTTGATCTATAAAAATGCGTTTTAACATTATTTGAACCCAAACATGGACGTCTTGTTTCCAGATGAAGTCACTCTTTACTTTTTCATTAGACCATAGAAACCTTATGGAACGTTTCACGTGATTCTTTAGATTTGGATTGTCATTGGTTTAGTTGCCATAATGACAAATTGAACAGTGACGAAATCAAAAAAATTGTGATATCGCTGTGAGTGGCGCAGTTGGTTTGCTGAGATTGCATTTTGATGATCATTTAGGTTGGAGTCCCTATACATTTCCATCCTTAGTACCGGGCTATCATGTATCGAAGTGA
This sequence comes from Apoderus coryli, assembly GCA_911728435.2. Classification (NCBI taxonomy): domain Eukaryota; kingdom Metazoa; phylum Arthropoda; class Insecta; order Coleoptera; family Attelabidae; genus Apoderus; species Apoderus coryli. The sequence continues at coordinate 13,083,911 of OU452200.1, read as the reverse complement.
CTTGCCCTCCATGCGCTGAAGACTGCATATTATGTGCTTCTTCATTTTAGGCTTTCCTATGGTGTTACTGTTTGGAAAACAGTCGACATGATATTCAGTGCCAGGCAAATACAGGAAAAGTCACGGGAGCAAAATCGTTCTCTATACATGGGTTTTATAGACCTTGTCAAGGCGTTCGACTCTGTTAACCGTGAGGCTCTGTGGAGGATATTGAAGCTCACGGATGTCCGCAGAAATTCATCCGGATACTTCAACTCCTTCACGATAATATGAAAGCAGCAGTTCTCAACAGCAGCGGACCGGGAGAACCCTTTCCAATAACAACTGGCGTAAAACAGGGTTCTGTCATTGCACCGATTTTGTTTTTGATGTTTGTGGGAACATTCATTCAACTTGTTAATGATGATCTACCAGGGGGAATAGAGATCGTCTACAGATTTGATGGCGGCGGACTCTTCAACTCTCGTAGACTGCAAGCTGGGACGAAGATCGTATCCACATCAGATATTGAGCTTCAATACGCGGATGACAACGTTGTCCTAGCTGATACAGAAGAGGATCTTCAATATATACAAGTCTCGTCTCGTCTCGAAGCCGTTTTATCTCGAGACGAGACATCTCGAAAAATTGTAATGACTTAAAACAATTCAAGCCATTTGTAATAACAATAATAATAATATTTTAAATTTTAATTCATAAACAACAGCATCTTAGGGTGTGATCTGGTAATACGTGCCTTAATTATAAATAAAAAATAAAATTTGGAATAAAATATAAAATCTTTATTAAAAAACTGTACTTTACACTAAAAAAAAAAAAACAAACAAATTAAAGTATATTATCTTATATTAAAAATTAAAATATAATTATTAGTAATAATAATAAGTAATTATTTTTGATATGATTGATTTTTCATTTCTTCAACCCAGAAAGTCATTATGAGTAAGGCCCAATTTGCTTTGTAGAAATGCTTAAGCATTTTATCTCTACCTGCTTTAAAACCTTTGATTTCATCACTTGGTGAGTGTTCTGTCTTTTTGTCAAGTTCTATTACGAGCTTTTCTATTCAGTCAATTAACATTTTGAAGCTGATTATGACCGATAATATATTACTGATATACTTAAAGCATCGCAATTTCCTAAAGTTATTAACATATTTACAAAGTTTAAGAGAAAAATAAAATACTCTTTCCTTACTCTTGTCTTGAAGTTTGTTATTCCAAAGTATCAAGTAGAGACTACTGCGCATATTTGGTACTCGTTCATACTCATCAGGCAGCCACACTGCTCGATATTTTGCTTTTAGAACACTTTTAAATCAGAATAATCATTTTGCAAAAAATTCATAGGAGAAAACTTATTGAAGGTTGGCAAATTATTTTAACACTTCTGTATTGATAATAAACAAATCTTTAAATGCAATGAATTTACTGGCTGTTGTTTATTGCATTTTTACTCTCAGAAAATATAATTTTAGTGTAAAATTAAAAATCTTTTACTTTGTTTTAAAACTTTATAAGGCAGCCCTATATATATTCTGATTGTGTATTTTGAAGGTGATGTTGTTTTTCTTTGATGTCTAGATATTTTACTGTTAGATGGGAGACAGATTGGTCTCACATCGAAAAAGTCTAATTAGCTTTCCTAATATATATTTTTTTACTAATACTCGAGACAAAACGACGAGACCAACTTTAGCCTTATCTCGTCTCGTCTCGTGGCAACTCTATCCGTAAACTTTCAATGTACACAAACAGTTAAAATTTACAATGAATTTGATATACGGGATAAAGTTTTCTAAAGAGAGAAATTACAACTTAAAATTTAATTGTAGTAAAAAGAGATGAAACGAAAGGCACGAAATCGTTTCGATGTTGTCCTATTTCCTCGAATACAATTATTGAACTTTAATAATATATTAAATCAAAATATATTTCTTTCGTTTCTTATTTGTATAAAAAGAGTTTTTCACAAGATGTGATATCATATTCGTTGTACGTGTGAACCAGAAAACAACATCATTTCTCATTTGACACAGCTTTTACATTGTTTCCATTTTTCCTGGATAATACGACCGGCGGCATTGGCGGCAACGGAAAAAATCCAAGATCATAAAAATTTCATATAGTCACATTAGGTTCTGTCGGGGCATTTTTATGTTCTGTGACACTTTGTGTTTACTATCACACAGAGAGTTGTGTGATGTTATAATAGAGCAGGTGCGGCTCTATAAAATATTTATTTGACTATTAACAATAATTGAAGTAGCTTTCTATTGTATACCTAAGTAGTTATTAAACGGAAAAATATTTATTTTGTGTCTGGTATTGTTGATGAAGGAGATTCTCTGATAAAATTAAAAAAACTGCTCAATGTAGATATCTAAAATAATGTCGTTATTATTATTATTAAATTTGATATTAATTTTTACCCTACGAGGTCAGTTAAAAGCATACTTTAATAATTATTGTTTGGTTTGTATAAACATAAATCCAAGAAATAGAAAATGTAGACAGTCCTGTCACACACTAGACGGCCGTTTCGTCTTTTCGCAACTTATCAATGCTAGATGCTCCAGTAGGTGCCAAATGCCTGGAAATCTATATAGTTTGGGAAAGGTTACTGGGAAAACATAAGTGAGTAACTAAATATCACGTGTTGCCATCCCAGTGGTTGAGAGGTGTATTACTGTGTAGCAATATCTGCACCAATACAAGATGGACAAAACAATGGGTATAATGAAATTTAAACATTCATATAGTGTAAAAACTTTCATCAGGTAAGATACAAAATATAGTATTTGTGTTACCATTTTGTGAAAAAGTTAAATTAAGGAAACATTTAAAAATTACAACTATTATCAGCTTAACACACTACGATATAGCAACAATGTTAGGTTTTTACCTTTCTTCTTGTATATCGTATTGTGGAAATGCGCGAGGAATATTTGCGTAAAATAAAAGAGTACCGCGAGTCAAAGAGAAGGATAATATATCTTGACGAGACGTGGTTTAATACGCATGATACTGTGAAGTACAGTTGGGTTGTAGTGTAGACATGACTCAAAATTGTAGTTTAAATGCTGCATGTTCAAGGGAAAAACGGGTTATAATTCTACATGCGGGAAGTGAAAATGGGTTCCTACCCAACGCACTGCTCTTGTCAGCCAAAAACATAAGACAGTCTTTTGCGGACTACCATGAAGACATGACCGCAAATTTGTTTGAAAAATGATTTGCTGAACAGCTAGTACCTAATATTCCCCCAAGTTCAATTATCGTATGCGTCTTATCATTCGCGAATGTTAAATAAAATACGTAATAATAATACAACAAAGGAGGACATATTAAAGTTTATGATACAATTTTAAAAAAGAATACGTTATAGACGGCAATAGTATATTTACGTTTACCTCCATATTACTGCATATTCAATCCGATAGAATTGGTTTGGGGCAGTCTAAAATCAGTTGAGAAAATGCAATCAGAATCAGACTTTAAGCGCTGTAATCCTAGAGAATATAATCTGATTTAGACAAAACTGACATATGGCAAAAATCGGGGGATTACATTTTTCCGGCCATAGACTCTCTTATTATTCAGCGTAAAGGATTTTTAAAATATCGTAGGCCATGTAGGAATTGTTATGAAAAGTTGTGGTGCGCCTATGGACGGCAGAGGTCGGCATTGACTTTTCAAAGGACTATGGGGTTGTGGTTTTTTATAGCATTACATACTGATATTGGAAGCGCTATATCGAAAAGTTGGAAAATCGCTATACCCGTTGTATTGCTCTCGAAGGCAACTATGTTGAATAATAAAATCGAGTTTTGTTAAAATTTTGTTTTTTTCCTACTTATCCTACGGACTTATAGAATGACTTGTTATACCTACGAGTCAACTGCAATTAATAGTTGCTATATATCATATAAAAAAAAAAGACGAGAAGCATGCATTTTTCTTGTTTGTGGTTGTTTAAATTAACAATTTTAAGGTGTTATCACAATAGTAATTGGATCGCAAAATGTAATATCTCGATAAAGCGTTTCCAATTTCTTAAATGTGTCGGATAGCATTTAGAAATGATGGATGTATGGTTTGCTCTGCCGGTCCTGAACAAATTTGTACGGGCAGCCCCAAACACACATGTCAGCACTATTTGCAGCCAGTACAAGCGTGCACCTGACAGCTGTCTTGTCGTCCGAATGTTTGAAAATGGCGCGCCTTCATTTGTGATGACGAGGTTTATGATATATATGCCACCTTGACAACGCAAGAGATCAATACAAAAAATACATTGGATTGCATTATAGATATATGCGTGATGAAATGAAGGGTTTAGGAATTTTGAATGCAGAGAGATGCAGTTTTTAGATTAGTTTCTATTTCTGTATACACAGTGGGATATACATTTTGTATAACTGCTTAGTTTTAGGAGCGTAGTTTTATGCAATACAAACTGTGGTTTCTTGGCATACCTTCATAAATCTTATAATCATGCAATATATAATCCTAATAAACTGTCTTAATAACTGGTGTGCGTTCATTAGGAATATCTAACTAAAAATGTGTTTGTGTACTCAATATTCCAATTTGTTTTATATTCGGATATCATTATGGATATGCGTAGTTTATATTGAATAAACACAATAAGAGCATGTGTGCAATAGAAAAGAAAACTTGTAACACGAGTAATCAGGCAACAGGTTTTTTACTGTTAATGCTCATTAATTTAACTTGTCAATTACACGTTCTACCACTTCACTAAAATAACAGACTCGACGCAAGTTTAGCTTACACTGTTAACATATGGTGTGCTCTAATTGGTGAAAGGACAACCAGCAGCATACTGTGATATAAACTATACACAATAGTTACCTACCTACTTACCAACCAATGAATATAATTTTATATTTGAAATTGAACTATAAAATGGAAAAAAGAGCAGGCATAGGTATACGAAATTAGATTTATTTATTTATTTAATCACGAACAAAGTCTATTATTACAATATAATATAAATTTAAAGAATTGAATTCTTGAAACAGTTTGTAAGACGCATGCAAGGACCGGAAAGACACTCGGACGACAATAAAACAACCATCGGCCAATCACGGCAAACCGCCATCGCGACGCCCACACTTCAAGCGTCGAGTAAACTCACCGATAGGCGCAAAGAAATCGAGGTTTAAGTAAGAGTGAGAATAAGCCAATCTGATATCTCTGGGGAAAAAATTATGTCGTCCATAATTCGTACGGTGAAACTCTTCGTGAAAAATCCGAGAAGCCCTATTATTCCTGGACAGTACGCGTAAATTTATATGGGACAACAAATAGGAAGATGATACCAAATTCTTTAACAGCTTATACAAAATTATTCGGCCTCTTACGACCCTGCGATCGCTCAACGTTGCGTGCCCCAACTCATCCATCAAAGCACCGTAATGAATCACAAAATCAGTAGGTTGCGGACGACCAAGTTTGAAGTGAGCGTACCTTGGGACTCGGCGCAGAACCTTCGCAACCTGGGCAATACGGCAATCGTATGACGGGCCCAAACCGCCAAAGCATACTCCAAATGCGGTCTAACGAGCGTCGTGAACAAAGTTCTAATATGTATTGACATTGTTAAAATCTGCAGAGCAGCGCTTTATGAAGCCCAACATTTTGAGCGACTTGGAAGTCGATAATCTGACGAATGATCAATAAAATATTCATACAAAAGTGGTCCTCTAGTTCGGTTGAAATTAACGCAGAAGCATTTAGAAATATTTAAGGACATACCATGCATCTCACACCAAGCAATGTGCAAATCTCACAACTTCATCCTGCAGAAGATAACAATCTGTGGGACCGCCAATACGCCTGTAACATTTCAGGTCGTCCGCGAAAAGCCTAAATTCACTGTAAATTAAACAGATGTAAAGACTGTGACAGTGTTTTTATAGGAAACGAATCATATAACACATTTAAGCTGAACAGAGATATTTTCAAAAACAATAATAATGTTAGTTCTGTTTCGTGCAAAGAGTGCCTATATGTGCGTTAAAAACTACCTTAGTTTTTAAAAATACCCAAATGTGATATCATTACGCTGTGTCATCGTCTTGCTATCGGTCGTCACGCCAGTATAATAATTCTGTTTAATTACTTAGGTCTAGATATTTGTTGTGATTTCAAAAAAACTTACATTTGCCAGTAACCAATGTTGGCGATGAGTACTATAAGAGGCAGCAAGGCCTCCATAACTTTGGAATTAAAGACGTGGTAACTAATCAGGCTACGATTCATTGGAATCTTTGCAACAGAGAGTCCGAATTAAGTTATTACAGCTTTAAACTATTATATTAAAAAGCACAAAACTGAAAAACATGCCAAGCTAATTATTTTTTGTGATAACTTGCTTAATTTACCTATTTGGATACCCTTTGCGAATCCAGGCTTTTTCAAACTCTCGTAGTATTCCATGCTGTTCCAGGACTTTCCATGATGCCAATAGATTGTAGATAATCCCCTACAAAAAGCTTATTCGAAGCTTATAAAAATCCGTTTGAAATAATATTTTTGAAACATTCTCTTTTAACAAGGTATAGCTGTTTTCAAGAAAATTTTGTGATGTTAAATGTTGGTAACTATAAAAGACTTTATGGAGAAAAAATAAATCCGTCTATTACGGGAATTTCGATCAGTATGTTTTCTACCACAAAGAAACCTAAACTGAGAGAGACTATGACTGGAGATACCCTGCATAAAGCAGCATGTCAAAGATTTATTGCCAGTCTTATCCCAATGGGTGCCTACAATAAATTTTTAATACCTACTCAAACCGGAGAAACTCGAAAACATTAAATTTCGTAAAAGATCCATCAAAAATGAGAACGATCGCGTTGCTGAAGAAAGAACAGTAGGAGAAAAATCAAATGCTGTGCAATAAGAATAATAAATATACTTAATATAAGTTTTTGAATGGATTTCATTTATTTTATTTGTATGTTCTCATTAATTAAGAGAAAGAGTTTAAAAGTGTCATTGTTATATTACATTTCTCTTTTTAAACTTTGTGAAAATGAAAGGTAAAATGTAATTTTGACAAAAGAAGAAGAGATGATTTGTTTAATTTTTTACCACATTTTAGACTTCTTGATACTTAAAAACCAGCTTAAAGAATTTTAGAATCGATGATAACTCATAACTTAATAAAGTTACTTAAGGACTTTTTGCATAGAGCCCTTCATTTGTAAGTTTAACAAAATGTTATAACTTTTTGTATATAGACTTAGAATAGAGTATTTTGTTTTGGTTGGTTTCCTTAGTACATTGAATAAATAAGTATAAATTGAGGACTGTATATATAATTACATAAAGTAGGTTAAGTGAGGAAGCATTTAGCTTAGATTTCACCTTTTGTACCTATTTACAATAAAGTCTGTATTATTATTATTAAAGTACCGTTTTATAGCGGAGTTGCTATATTCGCATAAATTAAGTAAATTGTTAAACATTTTGTAAAAAATAGCTTCAACTTAATACCAATATAGTAAATTTGAAGTATATTTATTGGTGTAAAAATAAATTACATCTATTGGATATGGAATAGGTATAGAACCATTATTTTGAGATTCTTTATGTAATGTTATGCTGACACGAATTTTCTGCATACTTTGTTCGTAAAATGACTATTTGTTTGCATAACTTCGTCTAATAATAGTATGTCAGTTTTGTCGTACGCAATTCTCAAATGCATCTTCTGGGCAAAATTTCCCTTTATATTCTTGAAAATAAAAGTAGAATGTTGACACCACAAAAAATAGACAATAATAACTCTTTGGAACTTTTTCAATACAGAAAAGCTCTGGAAAATAATATGGCTATCTGAATTCACATTGAGTTGCTGTGAGGGAAATGGGTCACTGCGTGCTGGAGAAAAAAACCAATGAAGTAGGGGAAATTTGGGGAAATAAAAAAGCTGGATTTCGATGACAGTCAGTAGGGTGCTTACAGAGACTCTCATGTATTTAATCTATTACATCTGTCTGTGATATGAATAGAATGTGGTGATGAACTAGTCACAATATAGTGTAAATAATTAATACCACATATAGTTGTCCTTAGAAATCCTAGAGTAATTATTGGTAATAGAATTACAGAAAAATCTTTCGAGTGCAAATAAAACCGCTACTTAAGAATACTTCGATTATTCAATAGCTACATGGGTCAAAAATACCCGAATGATTTAAATTGAATTTATATTTTTTAATTTTTAAAAACAAATAATACACAGAAAAAACACTATTGTGTTTTGAAAAATTCACCATTTCATTCAATGATATGCTATACTAAGTATTCCTCGGACATAGTTAAATTTCAATCAAGCGAACGCATATTATTGGAAAATAATAAGAAGATATTGTTTTTTTAAATAAAACTTATTATTGGATGCCATTGAACAATTCAATTATAGTGATTCCTTGATTGTAATTCATACATATAATTAAATTGAATCTCGATTTTATTACAAACGATAAGATGGAATGTCCATACAACAATAGCGTTTCATTGGTTACAAGGGTACTTTTTATTACTGGGAAATTACATTCTTTCAATGCAAGCTTTAAGCTGTTTGGTACCATATCTAACTTTTCTTAATTTAATTATATCTTGTAGTGTATTATTATTGAGTCAATAATAATTATATCTATTGCGAAGTTGATTAGATTAAAGCAGTATTATTGAAAGAAAATTGTTATTTATTATTATACATTATAAAAAACACTTGAATAATATATCTAAGCCTTTTAAAACTGATCGTATATGAAAATGTAACTTGTCAATTATGATATAACTATTTTCAATTTTGTTTATTGGTCCTTGTACTAGAAGATACGGTTGTAGATGCTGATGTATTTTTCTCTTCAATGCTTTGTTTATTTGTGATTGTATTTTTTCTTCTATATCTCCAGGCATCTGAAATATTTTTCCGTAATTATTATCAATATATTGCATACCCGATGAATGAAAATATTACAAGTTTGCCATCATTTCCGATGTTTTTTTTTTGTAATTTTTCAACGATTTTATGAAAATTATCCTAGTTTCTATTTTAGGTACTAATTTAGCTATTATTTCGGTAGATAAATCGTTTATATTAGTCAATGAAATGCAATTTTCTGAAAATGTACATATTTCCGTTTTATCCACTAAATTTAGAAATTTTTTACTCTTGGCGTTTTGCAATCAAATTAATCGAGAAATTAATAGTTTGATAAAATAATAATTATTTGATAATTAATACACACTATCTAGACTTAGGTACTTTAGGCAGTCATCTATCAAAATTTATGCAATTACAAAACGAGCACATGCAACAAATTCTAATTATATACGCGTTCACTTTCAACGTAAGATAACTCACTAACTTACCATTAAACACAGGTATTAATTGCTCCAAATCCGAACTTTTCAAAAGATCTTCCATTATGTATAAATAGGTACCCTCAAACAACAGTAACAAAACAACACTGTCCGAAGACAGGCTATAGCAACTTTAAGTTAAGTAGTGAGATCTGAGATCAGCCCGGCCGACAGGGGAAGTATTTAATAAGCGACATATATGATTGCAATAATATTAGGATCTAATAAAAATATATTGATAACCTACCGTTGATTGAAATATTCCCCTTAGCATTAACGCAACCAGTTGTATTTTTCAAGTAAATGTACGTTTATTTAGATTTCAATAATTTGCCTATTATTTCCACAAAATCAAATCAATTATTATCTTAATGATAAGAAAATGCTTAAATAATAGTTGTATTTAACTCAAAAGAAAAGAATCCAAAAATAAGTCTGTAATTGGATATGCAATATATTTTTTTTCTGGGTAATCTCTCGGGGCCAGGTTTGAACTAGAGGAAGGTTTATTTATAATTCTAAAATGAATTTGTGTCCGTAAATATAAATGAAAAATAATTTCGTGGCATAGCGGACAAAATGACTGGTTTTACCTCCACAAAGTACTTTCACTGGCCATGCTAAATTAAACAAAGTCCCTTGTGTAGGTAAATCCACTCATTTGTCTTCTATGTCACGAAATTATTATTATATCATTTTTCATTTATTTAAGTTTATTTAATATCCCTAAAATCAAAGTTCAAAATTGTTCAAAAGGAGAGCTATTTTATTGAGGTTGTCTAATTATCAAGCACGTAGCACCAATATCCATAGCCTCTGGCTGAATTTTAAGATTCTACATAAAATTATTTCTGAGTAAAAAAGAGGCTATTTAACAGGCAAAACACACTAGGGACTTTATACGGGTTTTTTTCGAATCAATCAATATAGTGAAAGCTCACTTTGTGATTTTGCATAAATTGGGAATAATAAACGCTTCTCTTTATGATTTCTGGTGGCCCCGTTCAAAATTCTAGGATTGTGTAAAATTATCAATTCCCAATATCCCTGTGCGAGAAGGTCGATAATAATTATCTGTATCTATTTTCATTTAGAGGAAATAGGTATAGCAGTCTCTCGTCCGCCTCTCGAAGTTTAGGATACATTATCCAACGTAACTACTGCAAATTTTTAGATGCGTATGTTTCTAACAAATTGCTTACGCCCTCCGTTTGCCCAGAGCGATAGGCTAAGCTTAACATGAAACAACATTTACTTTGTGTGCAGCAACAAGAACTAAAACTCCAACAACAAACATACTAACAGAAATTTCAAAGTGTAAATCCGCTTTTCGGCTAGACGCATCTTTAGTTTCATCCTATATTCCCCAAATATCAAAGAAAATGTTTGGTGTAGGAACAGTCAAAAGAAAAGAAATAATAAATAGGAGGAAAAAAACTGCCGCTGTATAAATAGTTTTAGGTGTAGTGTTTATCTCTCCAGACACAAAAGACTTGTTGTTCGTAGTTCACTTCACCCAAGTACTGGTACAAAAGAAAAAAGGGTCTTTTAGATTATGGGGAGCAGAGGAAAACATGGAAGATACACACGCAAATATGTATAGTGACTGCGCAATTGCTTTCGAAAAATTTTATTTTGTAGAGTGTCGAATGAACTAATTTGAAGATGTTATTTATACAAGGTGTTGCAAAAATACGCAGCAATATTTAAGGCGTTGATTTCTAAGATCATTATTTGAAAATAAGTTCCCATAAACATACGTCTGGAAGTTCAGTGGCGTTAATAAAAAATATGACTGTAATTTAATTTCGATATTGTCTTGAGATAGAGCAACTAAAACTACAAGTTTTTCATATCTTATATTTGTTTTATATGTTGCTTGGCTTCCGAGATGAAATTTTAAAACATTTTTTAACAAACCAATCGCCAATCATTTTAAATCTGTCAAATTTGTTGAAGTCCCTTAACATGAAAACCTATACAAATGCCGGGATGACGAACTGATGATGATTTTGTATACTGATGAAGAAATGCAACAAGGAATTTTCAGAATAACCATTTAAGGTGTGATGAAAATCCGCATGCGATATTTGAAGATCATTTTCTACATCAGTTCTCGTTGAACGTTGTGGGCGACTGTTTAATTGGACCCGCATTTCTACCAGGAATCTTACCGGTGAGGTATATCGCGACTTTCTGGAACACACGCTTCCTGGATTTCTGGAAAACGTATCTACCATTGGCATTAAGAAATGATTTATACACTCGTTTATACACGATATACACTTATGGCACGATCCCCGGATTTTAACCAACTGGATTTTTGCATGTGGGGCCACACAACAGTTTTTGTGATTTTTTGTATTATGTATAAATGTTAATTTTATTTATTTATTTGCAAATATTCTTGGTATGTTGAAAGACGTTTTATATTATTATCTCGTAAACGAAGCAGCATGATAACATGAAAATAATATAAGTGATAAAAAGTTGTAGTTTTAGTTGCTTGATCTCAAAATAATATCGAAATTAAATTAATTAATTAATTAGTAAGGGCTGCAACGCCTAATCGACAGCATATCGGCTTCAGAGGACGAAATGAGACTGAGGATTAATATCTCAAAAACAAAGATCATGCAAATAGGTTGCAATCCCAATAACTACTTCAACATAAATATATACGGTTTACCAATATAGAGCAGGTCACAAAATTTAAATATCTGGGAGGTTCGATCAGCGAGGACCTGAATCCCGAGATAGAAATTTCCCGCATAGAGCAAGCGAGAGCCAATTTTATTGGCCTGGACGCTAAAAGTCAGCAATATTAACAAGCTGGAAGCATTTGAGATGTAGGTGTATCGCAGAATGCTGCATATTCCATGGACCGATCATATCACTAATAATCAAGAGGTCTTACATCGGATGAACAATTCTCGAGATCATAAAAAAGCGAGACTGCTTACCTTGACCATGTCATGAGACAGGACAAATACAGATTCCTGCAACTAATTATGGAGGGCAAAATTGAGGTAAAACGTGGTCCTGAACGTAGACAGTGCTCTTGGCTGAAAAACATAAGGGATTGGACAGGCTTAGATTCAAACTCCCTGCTAAGAAGAGCCCAAGACAGAGACGAATTTGCCATAATTGTTGCCGATCTTCATTGAATGTAGAAGGCACTTCAAGAAGAAGAACTAATTAATTATTTAACTCAATACTATATCAGCAAGACGATGGCGGTGGCAGGTTTATCGTTTGCTTCAACCTTTGTGTTTGTTATTTTGGGTAGCACTACTGGTTGGTTCAAGCTTCTGCAATATGAGTGCAACTTTTATAGCTCGTGTCTTACCGTTTTATAAATCTCTGTCAGTCTCTTTAAATGTTTAAGTGTTGTGTATAGTATTTCCTCACAGGCGTTATAGTAAAGGATGAAATTGCTTATCACAGCAACAAAAAATAAAGCTTAACAATGTCAATTCTAATGTTCTTGTCGGATGCCAGAATATTTATGTCAAAATGTCAAGTGTAAATCGCTTGATTTCCTAAAATAATTGATTGTTCTATCACCTGTATCAATTTGTCATATAATACATGCGGGACACCCTGTATAATCAAATTCTTAAGTAAAGATAATCACGCATAGAATTTTACAAATATACGAATAAAGCTCAGTATGCAAAACCTATCCTGCTTCTTTATTGCACATAGGTATAAAATCGTCCCAGAACAGTCGTCTTTTTTAATAATGCGGCTACCTCCTGTGGGCATATGTGTAAGTGAAATGAATAGGATAACAGCGCCTCGGTGATAAAATTAAAGTGAAACGTGCCTCAAACAATAGAGCATTAGATACCAATTGTTCTCTTTTGGAACAGTAGCGTTACCTTGGAATTTACAGTGTGACTACAGTACGTGATAGTGAACAGGGGAAATTTAGTAAGAGATATTTCAATGAATATTTAGTATTGAGATGTTCAAACACTAATGGCTCATAAAACATGGAGTAATATCTTAAGTGTTAAGTAATATCTTAAGATATGAGATCTATGTTTTCTACTCAAAACTGTTAAAAAGTTAAAAAATAGAACTAAATCATCACGACATTCGTGGAAAACGCTGAGGGAGATTTTCTTAAAGATCTAAACGACTAATACAGGGTTCACATAAATCAAGAAGGCAAATATTCAAGTAGTAGTAAGCAGAGCTTTCTTTTGAAACATATGATCCAATATTACATATTTTGGCCCACTTGGAAATTTGTTCTTTCCTTGATTGTGAAATTCCGCGAACATCGAGACAAGCCAAAGTCGTGTCTATATTTTTAAGAAATATGATCCAAAAAATATAGTGAATTACAGAGGCACATCTTCAGCTTGGATGGCCTCATATAGTTTTGACAGGAGACAAAAAGTAAGTCTAAACAATAATTGTAGGTACCATATTTGAGTCAACGATTCTTGAGATTAACGTTGGCGTTTCCCTGGGCAGTACGCTGGAACCGCTGATATTTATACTTTTTGTCTCTGATATAACAACACAGATAAAATCATGTAAAATTCTTCTCATGTACAGATTGAAAACATATGAATAAAGCTCTGATATTCGTTTTTGATTTGAAGCTCAGAAATTTTGTTTCTATTGATGTTTTACGATCCTTTTATTTTGTGTATGTTAATTCTGTTTTGAGTTATCCTATTGTTTTGTGGGGTAACTCGCGACGCATGGAAAATGTACTGATTTTACAAAATATCATCATTAGAACGATGTGTTTTAAATTATCCAAATTGTCTTGTCGTAAACTGTTTAAAGATCTGAAAATCTTAGCCGTTATATCAATCTATATTCTAGAGAGCACCTGACATTTAGATGTAATTCAAGGAAGTTTAAAAATAAAGGAAAACTTTGGCTACTACATTTTACCTTTTACTCATTGGACAAGTATTTCGCCGTTGATTGAGAATTTCACGTTATTTGCATTTGTAACATTTGTTCCTTTCTTAATTGTATAGTTTGTTTTCTTTATGTAGGTACTGTAATTTGTCTTTGCTTGCATTCTATGTACTACGATTGTACCTGGAGAATAAGGAGAGTTATTACTATTATTTTGTCAAACGCAAATTACAAGTTAGTACAGAAGAAAATTTTGTCAATGTGTTGAAAATAATATATTTTGACTTTTATGAATTTACTGCACGTTTTTAACATTTTAAATATCTAATAATATCTTTATTAGCCATAAGTTGGTACATTAATAAGTGTACATTGGCACCTCAAGCAGAACTAAAAAACACAACAAATAAAGATACATACAAAAACTGAATTAAAATTAGAACAACAACAATAATTTCACAATCTTTTGGACTTAAACGCGTCAATACAATGAGCTATACCTAATATAAAAATATATAGTATATGATATAAAACTTTTAGATAACAAGTAACAGAAATAAGACAGCTGAAATCACACAAAGGCAATTACAAAACAGCAAAATTATTGAACCACAGCAGCAAACTCTTGCAAATTATAGAATGCGTCGCGTCGTTCGTCAAGAAGAATTTTAACTTTTTTTTTAAATATAGTCTGATTAACAGCTCCATATGTCTACGGGAAGAAGATTATAATAATAGCACCAGCATATTATGTTGGTGATTTCTTGAGGAATTCATGCCCCGGACGAGTCAAATGCAATGGGTCCCTTCCTCTAGAAAAGAAATCATGGTTGTACCCACATGTAGGGTATTATTTTTATTTTTAAAAATATAGGACAGTAACTTATACAGGTAAATAGATGGAACTGTAAAAAGACCATTATTTTTGAAAGCATCTGGTATTTTGAAAATACACCTAATTGCTCGTTTCTGGTCTATGAAAACCCTGTCAATCTCAGTACTCCTATCCTAGAACATTATCCCATTGAGATCACATTGTTTTTGAGGTTCACGTGCATTTAAGCGTTTTTAAATGAAAAGTTAAGAAAACTTAAATAATAAGCATATTACCCTATCCTTGACCTGAAACTTTTACATTTGATAAAAGGATGATTTAGACGTTTTTGACATAATAAGGGAAGCATATACATACGGAATATTAGAACTTTGTTATTTCTTATAATTATTTTAAGTTAGGACGTATTTTATTTAACTGATACCACAGGTGTAATATATTTCGTAATTGTTCTTTTGCTTGTGTAAAGCACGCTATATGTAGTTCTGCTTTACTACCCCACGTCCCATTGCAATTCCTAAATACGTGACGCCTTTCGGGCACACGTTTTATCTTTTATCTTTATCCACAGTGTGGTACGAAGTATGTTTGTATAATATATATTTTAGTTTATGGATATTTGCATTGTACCAAGTTGTTTAACCCATAATATGTATTATGATCAAGATTCAAGAATATGATTCACATCATTTTTACTTAATTTTTCAAATTTTAGCGAATTAACGAAACTCATGAAGAGACCTACATACAGAGTTTTATGGACACAGACTTACTAATTGCTCAGGTTTAATAAACTGGCTTACGCCTTAATATTGTATAAACTTTTATTTATTTTTAGCAACATTCTTGTTACAATAGAAAAATTGTTTTGAGAGATACAGTATAATTATTATTTGCTCGAAATGATTAACTTGTGTTCTCTAAAAACAAAACAATTGATTCTAGGTTGTTTTTGATCAATTAACCTTTTTGGTTAAGTTACGTGGTATTTCTGACGGTGCATGTTGTATGACTGCTACATACAAACTCTTTATTTTATGTGGTTCTGATGATCGGGTTATTAGTGGGCAGGCGATATACGCTGGTTTCTAATCTAAAGAAGATGATCCCTGCTGGTCATAGTATGGCAGAAAACTTAGCAAGGAAATTGCAGGAGTAAGTTGTTGCCTCTGTCTTCAGCCACATGAGTCGCGGGTTTTCACTCACTAACCGTCGGTGCATCGTATGAAAAATAGACCATGCTCCTCTGGCACCTATCGGTGTCGGAGACAACCTCGTTTTATTCAAGCCTGTGCGAGGGGCACAAACACGGAAAAAACTAATAAAGCTCGAGTTGAGGGATCTCTGCAACAGAAGGGAAAATAATAAAAGGGCGAGTTCAGTGACGGCTGTCAATATTTGTTGAAATTATTAATGTACATGTCGAACACCCTATATAAAAAGTGGTGTAGCAAAGTAGTAAGACTTGTTTGTGAATTATATCCAAATTTTGTAGTTTCAATCGAGTTAAATTAATATATTATATAATATTTGAAGCGCTTGGCGGAAAAAGGTAACAAGCCACACTTTCATAAAGATGAGAAAACTATCTTTGACTGTTGTTCTTAATGAAAGAAAGTGATCTGTGTTTAATCTTTCGTAATTAGATAATAGGTGTTTTGTAGTAGTTTGTAAATTTCCTTTTACGATTAAAATATTATATTGAATATTTTGCACAAAAGGCAATCAGCAAAATCAGTATTTAAAATTGCGACATGTGGCTTGTTACCTTTTGCCGCCAAGCTCTTCAGTTGTTTTGGTGCGTTGTTTAGAGTTTTGATCTTTTCTGTACTCAGATGTTTTATCGACTGGACTGATAATGTTTCTTAATTGAATTAAATATTGTGGAATTGACCTCGAAGTTTTTGTTTGTTTCTTTTATTTAATTTGATATGGATTTTATGATTTAGAAAGTTATTTATAGGTATTATTACCACATACACACACACACACACACAATTTCTTTAAAAGAACATCCGGTAAATGTGGTTATTTTGACAGTCCATTCAAGTTATGTGATTATATGAGTCTTAGAGACGGCTCATTACAAATTATTTTCATCTGAACTATAACGCAATATATATACTTATATGCCGCTATAATTATGAATGACGCACTTTTGCTAACTTGTGTTAGATTTCTTACTTACATACAGTTGTTCATTACATTTTTATCAGCCTCGAAATAATTTTTTTACACATTGTAATTTCATTTGCCTTTCTATTATGTTTGAAGGTGTATTTACAGAACTTTTCCCAATCAGATCAATCAATATATTGTATTTTTTTTTAATAAAAGTCAAATCTCCACAAAAATAAATTTAATAGAAATTCATAACTATTGTCCAAATATGTTTTAAAACTCATCCACTTCCATCATCACTGGCGAAAAGAGAAACTTATATTTGCAACTATTAGATTTTGATTTTCAAATGTACAATTTTTCAAAGTAGGCTTGTATGATAAAAACTAAAAATATTGCCATGAAACTATTTAGTAACAATAATAACAAATAAACGAAAAAATTTTTAGGTGAATACAAAAACTATCACTAAAGAAAAAAATCTGTTTTTTTACAATAATTGCTCAAAGTGGTTACCGCTAACTGCAATGGATTTGGTTAAAATATTTTACTTTATTTGTTATTATTGTTACCAAATAGTTTGCTTGCAACAGTTTTTATCATCCAAGCCTACTTTAAAAATTGTACATTTGCAAATCAAAATCTAAAAGAATGCATCAGAAAATGTAATTATTGCAAATATCTTGAAAATAGTTGCTCGGAGCGACATTCAGAAAGTATACCTTTTTTATGTAACAATGATGAGAAAAGTGATATTTTTAATAAAATTGTAAATACACTCAGACACAAAAAAGTTACACCTGTTTTTATTTAATCAGAGTCCTGCAGGGAGCGCCCTCTATAATTCACATCAAAATTAACAACAAATTCAAATTCCTCGCCCCCAAAAAACCCCCACCACATAATACCATGCAAAAATATTGGTTGGAAACTAGGTTATTTAGTAAAATCGAAAACGATATTACCACTTTTGCAGCCCTGTATTTCAGTTATTATCAACTTTTGAACTAAGGTAATTTTGGCCAAATCTCAATATTTTCATCCAAGGAATCTGCAGTTTTATTGTGTACCATTATTTATGGATTTTTTAATAAAAAAATCAAAAATAAATGAAGAAAAATTAACATTTCTTTTGTTATTTTTCCGTTTTCTTTTTGTGGATCATGATAATATTTTTAAAGATTAATTAATTAATTATATATGAAAACTATGATGATCTACAAGAAGAAAGAAATAATGTTAATTTTTCCTGATTAATTTTGGATTTCTTATTAATACAATATAATAAATATTTTTCTAGAAGGATGACCTCGATGGAACAGGATGAGTTTTGAAATATGTTTGGACAATAGTTATGAATTTCTATTAAATTTATTTTGGTGGAGATTTGACTGTTATTTGTCACTAAAAAAAATTACACCTCCTCTTAAGAATGTATTATTTTTTCAAATTTAATATATTGTAATATACAAAATCGCTCCTGTCGCCCGGAAACTTTCCCGACAGGATATAATATAATTAAAAATATATAAACGTAACGAAACAGAATTTTAAGAATTATTATTATTAAATTTGCCTTTTTTTATTATTTCCAATACACTAACGTAACAAACTAACTACTTTATTCAAAAATTAGAAAAAAAAAATATTGCCAGAGCTGACATTTGAACCCAGAACATTCAGCATGCAAGGCGCACTCCCCTGTGCAGGAAAGTAACATAATAAATAACGATAAAATCAAAATTCTCCATTCAGAAACCGAATTTGCACCACGTCTGCATAAGCCGCTTCTTTATGTTAACTATTCTTGCATTTCTTATTATTTATTTAGATGAATTTTTATTTTACCACTTTTTGTTTTGTTGTAAACTGCAAACAACCAACCCAAATTTTGTGGTTGAGAAAGCTTCACACATTTCAGGCTATAACTTCGTATAAGAGGAAGCTTTCAAACGATACTATAAATGATACTTCAGAAAAATGTAAAAATGTATTTCATAATTTTAAATTCCTTCGCTAATTTTGAAAACAGAGCATAGGCGAGATATTCTTATCAATGGTTGTGTGGAGTTTTTTGTACTACTTCAACAATTTTTCCAATTAATTTTATATTAGATTACATTTTTTTAAACAGAAACCTAAAAAATTACAAATTTGTGCGCTTAAAAGCAGGCGTCCAAATAAGATTACATTAGCAATTACAGTGCAATAGTATTTGTTTATGTTTATATAGAAAAAATGTCATCATTACGTAAGGGTGGAAACAATATCCAATCCCATTCATTATTCGAACTTCTACAATTGCAATTTAATGTTTTCGCAAAATACTTGAAAGGATGCAATTACTTGGGTAAATGATATGTAAATTTCGATTTTACCATGTATAAAATGTAATCACTTCACCCAGATTCCGCAAAGGGCGCTTTTCTATTTAACTATTTGCCCTCTGTG
Source organism: Apoderus coryli (assembly GCA_911728435.2). Lineage (NCBI taxonomy): Eukaryota > Metazoa > Arthropoda > Insecta > Coleoptera > Attelabidae > Apoderus > Apoderus coryli. The sequence goes on along the minus strand of OU452200.1, from coordinate 13,064,204 downwards.
ATTGCTTTAGCCTCATGGCAAGCCCGTCGAAAATAATTAAGAGTGGACACAAAGCCCCTGAAGTGTTGTCTGATGTGTATTTGTATATATCTATATCGGTATATAGTGTGTAGAAGGAAACCCCAGCGGCATTTCAGCCTTCGAATTTATTGAAAATACGCGTCCGGGTGCGGCTTCTACGACACATTATGTAAACAGAAAATATCTATCGAAATGTATCGATTTGTTTGTATGTTTGCTTAAGGCGTTTCAGGGTATATATTTCCTATTTTTGATCAAGTAAATACGACTAATACCGTTTGTCCAGTAGTAAGAAAAATAGAAAATAATTTTCTTGATAAATTATTTACTCGAATTTATGGTTCGAACAATAAAAGTAATACTGAAAAAGGATGGAATTCGCACGGATTTTTAAAATATTTATACAAGCTTTTAGAGGATATTTTATCCGTAAGGGTAACCCGTTAGGAATTTGATTGGACATGAATATACAAAAAGGACCTGAGACTTATAAAACATGTGCGCAGAACACAAAATTTAAAATTGTCCTATTAAATAACGCTCAAATTACTATACACTAAGTTGTAATATTTTGGACAAACGACTGTTTGATGACTAGGTAGATATTATCCACATTATTTATTGTAAATTACCTAAATGTAATTATTGTAAACTACAAGAAATTCCACTTCACACTATAAGAAAACAATTATTTATTTTCCAACTTCCTTTCAATAAAACTCACCCCTTATGTCAATTAAGTTATACTTTGCTGAACATGACAGTATTTTTTGTGTGTTTTTTTATATAAAAACTACGAAACAATAATTGGACGATATAAGATTTTTTCTTCTAAATACACTTTCTCCAGAAATACCTAAATCCATGGAATACTGCTGGAAGTTAAAGATAAGCCAATCCTCTATATGTAGTCCCTAAGGGTTATAAACTATATGGTCCGATTTGTACAGGATCGTTTTAAGCGATATTTTTTATATGTACCAGAGACTTGGGGTTATAAGAAGAAAAGAAAAATAATTGCGAGTAATCAATATTTAATTCCGGAGATCCAATAAAAAATATGAGTTATATAAATTATAGTTTGGTTTTGATATCAAGTTAACCAGATATTTGCTCTTGCTAATTAAGACATCTGAACATTCTTACTAATTTTATGTCAGTATGTATTTTACATTTTAAATGAATTTAGAGTCCAATAGGTTACTTCTATAACAGGTCATTCAATAAGTCCGAAGGACAAGTAAGAAAAAAACAAAATTTTGACAAAACTCGCTTTTATTATTCAACATAAATGCCTTCGAGGGCAATACAACGAGTACAGCGATTTCCCAAGTTTTCGATACCACTTCTATAGTACGATTTCTCTTTCTCGCCAAAACAGGCTTCAGTTGCAGCGATTTCTTCATCATTGGACTTAAAATTCTTTCCAGCAAGCATTTTCTTGAGATATGAACACAGGAAAAAGTCACTGGGGCCTAAATCTGGAGAATACGATGGTTGGGTAAGCAATTCGAAGCCCAATTAATTCAATTTTGCCATAATTTTCATTAATTTGTGACACGGTGCATTGTCTTGGTGAAAGATCACTTTTTTCTTTTACAAATGTGGCCGTTTCTTGTCGATATCAATCGATCCAAAAGTGCACAGTAATAGTCGCAGCTAATGGTGGTTCCTTTTTGGAGGTAGTCCAGAAATATCAAATCAAATCAAAACATGCTTTATTGTTGTAAATACATAGCATTTGTAAACAAAGCTCATAAAAAAAATGTTATCCTATGCTAACAATAATCACACAATAATCAAAATCACAGTAATTACAATGGTCAGAACAAACAAACGCATAACAAAGCCAATACACAATCTACAAGAGAAAAATATGCTAGCCTTGCAGTTTCCACTCCAAGTTCATTGGCTATAACTCTAACGGCGTAACACCCTCTGGCTAGTTTCTGTCTTAAATCCAATATATGGTCATGAAATTTGAACTTATTGTCTATCACTAGTCCAAGAAATTTGTTAGAGTTACTAATCTCCAATGGTTCATCCCGAATACCCATCTGCTCTGGACACAAATACTTAAAGCATACCAATTTAGTCTTGCTTACATTTAGGGACAGAAGGTTTGAGTCACACCACCTCTTAATCACCACCAGGTCCTCTGTTGCTATTGTTGTCATTGAAGCAGGGTCTTTATGAGACCATAGAATAGTAGTATCGTCAGCGAATACTGTAAATTGACCTCTTATTGCAAGAGATGAAATGTCGTTTATGTAGATTGGAAATAAAATGGGACCAAGGACACAGCCCTGTGGAACCCCATGGGGTATGAGGCATTCGTCAGAGTAAATACCCATCGACCCAACAATCTGCTTTCTATTCGTTAGGAATGATCTGAACCAATGCAAAGAGACACTTCGGAAGCCATAACTAAGAAGCTTGCCAAGGAGAATATCATGATTCACGAAGTCGAATGCTTTGCTAAAGTCACAAAACACGGCCGCGGTCACATCACCACCATTCAAGCTCAAATATATTCCGTTCGCATTCCAAAATACTGCTGCGTCTTTGCTCGCTGACGTTCGTCGATTACTGTTCACTCAGATGACTGTCTTTTGGATTCTGGTGTGTAATATACATATACACAGCTGATCTCTCAAAAAACATTAGGAATTCCATAGTACATTCTTACGCAGATGATACACAACTACTTGGCAGCTTTGATCCCGAGAACTATGATTTAGCTAATGCAAATCTAAATAATGATCTGCGTGAAATTTCAAAATACTGTAAAGCTCATAGTCTTCACGTTAATGCTTCGAAAACAAAAATGTTACTATATGCCCCAAACTCATATTATGATAATCTCAAAACTCACCTTAGAATAGAAATTAATAACTAGCCAATCGAATTTTCTAATACCGCCAAAAATCTTGGAGTATTTTTCGATACGTCGTTGAGGTTTGAAGAACATGTCAAAACCGTCATGCAGAGAGTCTACTGTAATTTTAAGATACTATTTGCTAATAAAGATATTTTAAATTATAAAACACGCAAAAAACTTTGCGAGTCCATTATTACTCCACATATAATGTACTGCTTACCAGTTTATTATCCATGTCTTGACAATATAAATAAAAAACGTATCCAAAAAGTTATGAACACGTCCTGCCGATTTATATTCAATCTCAAAAAATATGATCATATCTCCCAAAATTTCTCTAAACTTTATTGGCTAAATGCAGAAAACCTCTCTAAATACTACAATATGACTCTCTTGTACAAAATTATGTTAAGTAAAACTCCCAATTATTTGTCTAAACTTTTGATCCATCGTCATCAGATGGTCCAACGCAACATTCGCTTCCCGAATAAATTATCACTACCTAAATTCCGTACTGCACAATTCCAGCGCTCTTTTACATATAACTCCATAAAATTATATAACACAGAAAAAAAAAACTTGGTTTATCCAAATAAAAAATATTATTTAGAGGTGAATTTGCTAGTTTTCGCAAAATTTTTGTTAAAGTAGTAAATGTAGTTATCAAGTATGAGTAGCTACATTATCTAAAAACGACAATTTTTCCTGCTAAGCTGATATCTTCTCATCTAAACGAAACCTATATAAAATTTTATTTGCGCTAAATGAGTTCGGTATTCTGCTTGAATTAGGTATTGTACACCTACAGATTTCCATACGTACCCACTTAGGTGTAGCTATTATTATTAAGAAAATACTTAATGAGGTAATTAGGTAGGTACCTATAAGTACCTAACTATTCTCAAAAATCGTTTTATGAAACCCAAAACTAAATTAGTTCTAATAGGAACATATACCTACCTACCTACCTATAAATTTTATTTATCAGCTTTAGTATATTAATGTACCTAGGTATGTGCATTATAATATTTAAGTATAAATAAGATTTTAACAACTAAGTACATAGCTAAAATAGGCACTGATTTAATTAAATCTGTGTAATAGTTATTTTACCTAATAGGTACTTTTCATTTACGAAATTTCTATCCTCCAAAATATCGAATTATTTTATCTGGTAGAGATAGGAACCTATAGTTGTCTACATAAGTCGTCATTCTATTTCAGCCAACGGTTATTCCCCGTTCTACCTAGTGTGTTTGTCCCCGCTGCTAGTCCACGTACCTAAAACCCTTTGTAGAAGCGGGTGCCGACAAATTTCATCTTCTATGTATGTACCAACTTGTACCTAGTGCGTCTCGCTTGGTTCAGAGGGAGGGGGTTTTATTTTGGTATTTTTTGATTAGAGTCTTGGCATCGCTCTAACTAAGATCTAGTTATTTTGTGTTCTAATCTGAAGATATTTTAATTTAATATATTAAATTTTGATTTATTGATAGTAAGTATATACCTAGATATTGATATCCCAATTTCTACAAGTGGTGAGGATGGACTATACAGATACAGTAACAGATATGTGTTATACCAATGTGCATCCAACATAATTAAGTATAGTGATTAGTTTGGTGTGTTGAGTTTTGTTAAATATTCATATATTATTAATATCTATGGAGGAAACAAAAGAAATATTAATTATTAATTATTTATTTTTAAAATTTTACGACCAATGCAAACAATCTTATTTCATGGCAATATCAGATATAATCTTTGGCAATAGATACCTATCTAGATACGTATTATTTAGTAGGTACTTAATCCTAATTTAAAATACTTTTTCTAATTCAATCAATCTTAATATGGTATTCCTCCATTTACAGAAACTAAACAATAGTTTAGATGGGTTCACGATAATATATTTAATTTGCCAGGGACGGATTAATTTTTAGCAAATTAATGCAGTTTTTCAAAAGAAGTTACATAAATATTTTAGCTAGGTATGACTTTTTTCTTTCTTTTGTAAAGGTAAGTATGTATTGATTTGTTTACCATTTTACCAATGTCTGTAAGTTAGGATTTGTGGATTGGAATTATCTTATCATTCCTCGTACGTACCGGTAGAATCTGTTATTTTACTTAGTTTCCTCATAAGGAATCTAAAGTTTCTTTGATATTTTTTTTTGTTTCAGCGTCATTGTTTTTCGGAAAAACTCGATTTTTTTTTAAATAACCAATACATTTTAGGTTTATTTGTCCCCAAATTAGATAACTACCTAGTACCTAGTTAGTAGATCTTGAAATGTATAATATTTATAGTAGAAAATGAATTAGGTATAAACTATGTTTTACAAGGCCGTATTTTTTTTTAAGAAAATGCAATTTTTTTGCGATTTTAGTTTTTATTGATATCTGACATTATTTTTACAGATATAAAAAACTTAAAAGCTCTCATTGTTACTTTTTTATGAGAAAAATATAGCGTTTACAAATTTTCATTACGACGTTTCGTTTTTGAAAAACCATCAACTTCGATTTTTTAAATACGGCCCTTGTTCAAAACAAAAATAGATGTAACGGAATGGTTTCAACAAGTTTTCAGTATTTTTAGCTGTTATTTAAACTTCAAGAAAAATCGCCATAGTTTGGCACTTATTTTGCGTAAAAGATTCATCAGAGAAAGGCGTTTTTTTAATAATTTCAAAAAGCACAAAAATTTTAACTAAATTTAAAAAACTGCGTACAGAATAAAATGTGCTGACAGAAATAAATTGGCAAATAATAATAAATAATTTTGATTAACGTCGAAAGAATTTCTTTGCAAAAATTACTAATTAGGTATATAGATACTCTGCATTCAGTCAGTTAAGTCCCAAACTATGGCGATTTTTCTTGAATAAGTTTAAATAACAACTAAAAATACTGAAAACTTGTTTAAACCACCTATTTTTGAATTGAAAATGGCTTTAAATTTAACAATAGAAAATCAAGGGCCGTATTTAAAAAATCGAAGTTGATGGTTTTTCGAAAACGAAACGTCGAGTCTCCTCAAAAAGTAACAATGAGAAAGTGCTTTTCATTTTTTTTATATATCAATAAAAACTAATATCGCAAAAAATTGATTTTTAAGAAATTCTCGAAAACTGCTAAATTTACTTTACTTTTGAAAACACCATTTAAAAGGTGTTTAAATTGTACAACTTTTCTCTAAGTTAACCGACATTGTCACTCCGACCGTTTCCAAGATCAACCAACCCTAGTTGTTTATGTGCTGAGCAATATTCTCAGGAATTCCGGCAAAGGATTCAGCCGCATTATACCTACCCACTTTAACATGTGTAGATTGAAGTTTGACTATATATACCTAGCTTATATTACTTATACCTAATACAAGATTTTCAGTAGGCTTCAGTTTATTTTAAAAAAATAAATAAATAAGAGTCACACTAAAAAACTGATGGTGGTTCGAATAAAACAACGTAAGCACCACAGGGACCCCCAAATCTTGTCTACCCCTTCTAGAAAAAATTACTAGAAGAGAGAGACAAACACTATTTGTCATTTAAATAAAAATATATTGTATGTTAGCAAAGTTTATTAGTTATTTTAGTAATGTAGAAAAATTTACTGGATAGACATTAAACGAGTATCATCACTAAAATAACTAGTAAACTTTGCTGGCATACAATATACTTTTATTTAAATGACAAATAGTGTTTGTCTCTCCCAGACAAGGAGCATATGTAAACTATTCAAGAATATTATCTAAATGACATAATGTCTATCCAGTAAATTTTTCTACATTACTAAAATTACTAATAAACTTTGCTGGCATACAATATATTTTTATTTAAATGACAAAAAGTGTTTGTCTCTTTTAGACAAGAAGCATATGTAAACTATTCAAGAATATTATCTAAATGACATAATGTCTATCCAGTAAATTTTTCTAGAAGGGGTAGACAAGGTTTTGGCTGTCCCTGTGGTGCTTACGTTTTTTATCTATCTGAACCAAGGTTTTTATTTCTGTGAACCAATATGATCACCTGTTTAAAAACACATCACTGTCAAAGTTCAAGAAAGCTGTGAAATCTCTCTTCCTCGAACAGCAAAATTTACAAATATGATAATATGTTTCATAAATTGTATCATTTTTATTGATTAGTATATATATTTTTTTTTTTATTATTCATTTCTGTGTCTCTCTTTTGTTTGGCAAGTTTCACAAACGACTCTAACATATTACTTATTTTATTTGAAACATAAAACTATTTAAGTTCTAATTTCTAGACTAAAATGTTACCATTAATTCTAGAATAGGTAGGTACTACTGGGTTAAGTAAAAAATAGCATCTCGCTAAACTTCGCCCTGTTGGTTAAGCAATCCCAATGTAAATATGGCCATAAAATGTATTGTATTTATTTATTTTTTTTTTGTGAATGATGTTTTATTTAATTTTCTTCTGTAACTTTGCTTAATCAATAAAGACCATTATTATTATTATTATTAATAGTGAAACAATGTTGTCACATATCGACGATAGATTTATTGCGGTTTAACAGCGCCAAACGCTCCTCTGAAGCATCAATTCGTTATTGTTTTTGGTCGACTGTGTGCTCACGCGGCACCCACTTTGCACAGAGGTTTCACATACCCTAATGTTCGTGTAAAATGGTAAAAACACTACTATCTGATATCTTTACAAGGATGGAATGAACCAGTCCTAACGAAAACTTGGTTAGGCTGGACAATTCATGGAAAATTTGGTAATAAAAATATACAAAAAAATTATTCGTTCTTTATTTCTAATCAAGAAGATGATGATTTTTTACATGCGTTAGTGAAAAATTATCTTGAAAACGATAATGAAAGTTACAAAGATATGGAGAAAACTGAAGATGAAATCTATGCAGAAAAAAACTACAAGAAAAATTAGTGAATGTACATAGGAGACAGGTTAGATATGGAAAAAACAGAGTGTTTCCAGAAAGTATAGGGAAACAGCGTTAAAACGTTTGCATTTTGTTGAACGTCAAATAATAATAAAAACAAAGAATTTGAAAAAGCGTACAAAGAGAAAATTGAAGATTATATTAGTAAAGGATATGCAAGAAAACTAACACAGGATGAACTTATTAGTAAATTCGACAATACTTGGTATTTACCATCGTTGTGGTTTGAATTATTAATAAAAATCGAGACGTAGCAAGGCAAATGGGAGTTAAAGAAGTCCCATATAATGTAGTTTAATTGGAAAACACCTGACCGGCGATCGAGAGATGTGGGTTCAAATCCCACTTGTGTCACGGATTTTTTTTAATTCGTACATATTTATTTCGTCTTTCTGTATATCACTGACATACCTACCTATGCTATACGCGCTCAACTTAGTTGAATATCTTCTTCTTTCGTTTGTGTATATATTATGAATATTATTAAGTAATGTCTTCTTTTCCAGAGTGTTAAGACTGGTAAATATTATGTTATTTTAGTTACCATTTTAATGTCAGTGTAATAATGTTTGTCTTATAGTGGAAAAAAACACATACGCACCAGCGCAGGGGCGTGCAATACATAAAAGGAAGACAGTATTGGTTACCTTGAAATAATTTAGCTATTAATAGAAATTTTCTTCTTCTTTTTCCAAATGGTCTCTAAATATTAGAATATTTAAAAATGTACTTGGTACTTGCTAAAGTTCAAACGTAGCTCTTCAGTTTTGTCATTTATTTTTTTTTTTATATTTTCCATTTCACTTCCTACGAACATATAATATGCATACAGATATATAAACAAGGTTTCAGGACTCAACCGAAAATAATTTAGAATTTTTCCCGCGAGTTGAAAAAAAAACCACTTGAATAAGTGCACTTGAAAACGCCAGAAAATTACTAAAACAAGATTTGTAATGGAAATATATGTTGTGGAAAAAGTTGGGTTTCCTCTGCATACATCCGGGTGTTATTAGCTTTTGCGAGTTTATATTTCCAAAAGTAAATTGGCATGAAATATATTTAGTTTTAAAAAGTACTTAGGGATAAGATCACTAAACAAACCTAAATGTTTCTCTTTATTGTTTGATTTTTTGTTTTTGTAATTTAACTGTGCTTAATTATTAATATAATATTTATAAATAATAGTGTATTTTATAGATTTTAAATCTTCGATGAAAACATTTCGTCACCCAGGTGATATCATATCTTAAATTATAATGTACCTAAAGCATCCGCAATAAACTCCACTATAAGCTATTGAGGCGATATCGATAGTTCAAACTTCGGGAAAGTTTTCGGGTGACACAACCGATATTTTTCTAATTCATTTGTTGCCTTTGTCAAAGAATATTTTCCATTGTTATTGGCGCTTATATTTCTTTTATTTATGTATATATATATATATTTTTATTAATTGCGAAAAAAAAAATAATATAGAACAGCTTTTAAAAAAATGCAGGTTCGTTATCGTTTTGGTCAAATTAAGCTTAACCCAGATGTGCCCAATGAATGGTAAATTATGATCATATAAATCTTCTAACATGCGACTTAAATACCCATCCCTAACCAATATCGTAATTTCGAATAATAATTTTCATTACAAAATAGCTTTACTATTCAGTTTTTTCGCTAGCTGAAATGGTTAGCAGGCAGGTTTCTTGAAAATATCCAAACACGCACTGCTTGCGTTTTTGAATCTCGCCACGGCTGCGACTTATGTATGTTAAAGTTTTTTGTAATTTTGAAAATAGTGATATTGTGACGAATATAGAATGTTGCCAACGCACTTAGAGAGAAATAAATACAAAAGGCTGGTACTATAGTAATCAGATGAACCATTCTCGAAAGCTCGCGACTCTGTACAAGTTAGTAGGCTGTACCTCGCATGGGGCAGCTCTGTGTTATTTTGGTAGGATGTGCCTCGCTTACCGTATGGATTTAGAATGAACATGCGTGCGCCAGAATGTTGGAAATAATTCTATTACTCACTGGAAGTGTTCGAGAAAGAAGGCCAATCATATATATAGCCAACGTAGGGAAAAAGGACAGTCAACAGATAGTTAACAGTGTTGTGACATATATAAATAATAGTGAAATAAATAGTACAAATAAATACAGTCATATTAGTGCATTGATGTTGTTAGTTTGTTTAAGTGTTTAGTTATTAAGTGTAAATAAATTAGTTTTAATTAAACCGCATCATTATTTCACACTATTTTATTGGTGTTTTGTAACATGGAACTGTAATTTCACAGGCCAATCAGTAACTCTAGATGTTAAGCCCTAGAAATTGAATATGGAAAGAACTTATGTTTCAACGAGATTGAATTTTTAGTGATTGCTCTCCTGTTTTGAGGATGTAATAGGATATGCGGCAAAGTATCCGAAAAGAGCTATTTTCACAAAGTGTTACCTTTTGTAGACGTTGCTTTAACGAAAACAACATTTTCAAATTTCAATTCTTTCTTTTGCGACATTAAATAGAAACAACATTCCAAATTGAGTTTCAAATGCTTAAAACCATTTCCACCACTTTTGACTGACATAAATTGACTTGATTTATCAAAGTAATCTTACCATTACAAAAACCAATAAATAAATTAAATAATACCAGGTGAACAGATACAAATGAAAAACAGTACCAATGCCAACAATATCGAATAGAAAAATAATAATGATCACAATAACAATAATAGAGAAAAAAAAGTCAGCTTGCATTGACGATAGCAGAAGTAAGCTCTAATAATTTGACTTAACGGTGAGTGGTGAATATCGAAAATAATAGAGATTCTGTCAAAATTCCGACACATGAAACATACAGGACTTTGACTCTACCAAACACCCTGTATATTGAAATTGGAACGTGAAACAAATGTTAATATTTAATTACATTAATTAACTTTATTATTATTTTAGAAAGATACCCTTCTAAGTATTTACCACCCCCATATGTCATCAAACATTTTTTCCTGCAGGGGGGCAATCATTGTTACCAACGTTTTCTTAAGGGGCATCCCTGATGCACGCTGTGAAAAATCGCCCAGTTTCACTTCGATTGAATATCCGTTTTAATTAAATGATTAGGGAACATATTTTCCGATTACTCTGGACGCTACACTACAAACTCACATAAGTAGTGACAGAGAGGAGCGTTAGTAGTAATTTTAATAAAAAAAATAGTTTATTTACAGTATGACCACAATTAGATTAGAAGTGTCAATTATTTGTTCCTCGTATTCTTGTTCAATTCACGATAATATATTAGACGGTTTAACTAAAATCTCGATTTGTTTCTCTATTGTATAAACCAAAATAACGTAATATATCCTGTCGTTACCGTTATAATGCTCAGCAAGGGAGGCAAAAAGCAACCCTTACATCTACGTAAAGGGCGATATGTGACGTGTCTACAATAATAGATGGGGTGTCTTCAGCAAGGTTATTGACCCATACACACACTTACATTATTTATATCTAGGTCACGTTTTTCACTATATCCAATTACTTTGAATTTAATAAATGTTTGTGGGTTTACGGTGATATAAACGATACCGCAAGAGAGCAAATCAAGAAATGGTTAAATAAAATGTGGTGATTTTAAAGTTGTGAAGTTCTCCGTCTTACATAATATGGTTGATATTATATTTGTGGACTTATTCAGTCTACTGTATGTTATGCTATGTTACATGCTATGTTACCCATTTGTATAATTTTTGATTTACGTCACCCCGAGATATAGGTATTTAATCCAGATTTAATCCTTGAGTAACTTTTAAGCCAGGATTATAATATATTAATTTTGAATGTACAACAGACTGTGATAATAAGTTGAAACACCATTGCTTTAACCGTGAGTTTTTTTATCATATCATTTATCAATGACAATTTGTTACTTTCCGGACGCATAGGGAAAGTATTATGAACACGCTAAAATAATTTGAGACGGATATAACACTTTTGAAGTCCCCTGAGACGATTAAGACCATTTCCAGATGGAAGTCTGTATGTATTCTTCCACGATAGCGCCTAAATGCTTTAACCAATTGAGCAAAATTTTGTTATATGAGTTAGGGGGAGTCTTAGGATGAACGCATTAGTTTTTTGCTGAAATCGCTTTAGCCCTATATTAGGGGTGGACACAATTCTCAAATTTTTAAATAGCAGTAGGTGTCGAATGATAGGTACATCATTTGAAAGCATTTTTAATTGGCTTTGGAGCAATAGTTCCTTTTGATATTTACATCCATCATCAATTATGTAGTACGGCGACCGCAGACTTAAATGCAATTTGGTTCCATTTCTTTTAGCGTCGGTCGTAGCTCAGTGGTAATCGGCGTGGCTTTGGGTGTGGTATGTTCGAAAAATGTATGAACCTAGATACTTGTAATAAAATATGTCACGCATCATGGCATATAGGGCACGAATTCGTTTCTGATATGAGCAGAAGTTTTCCAGGAGTTTCTTTTGGATGGCAATTCATTTTAGCCACTCAAAATAAGTATCCCCAGAACCACTCTTAGCTCTGCAATAGTAATCAAGGATCAATATAGCGTAATTTCGCGTTTGTACCAGAATTTGTCCTAATAACTCGTTCATAAAAAATAATTCAACAGCTCTAGCAACTCAAATTACTGTACATAGAGTAATCAAACTCAGGGAAAGTATAATTGGGAGGTTGATTCTGGCTTTGTAGACAATACATTCGCTCATGTATTTCCGCATTGGATATACAGTAGGTAAATTTATATTTTTGTCCCAAATTGGAATGGCAGTCACTTCAAGCGAGACAATGTCTTGCTGAATTGCTACTAATCTTCTACTATTGGATAAAACAATTTCCGCACCACATGATAGCTGCCTCGCGCTAAGGTTGGCCACAAACCCTGCCTCTTCCCCTTCACCTGAATCCTCATGTGTTAACACATAACTTTCAACAGGCTCAATATATATCCTCATTTATGTCAATTTCATCTTCGGATTCAGCTCCTTAGATCATATCTAGGGCCTCCTTTAGTGTAAGACCACTGTCAAAAAAAAGTTGTATTAGCCGCTGTCTAAAAAAGTCATTAAAAAAACAAGGTTTAGCTTCAGCTTTTTAGAATTATTCTACAGAGGTTTAACAAAACCAGAATCCAAATAGAAGGGGAAAATATCATCAAATATCTACATAGTATTAGGTACTTCTACCAATTTGAAATCGATTTCTTCATGGTAAACTAGGTACGAAGATTTTACAAATAACAAAATACGTAAAATCTACACAAAACCAACTGACACGTGTTCCTTTGTATACCGTTTAAGTAAATGGCTTGAGTTTAGGTTAACTGTAAAACAAACACCTCACCACCATTGGAGATACTGGGCCCATATGGCACTCGATATTAATATACAAATTATGTCTCTAATGAATCTAATTACGCCTGACACTTTATTTTTGAAGGATTTGGAAATGCTCATGAAATTAGAAAGTAACCAAAAAAAACTAAAATTATACAATTGGTAGCCTCAATTTTTCTGAAGACTAACGGCGAACCAGACAATGTATATATGCCAAACTGATGAGGGCGTTTAAACAGACAAAGGCTAGTGTTCAACTCAGCTAACACTAGCACACAGTTAACCAGGAAATACATAATGTACTGATCTGGTTGCGTAAAAATTCATACATATGCAATGGCTGGTAGATAATGTAGCTTCAGATGATTACAGACTTTTACATATAAATTATCTCGTAGGCCGTTTATCTTCAGTTGAATACCTTATTATCAAGTTTTATACATAAATTCGCAGCACATTATTCAAGCGTATACATATGGGACTCTAAATTCAGTGTAGTATCTAATACCAAATAATATTTGTTGAACGAATGTAGGAAGTGTTTTCCTTTTTTAAATTTAAAACCTATTCAAATACACTACTAATACCAACTTATATTTCCTAAAGCTCAAAACGCATCTTTAAGAAGGCATTATTTAAACTTAGGTATGAATTCTGGCTGTTTTAGCCAGCAATTTTTTTATCTATAAATGTATTAAACTATTTTGTTTGCGCATCATAATAACGCTTTACCCGCCTATAAAGTAAAATAACTCGGATTTCTGTTAATTTTGAGATTTTGTTTTGAGAGTTGCACGGTAACAGTGTAAAATTTTGTTCTGTTTAAAGTTGCATATGAATTATGCAGTAACATATACTAAGAAAATACCACATTAATGTTTTGTTCTCACTTTCGCCTAGCATTAATAATTAAAATGAAGCTAATCCAGTAAGATCATCAACATAGCTAAGACCTTAGAGCTGTTCGGTGAAATATGAATACGTATTAGCAACAAAGACCCTTATGTGATCGCAGTGAGAGTCTGTACATACCCACTCAGTTAAAACCTGCTTACCTAATTAGACAGCTATTAAATTTAGAACTGGAGCTCTAAACTACCAGCCTTAAAATTAATATTTAAAGATCACCAGCAATAGAAATAAGTGTGTAGGTATATTATACTATTAATGTTAATCGACTTTTTTTTAAATTGAGAATAGCCTTATTTTAGAGCGGCATTTTTTTAAATTAGGGAAAAGGTTAATTGAGAAAATCACGCACCCGTGCTACATAGTGTGGAGCATCACCCTATTGTAAAGAACACCTCATTCTCTGGGATCTTGTCGTCATTTTCAAGTATTTCGGTCATTCAAATTCAAGTAAGTTTCTGCCATTAAGTTACCATTTAGAAAAAATTTACCGAAAATACGATTTCCCAAGATTCCGCCATACATTTAAATTCTCTGGATTTTGAAAATTTGCAGAATCTGATATCTGCAATTAAATCTACTCACGTGACCGTTAGAAAAATAAATATGCACTCCTAGTAAAACATATCGCTGCGCGGGAAAGTAAAAAAGAATAACTTAATAATAACTTAAGTTTGGAATATGATGGAGATTTCCGGTTTATGTCATCTTGTTTCATATTTTAGCCTTATGTAAATCAAGATATAAAAATTGTATCATCCCATTTATTTTTTTAAAGAAAAGGACTAAATCAGTTATTTCGATATCCCACGACGCCTAGCGGACAGTTGGTAAAGAATAATGAAGGTTTGTTTGCATTTTAAATGAAAAGTATCAATTGCCTTTTCAGTGATCTTAAGTAGACTTAAATCGGATAAAGAGTCACCGAGATATCGTATATCTTCTATAACATCATTCTTTTACCCCCATTTCCCTTTATTTTAGACGATACGCCAAAATATTAAAGAATAAAGTTGTAGATTATTAAAAGTAAGATTCGAAAATGTAACCTACCTACCTACCTTTCCATTTGAGTTTTTTAAATTTTGCAGTTTTTAGATTTCTTTTTAAAAGTGAAAGTTAGAAACTATTTTGGTCAATATCTCATGGCCACATTTGCTAATATATTTTTTTTCGAAAGTTGTACGACCAACAATTTCGGAGATATAGCCGGTCGATAGCCTTAGTCAGACACGCGGTATATTTAATATTACTGAATCGTTTCTAGTATTTTTCCAAATTTAAATTATAAAAAAGAGTTTCCTTTTTACGAAAATTATAACGTAAATATAAACTCGAAAACATGAGTAAACCAAAGTATAAAAGCCATGGTTGAAACAAAACTAAATATAGGTGCACTTTAATTAAATAGGAAAATAAAATAAGTAAAGCTGCATTTCAACATGTCTAGATACAAACTATACCAATTTAAATTAAACCGAAAACAAAATGGTTTGGTACCTAATTAAAAACTAAGCTTACCTCCGCTACATCAAACAAGTGGAAAATCTCTCGATCTCATTTTACCTCAAAGCTGAACGGATCGCAACTCGTTGGTATGTTTTCGTTTGTTCAAATTTTAAGTTTTTTGACAAACACATGTTTATACCGAACGGGTTTTCACATACTTTTTAATAATATTTTTTAATTAGAAATTTTTCACTTAACAAAATAAATACGATATAATAATTAGAAAACAAAATGAATCACAGCCTCACAAAGAACTTTTTATAAAGTAGAATAACCCTTATTATTTTTAGCCCTGCAAAACCGTTAGCCAAAGGCTAAATATGTGTATGTGTATAATATGGCTTCATGAAGGTTGATTTTCACCGGAAATACATGTTTTGTGTTTTTAAAACATAAATAAGCAGTTCTTGAAAAATTTGTATCCGTCCTATTCCAAAAACAATAATAGCGATGTTGTTTTTGGTATGGCTGTGGAATGCTGGTGAGCTCACGAAATAGAAGCGAATTCGTTTATAGCTGATGTACCTTTGACTGTATACATTCAAGCATAGGCATGTTAGACTAATTATTGATTGAAGTTTTTTTTAACGTAAAGTTAATGGTCTGTTCTAGTTAATAATTTTGTGTGCAAAGTAACTAGGTACTGAAATTGGTTTTATTTTAAATTGTTGATGAACACAAATCATATATTGGCCGTTATAATTAATCTCTATTTCTATCTATCTGTACAGTTGACCATCAGATGTCGCCAAACACATTTCTCTTACAAGGCATATCCGCGTGGCGACATTATACCACAGCTAACTGAGATTCGGGATTTCAACTATTTACCGATCAGCACTCCTCGATGATCAATTCTCATACATATCGGAGTGCCTGATCCCGTCACCGCAGTAATACAAGTTTTTACAGTACAGTATCAGTTAATAACATATTATAACAATAAATATAGAAACATGAAATAAACTAATATTATATACGAACTGAAAAAAAATTTCGTGTCACAAGTGCGACTCGAACCCAACATCTCCCGATTGCCGGTCAGGTGTTCTAACCAATTGAACTACCGTGACACATAGTAGAAATCTCTTTCAGTCCGTATACATTAACGCCTTTTCTGTGTGCAGTGCTACGTTGAGATCTTTATTTTTAAGGACGACACAAACTACACACTGCCACAATGCATTGTTATTTCTCATTGCAAGCTGCAAACACCAGATAAATAAAAGAAATCTATTCAACATAAGTAGTTGACACTGTATAATATAAATGTAGAAACATGAAATAAACTAAAATTTTATATGAACTGAAAAAAATTCCGTGTCACAAGTGGGACTCGAACCCATCATCTCCCAATTGGTTAGAACACCTGACCGGCAATCGGGAGATGTTGGGTTCGAGTCCCAGTTGTGCCACAGATTTGTTGTTCAGTTCGTATACAATATTAGTTTATTTCATGTTAGATTTCTTTGATATTATAACAATATATAATAACTAATCGTCGGTACGTTGTTGTGCATAGTTGATTGCATTAAAATATTGATTTTGTAATGATCGACAATTCTTTTATCCTTACAAAAATGTAATAATTTACGGAACAATATTGTGATATTTTTTTATCAAAATGGTCGGCTACTCCAATTGTGGCACCAAATGCATTTATACTTAATAATTATACTAAATCAACACTAGTGGGGAGATGGTCAAAAATTTTATTATCCAAATAGTCTGAGAAATAATTCCAATAACCAATATTATTTTATTTTATTTTTTTATTAACTTAAGAAACTGATATATTGGAAACGTTCATCATGTAGGTGCGACATAGGAAGAAAATATGTGTACCTATATTTCAAAAATTAACCCTCTGGGCTTTGAAATATCACATCCAAATACTTTATTTGTTTTTAGGTATACCTACTTGTTTCATACCGAGAAGACCTTTCATACACCACAGTTTAACCAGAACGGGTCGTTTTTTTGATCCACAACTAATCCGTGGTGTTATATTCCGATCAGAACATCTGGGATAAGGACGTTATTAGATAATTTAAACAAAATAATGTTTATGTATTTGTAAACTTTAATAAAAATCGTACCTTAAATTGCGAATTAATCAAACGAATGAAGTAAAGTCTCACGCGATCTGCCGGCCGACCCGGACTCATTTTGTGTTTGTTCTTATTCATCTGATACGACACTTCACCACACTTTCAAGTCCTCGTATAATTAGTATTAAAATACTATAAAATTATAAACAAGTAATTATAACAATAATAATAGCGAGAAATTAAATTTTTTAAGTCAGCAAACAATTCAAACTAGAAATAATACACACATATACTTATTTTAACTGTGACTATACTATGTACTATACGATAAGCGCGGCGAAGTGCTTTGTATCCATGGACATCAGACGTGCCGACACGAGGTGAAGTAACTGTCTATTATTTTAACTGTGACAAAACTATATTAAAATATTAATAACTCTGCTTTGCTGGCGCCTTCGTCAGAATAAAATGATACACAAATTATTAGCTATTAGGATTAGAACAAACCAACAAAAATAGCTGCTTTGAACGAACCACGTGGTGATCGGCAGGACTGCAATATAACGACATCGATACAGGTTATAGTAGTAATTTTAGAAATATAAGATGAATAAGCCGTTTAAGCAAGCAACATGGACTATTGACACAAAGTACCTACACTACTGCTAATCACGACTGATGAGTTGCAGATCAGCTAAAAAGCTCATAGGTTGAAGGTAACGTATGTGAAACAAATTGCAAAGATAAAAAGTTGTCGCATCATGTAGGGACCTAAAATCAAATCTCCTGTCAAGTAAATTCGGACAAATCTTGTGTCGCCAACAGCATTAGTTCTACTTCTTGTCCAGCTGAAGACTATTTTTCTATATGTCGAAATTGTGAACAAATAGCTAAAACTTAATGATGTTAATAATTTATTCTATAACTTTGACTATCCAAGTTCTTGGTTGTAAAATTATTATTTTGAAAAATTTACCAAATTAACAAACACAAATATTGTATTTTTAATTACTAAATGTTATGTTATTTATAAGTTATACAGGGTGGTCCAACGAAAAGTTTGCACCTAGCTTTTCTCTTTTTTTTGTAGTCGAATGCGAAAATGCTCGGACACGTCGATTTTGCTTTTGAGGGGGACACATTTTAAACATATTTTTCGATCTGCGCCTTTAACCCCCTAGCGGGGGTGAGTAACAACCCTAAAATTTTAAATGGAAAGAGGGGTCTAATGACATATCATTTGAAAGGACACAAAATTGTCTTTCTAATGATACCCTATTTGTCGAATTTTACTAAAACAGTTAATACGAAAACGACTTTAAAGACATTAAGCCGATAATTTTGGTATTAATGAGAAATACAAATAAGTTTTAATTATTACGACTGAAAACAACTACAATCATTTCTAAATTATTTACTTTGAAGAAAAACGGGATTTCAAAAACACTATCTTATTTATCAGAACTAAATTCCTCACTAATCGTTTGCGTTTTTTGTTGAAATAAAAACTGCAGATACGTGTAGGAAAAGAATTTACACCGTTTATTTTAGTCTTTTCATTGATTCAGTTTGGTTGCTTCTCAAGTTATTTTACTTTTACCGTACAAAATGATTTATTCCATTCTAGAACGAGTTGAAATTGTTAAACTTTATTTTCAAAATAATAGTAGTGCTAGACTTACGGCTCGCTTATTTAATGAGAGACATCCCGATAAAAATGTGAATGATGTGTACGTTGGCAAGTTAGTTAAAAAGTTTGTAGATACCGGATCTGTCTGTAATGTAAAACACCAGCCGCAGAAACCGATCAGAAATGAAGCTGTGGAAGTCGCTGTTTTAGGGCATGTTGAAATGGATCATAGTCAAAGTACCCGTCAACTAGCTGAAGCCTCAGGTGTCTCCCGTTCGTCCATAATACGAATTTTAAAAGCGTACAAATTTCATCCGTACAAAATCAAATTAGTACAGGAACTAAATGAGGATGATCCTGATAGAAGGCTGCAATTTTGTGAAGCAATGAGCCAGCGTTTAATTGAAGATCCGCAATTATTATTTAACATTTGTTTTTCCGACGAATGCACATTTTATTTGAATGGAGCTGTAAATAGGCACAATTGCCGTTACTGGGATGACAGTTACCCACATTTATTCCGTGAGGTTCATACCCAGTATCCTCAAAAAATAAACGTCTGGTGTGGCATATTAGGAAATCATATTATAGGACCACTTTTTATTCCTGGAAATTTAACTGGTGAAGTGTACCTAAACATGCTTGAAGACACAATTGATCCTTTAATAACACAAATAATAGAAGATGACCAAAATCATACTGCTGATCGGCTTTATTTCCAGCAAGATGGAGCACCTCCGCACTATGTGGCTCCTGTAAGACAGTTCTTAGATGACCGGTTCCCTGGACGGTGGATTGGAAGGAGGGGCCCAATTGAATGGCCTGCCAGGTCACCGGATTTATCGCCTTTAGACTTTTTTCTTTGGGGGCACTTAAAAAATAAATGTTTTGCCACGAAGCCCGAGTCCATAGAAGATCTTCGCCAACGCATTACAGAAGAGTGCAGAAACATAACACCTGATATGCTACAAAATGTTAGAAATAGATTTGAACAAAATCTGTATTATTGTATGGAATCAAATGGGTCACATTTTCAACATTTGTTAATGTAACGTTTTAATAAATCAATTTAACAGCTTGTTTACTTTTTTTACAAAGCAATGTTAAAACTAACAAACATTGGAATGTACTAACGATTGCAGGTGTTTTCACTCGCAATAATTAAAACTTATTTGTATTTCTCATTAATACCAAAATTATCGGCTTAATGTCTTTAAAGTCGTTTTCGTATTAACTGTTTTAGTAAAATTCGACAAATAGGGTATCATTAGAAAGACAATTTTGTGTCCTTTCAAATGATATGTCATTAGACCCCTCTTTCCATTTAAAATTTTAGGGTTGTTACTCACCCCCGCTAGGGGGTTAAAGGCGCAGATCGAAAAATATGTTTAAAATGTGTCCCCCTCAAAAGCAAAATCGACGTGTCCGAGCATTTTCGCATTCGACTACAAAAAAAAGAGAAAAGCTAGGTGCAAACTTTTCGTTGGACCACCCTGTATACACGGTTACGTGTTTCAAGTAGAGATTTACAGCAAACGATAGAGAAAGAGCGAGTCAGAACTAAAAGTTTTGGTTAATTTGATAAAGTGTTTTCGCGCAGTTGATTCGCGCTGTTGAGCAACAGTTAGTTTCTGGTATATACAATATTTAATTAAATATTTTCAACAGTATATTTTACATATAGTTTCGTAGTCTATATCATATGAAAATTGTCTGTCTATATTGTATATACACATAATATATTTTACGCTTTGGTATGTTTTAGATGAGAGTTAATTTCAACGGATGAACTCAACTAATTGCAACTACTCGAAAAATAATAAACTAGAGTTGATTTTTATTTTAGGGAAATTATGAATGTTAAAGTTTTACAGAAATTTAAATGGAAAATGTTATAAAAAAATTAAACTAATTTTGATAATATAATTACACATTTACCGTCATTAAATGTGAAATACAAGTCGCATAACCGCAAAATAGAATACCATATTATTTATTCTTAACGAAACAGCTCTATGAATCGGCTGGACCATGATTAAAGGATTAATTGAAATTTTGACGATAGTTTAAGAATATTTCCAAAAAATCAATTATATTGACAGTTATAGGGTGCGGCAGCAAACTACTCTAGTGTAATCTACTAGTAGAAATAAGCATAAATCATTTTCCTCAAATAGACCACTTTATCAAATATTTGTATATGTAAGACGGTCATATCCATCTTTATTTCAATTTCTTTTAACGCGTTATAGAAAAATTGGATTAGTTTGGTATATTTTTACGTAGCCATGAGACGTCACGAAACAAAAATCGTAATAATTTGATACTTAGTATATAACTACTAAAACGTTTATTGTTGATTAACGAAATTGTCTAGAAAGTTATTAAAATGAAAGAAAATAATTACTAAAATTAAATTCATTTGTTTTTCATTAGCAATATGACAAAATTATAGAAAAAACATGAAGAAAGTTTAATGGAATGTATACTGATTTTTAAACCATAATGACAAGAGCCTGTCTTCACGTGAAGACAACATAACAAATTGTTAAAGCTACTTTAACGCTAGTTGTAAATCAGGATACGTTTCATTACACTTTATGCATGTTCTTTCTTTGTTTCAGATTGCGCACGAATAATAAACAAGTTTAGTAAAACTTCATGTGGATAATTTTTTCGCTTTACTTAATAAACAACAAACATTTTGCGAAATATAATGTATAGTGAATATATAGTTTCCATCAGAGACTTGCTGCTTTGGTCGCGAAATCAAATAAAATACAAATACCTATAAAAAAATAATATAATAATTGATTATAACGAAAAAATTGGGACAAGAAAAACCATAAAAACAAATTACTGCCCAAGAACTGAAATTATATAGGATACGTCAACTTGACTTTTTATATTTATAATTACCACACCCATAGCATGGGTTAACAAAGTTACTTCTAGTTTTTTTAATTAAAATTTATTTTTAAAGTTTGATGTCAATTTAATATATTTTTTTAATTTCCTCAAAAATTGTAATTTATGATCTTAACAACTATATAATTTACATTAGTGTTATAATGAACTCTGTTATCGTTTTAGACTAAAGTTAGTTGTTTGAAGTTGGATGAATTCACAAACTTATTGACTAATTATATATGTTTTTCGCCTTAGCCGAAATTGCCCACTGTCCGAATTTTTTGTTCACAATGCGTTATATATATACGCATGATACATGTAGAAGCTCGTTTTTCGAACAGTACATAATGCTCAAAATACGAAATAAATGATGGCGAGCTTTTGTTTTGCTTAGTGGGGCATTGTTTTTTTGCTACTGATTTTGAGTCACAATCCGTTACAGTTTCCGCGCTATTAGAATTTGGGATTGTAGTAGAGGGACACGGCGTGTTAACCTAGCTATAAAATATTATTCGTGGTTCTTCTAAATATTTTAAGATGAAGGCTAAAATTTGATCAAAGATTACAGGAATTGATGGCAGAGAAGAAGGAGAGGTAGTTTTTATTATCAGATAAACGTTATACAGAAACTATTGTAAACGAAACCAAAGAAGTGCTACAAAGAAAACAGGTCGTACTTGAAATAACATCAAAGCAATATCGTAGATTAAAACGATATGATTTGTTAACAGTTCGCGAAAACAATAAATTATTGAACAAAGAATATTTAGGAAAGCAATCTAGTTTCATTTTTTACTGTGCAGCAAGTGAAATGTATAATGTAATACATAAAGCTCATTTGAATTTGAAACGCGTTCTGAATAATCACTAGCCAAAGCGCGACGTGCGCAAAAAAGCCCCAGAAAGCAGAATAAAAGTGCGTCATCTTTTACTTCGCGTTTTGAGCATTATAATGTACACACAACGCGTTCAGATTAATTAGCTTTACTCACTGTTCGAAAAAAGAGCTTCTACACGTATCATGGGTGTATCGCCATACCCATAACGCGTTTTGAACAAAAAATTCGAGCAGTGGGTAATAAAATAAAAAATAACTAACATTATTCTGTTATTCACATTTCTTTTTGTGGCTCATTATGGTTACGAAATAAAAAAAATAATTTGATATTACGTTTAAAACACCTCGACAGAAATCGAAAATTAACAATGATTTCTTTTTTAAAAAGTTCTCGCAATAAAAGATAATATTTTCGTGTTATATAATTTGAATGTTAAAATAGTTGCACCTTTATTATGTAAAAGTCAGTTAACATAATGTTAAAACTGACATATTTTATTTTGTATTATAGGAAAACAAACAAATCATTTTTAAAAATCAAGTAATACGTAGTTGAGCAGAACGTAATGCCTATTCCAAGATCTAATCTAAAATTTATTCAAGAAAACGATTTATTTGTAAAAACTTATAGATTACTACCTACCTTAATAGGTATCAAATCGAAAAATAGTCAACGGTCGTTGTTTTTTTATTATACAAAATATAATATGTGAGTTTTAACATTTTTGTAACTCACCTTTACGTACCACCTATTTTAACATTCAAATTATATCTCACGAAAATATCATTGATTTTATAATTTCAGCCTTGAAGAATAAAATAAAACTTTTCAAAAGCAATAAAATTGGTATCGCATAAATGCATTATGTGAAGCTTCTGGTAAACTGAAATCGGTTGTTCCCGGTAACAGAGCAATGCAATATACATACATTGAAATACAATGTTAAATTATAAATTTATCTGTGAACTAATATCAGGGAAAATTTCAACGACATTGAATATTCAGAGTTCTAGAACAAATTCGGAAAAGTTTCTAACCAGTCAACACATTGTAAACACGAATTCGATCAAATTCTCTCTCTCCATCCAGCTTCGGTATACTTTATTCGCTGTTCTTCTGGCTTTTATGTATATTTAACCAGGCGTTTCGTATTAGATCCCCTTTTACCCCCCTGTCTCTGTTACTCTTAATCCTTTGAAATTTAACAGAAATCGAGAGAGTGTAAACAAAATTTTAATTCGAGTTGTAACTTTTGCACTCTTTACAGAGAAAAACATAGATGGAATGGAGTAGTTGATAATATACAAAATATTATGTAGCGGGTACGTAGCTGCAGGTATTTAATTTAAACTTTGACTGAACTCATATGTGTTGGAAATTAGAACGAAACCATTGTTTTGTCACTTTATTTTACTCTTAAGTATTATCCAATTGTTGTGACAATGGTTGTACAATGTTTATCGGTATAATGTTAATTCTGTGATGAAAATTAACGTGCATTTTTGGTACAAAATTTGTTGAAAAAATCTAAGATTACATAGTAAAACAGATGCACTTATTTTGGTTAGAAATGTGCCAAAAAACAAAAGCAAAAAAACTACACCATGACATAATAACGATAGCAGAATTATCCACATCCACTACTACAACCTCCAGACTATCCTATTTCGCCTATATACTCTCCACAATATCTATATACATGAGCAATGGCGATCGCGCATCTCTTATAAAATTATATACGTGATATTATTCAGCATAGAGGTTAGCTCTCTAATCATAATAGAGGTAATTCATCTAATTTTTATTGCAGGGCATACAAAATTTCATGATCCATCATATCGCGAGGTTGTGTTGTATGACTGCAGACAATGTCCGCTCTTCTGACATTTTACAGATAGACGGTTTGCTCCTAAATTGCATTGGGCCGACAATGTATCAGTTCGGCATGAATAACAATACCAATTGAATGGTACTTTGGTAAATCACTCCACAAAATTTGAATCTGTTTAAAAAATTATCAATTGTTAGTCTCCAGATTTTGATCAATAACTCAATTAATTGTCGGCATTCTCACCTAAGACATTTTTTTCTCTTGTTTCGTCTGACATTAATCCAATTTAGCACATTTGGGACCAGCGACAATGTGCTATCTATCGAGTTGTAAGAACCAGCTTGGGACAAACACCCCAAGAATTCATACATGGTCAAGTAGGCATATGAGAAGAGCTCCCCTATAGATAGCGTCCGGTAGAGGCGTTGTTCTAGCAGGGCGTCGGATTTTACGTGTTTTGATTATCAAGGTGCTAAATGCAGATTATTATTAATTCAAACCTTAAATATTGGATAATAAGTTAATAATAACGAACATATGTTTAAAACAAGAAAAACTGATATGAAA
The DNA here is from genome assembly GCA_911728435.2 of Apoderus coryli. Lineage (NCBI taxonomy): Eukaryota > Metazoa > Arthropoda > Insecta > Coleoptera > Attelabidae > Apoderus > Apoderus coryli. The sequence goes on along the minus strand of OU452200.1, from coordinate 13,038,733 downwards.
AAATATAGTTGAAGTATTTTTTTTATTATTCTTGTATGAAACATATACCTAGCTCCGAAATTACTAATATGCCTTCAACGAAACGAATAATCTCTTCACTGAATTAGCTTCTAATAATAACAACAACAATGAATGCTCTTAAAAAGAACAAATCCCATGAATTAAACGAATAATGACCCCTCCTGACCGGACACAATTTCCAACTTGCCACATGCAAATATAGTACAGGTTTCTGTGAATAGATGAGAAATGAGTGTTCAATGGTAAATATGGGTGTTCAGTTGGGAGAATATTAATGTTTCATTCACCCCCCTCCTCTATTTGTTCGCCTCTGTAAGAAGCGATTAATAACGCTGCGAATTCCGAACAAGGCATATGAAGCTCTGCCGTGCATGCTGCTCCCAATTAAGGAAGCCGGACGACGGCAAAGTGCTTTTAGAATATATTTTACGGTTGACAGCAGTATCATAATCATTAATTTTTATAGATTGCAACTCGTATGAAAATTTCTGTGTTAATTTTTGTTTTGTTGTGAAAAAATTTAAGGTACCTATATATACTGTTGTGATACCGTTAATCCGTGAATTTGGTCAAAATGTCAAATGCCAAGGCACTATTTGGTGTGACATATTCCATGCATCATTTTGTACTAGTTTTTAAATATTTACGAGTATTTGGTATAAAGGAAAACAAAACTTTTCTTGGGTAGTTTTACTGCAAATTATTTAATACATGTGACCTACACTTCAACGAAAACTCATTCAACTTTTAACTATTGAGAAAGACATCAGACTGGAACCTATCACATTAATTTTTATTAAATATCGATGAGTAGCTCGTGCTATCTTAAGCACCATCTTGATAGAAACTTTTTCGTTTCTCTTTCTGCTTAGAGCGTTAAGCTGAATTCAGACAGAACATTATCCAATTTTGTTTTTTTAGTTTTCAGTACAGAACACTATAATATAAAAACAAATATTGACCCAGTTTCAAAATTTCATCTGCGGGAGTTGTAGTTGGATAATTTATAGAGGATTTAGTTACGAAATTAATGATAATTATAAGTTTTAACCGCAGTGTTTTGTTGAATTGTGTTACATTTGATTAATCTTCATTAAATCAATTGTAAAGAAAGGTTATATTAAATTATCGAATAGTCTGACTCTTCTACTTATGATAATAGTTTTTCTTAGGCAGAGCGGGTATTTTGTTGTCATTCCTAATAGAGAACATTAGGTAATATGAGAAAAATTTTAATCTTCAATAATGTTAGAAATCATCTTTGAAATGTATTAATAACATTTATTTTTCACTTAATTATTATTTGTATGTTTTTTGTTTAGTTTATTTTTCTTGGGGTGTTCGGTTCTTATAACAAATTCTTTTACAAAAATTTTTTAATTAAAGCAACATCCATTTTTATTTTCGTCAAATAAATTAAATACAACAGTATTGTCTGATCCATCTTTAAAGAAAATGAGTTTTGTTTTATTTGAATGTTTAAATGTTTGTAATTATAATAAAACTTTCAACCTGAAGAAGTTACTAATTAGTAACGAAACGTCGTTTATTTAATTTATTTGGCGAAAATAAAAATGGATGTTGTTTTATTTAAAAAATTTTTGTAAAAGAGCTTTTTGTAACAACCGAACACACCAATAAACTGAAAAAAAATGCAATTACGGTTCAAGAATTAAAAAAAAAATATATTTTTATGAGCAGATTATTTGTTTATCTTGTATCTAACAATAAATATGATTCAATTTATATAGCTGTAGTTTTTCGATGTATTTATTTAGGCAACTTCATTTTTTAGGCAATTATAAAAAATTTATTTTATTTTAATTACAATCAGATTGTATTATTGTAACAGTTTACTTACTTATCGTTTTTCGGTGAAGTTCGATTTTATATTGTTCTCGACGTTTCTTTAAAAACAAGCTAATCGGTTAAATATTTATCTAAAACCGAGGCAATTTTTCTACTATCCTACTAACAAAGCTTACTTTCAAATCACGCACCACCACCACCAAACAATGAATAGCAGCTAATTCAAAGTATAGATGATTATATAATATGATTATGTATATAAATTCTCTAAAATTCTTGGTAACGGAGTTCCAGCGTCCATCCAGTATTTTTTAAACAACACGATATTTTCTTATAATTAACTTTATTCTGCTAATGTTGACGATTTCTTTTTTCGTCTATTTCAATTCAACTAACAGAAAGAGCCCCAGTGCAATCTAACTGAGGTGGTTGATAGAAATTGCTGAATTCATTTCGCTCTTATTATGAGCTGGTCAGAGTGCCATAGTCGTACCCCATCACAAATATCGGCCCACCTTTATTATTTGTAAGAATTTTTTTGCATAATAAAATACAAAAAACTTAAATTGCTAAGCATTACAACGGTAACATAATGTACTTCATGATGACAAATATTCAGTTTCATATTGAAGAAAAAACCTGGGAACTCCATCACACTATGTGTATGGTCTATCGTACATTGATTGAAAAACAGGTGTTACTAAACTAATGCATTGTGTTTTCTATATAAAACTAACTAATGAAACATTTTTTTACTCGGAGTACTGACATTTGATTCTTAACATTCGCAAACTGATTGAAATTTTTAGAAAAGTTTAATAATATATTTTGTTAGCAAAAATTTAATTCAACATTCTTCTCGTCGACCCACTCTAAACGCAGCATAAGAAACGTACACGCACCCTCATCATCATCATTAAAGGGATGGAAAAGTGAGGGCCAGAGAAAGCGAGATAGACAGTCCACACGGATCGATGTTTAAGCGTAATGGCCATAAAGAGTGCGTGCCGTAGGCACGCAGCTTATTGGTTGTGTTTCTCATCGCATCATCCATAGTGTGTATACAGTATATTCTGTGTTCAGAACGCCACCAGCAGCCGAAAAGGGTCGACGTTCACTTTTTTCAACCCTTTTATTGTTGTTAGTCGTCGCGTAGCTTATATACATCCAGTTTTCCCGCTGTCGACTGTGCGAGTGTGGGGTAACTATTGGCAACTCTCTCGTGCGAATATAGTGTTCCAAAAACGAAACGTAGTTTATTATTGTTGCGTATACTTGGTCTAAGAAACTGTGTCCATATGGTGCAAGTGTTGGAAATTATTGGGTCCAGGACCTGTTTTGATTTGTCACATGTTGTGAGTACAAAGCACGCATTTATTATAAAAAGCTTTACTTAAAAAATGGTTGAAGTTTAACTTTAACAATTTGCTTGCTTGTTATTTCTGGTATTACATTAAGTTCTTGACACACTTCAATAACTCAAATGTTTTTGATTAATGCTTTCTAATATAAATCACGTGTCAATTAAGACAGTGAAATAATAATAATCTTTCTACAAATACAAAATTTGAGGTACAATAATTTTGATTTAACCTATTCTCGGGTAATACCTAACAATTTTATTTGTCTTTTTTCTTTTGACACTAAACTCACATAAATTTAGGAACGTTTATTTTAGACGGAAAACTTAAACAGGCAACTAAAATTATAGAAACGATGCTTCTGGATAAATACTGCGTTAAAATTATGCTAACTAACGTTCCAATGCCCTCTTCACTTTAAGTTTAAAAGCGTCCACGCAAAGTTGCTCTGAAGAAAGTGACAGGAGGATCAGCAAAACGTTAGCTGGTACAACTTTAAGGCAAGATTTATCCAGAAGCGTCGTTTCTATAATATTTATTTTAACTAGAACAAGTACATAGCACAACTATAATATTTCCCAACCCAACGAATACACTCGAAAAATTAAAATATTTTGATTCTTAACAACATTTATATTACTATAAAACGGAAAACGCGCAAGTTTCGACTTACCATTACACACTTTATTGTATCAAATCAACAGTTAAAAATCCATGAGCTGTATTTTTACCAAATTTCAGGGACGATTGAGTATTAATCTTAATTATATCAAATAAAATATTGTTTAATCCAGCAATTAAAAATTAGAGAGAAAAAAACTTGATCAAAATATTAAGTCAATCCGGTGCATAAAAACTACCAAACAATTGCAGTTAAAGCTTAGTGTATTTAGTATTATTTATTTACTATTTTACTAACCAGGTATAAGTCTATCCAAAGTGAATGTAAAATATATAAATTTAACGAATCTACCGGAGCTATCCGTTCCCATGCCACATTATAAAAGGGCATCGAATGCAGTGTTTTTTGATACATTTCTCCCTCGTATATCAGACGTATAATAAATCATGCCTGCCATGGGGATATAAAAGGATACCGATGAAACTTTTTGCAGTCACTCTATCAGACACGGCCCGTATACGACACGAGCGGAACACGTTGGGAGTTTAAGCATCAAGATTTAAATGTGCAAAGCCATATCGTCTTCTTTTAAATATTTATAATCAGTTAAGGTCTGAATATTTTCATTCGTCACTTCATTATTAGTCATATTATAAAATTCGTACGTTCTATAGAAAATGTCACTGACTAAGTGAGTAAAATTTGTTGTATAATAATATCAGAAGCACATTATTATAAATGTACCTACTTATATGCATAACAAGTATTAACAATAGTATTAATTATTATAAAGGTTTGTTCCTTGCGGTTCGAACACGGACAAGGTACGTGTGCATCTATGTCTAAACTTCTAAAAGCAAAAACAGGCTTTTTCAGCGTAGGTTTATATGTTGCCGTGTTGGAGCGGCAAGGAAAAATACAGTATACTTTTATACAAATGAACATACAATTCTTAATACATAAACGATTTTTAAAATATCGTATTGTTATGAAAAGTTATGGACGGTGCGGTCGGTATTGACATTACAAAAAGATATCGAGTTGTGTTTTTCATATAATTTTAAACTAAGATTAGAAAAACTATTACTTATTTCTTATTATAAAATTTTACTGATGGAGATTGACAGATTAGCCAATCCTAAGTATACTCATTGTATAACCATTCGCGCTAATTCATATCATTTGCTAGGATCGTGTAAGCACTCCTGACACTGTAATTTTGTTCTGATTCTATATATTGCACACATCCCAATAAACATACTTTTGATAAGGTTAGGGTAAAATAAATGACACACTTTTTTAAAGCGCAGTATACCATATTATTTTCTTTGAGTGTAACAAAGATAGTATGTTTATCTGAGAGAGCATGGGGAACCATATATATTTGATACACGCACGACTAGCTGTCACAAACATCTGATAAGGGTATTGTATTATAATATAGGAGAGATAATTTTGCGTACTTTGCAACTCGGTACGTGTATTTTCTCTCCCCTATTCAAAGCGTATCGTAAAAGTTGTTAAACAGGACGTAGAACGTATATAACAGTTTTTTTACTGCTTTGTTGCTTTTGTTCGAATATAATTTTGTATATTTTGAAAATAATGGTATAATAATACCCAATCAATATAATTCTATCTCTAAAAAAAAAATTGTCTTGTTATGGTTATTCAGAGGTATAGTGAGACGATTCCAGGTTATCGTAAATTTGCGTCGAAAAAATATGGTCATGTTTTCTTGAACATCCCTTGGTAAAATTGATTATTGTAAGAATCTTTTGGAAAAATATACCTATATATAGGGGGTCGCATAAGAAAACATAGGCAATTGCGTTTATCTATTACACGATCGACCTTGTATATTTTTCTGTAAAGTCAAAAAACGCGCAACTTAGAACCAAAAGTGACATGTGGGGGCGTTTCTTCCAAAAAAATTTCTTCAAATTTTATTGGATTTATACGTGACTTTCTTCACTGTACAATATGATCCTCTAGCCATAATTTCGTAGAGTGAATCGTTTTAAAAATAAACAAATGGATACTGAACTCAATATACAATAAACAATTAGCACAAAAATATTTTTTTCTACGACTGTCTTTAAATGCCTTTATTATACTCGTATATTCAATCATGATTTGAAAATGTAGTACATTGTAATGCTGTTTTTCATTTACCCGTGCGTTATAAATTTCCTGGTAATGACAAAAGTAGCGTCGGGCATGAAAAATCACCATAGCAACGGTGACAATACAAACACATCAAATTGACAGTTTAGGCATTTTTAATTAATAATAATTATAATTAAGTATTTCGCTAATAAGTATAAGTAAAAACAGTGATAGTGAATATAGTTTAGCACCACCTAATCAATTTAATACTTCTAACTTATCGTATTTAGGCTTACGGCAACAGGGGTAAGTTTCGAAAAACAAATATTTTCTTAAAAATTATGTTTAGTTTATTCAAAAGCATTAAAACAGTCGTAGAAAAAGTATAGTGTGAAACTCACATGAAATGACCATTTCCTACTCGTATGTGTCATTTCATGTTCGTTGCACAATATACTATTGAGCACCATTAACATGAACACAACAAATATAAATAAATGGGGTCCTTGGATTAAAAATCAAATTCTTCTAGTGGGATTATATCTGCGGCAGTGATACGAGGTTGAAGTGAATATTTCCCCCCTTGTTAAAGAAAAACATATTTTGGTGATTTTTTTTTCAAAATTAATCTCCGGTAAAGATTATTATAACCGTGCAGTAATTATTAGAATGCCATTCATTAACTTCGTCAAAATACGCATCATAGCATGGGATGCTTCCTTGTTGTCCAAGTTCTTTACTGCCAACCTTTTTTTTTTTTTTGAGATTAGAAGACAAACGGCAGTTACTCGGGCTAAATCTCGCATGAATATGATGAATGGGCGTACAGTTCGAAGTTCAATTGGTTAATTTTAGCCATCGTAACCACCTGCCTATATAGCCCGGCTAATTAAGGCAAAATGAGGTTAATTTCTTCACTAAACGTTGTTTGTTCACCTAGTTTTTAGTGTAATGGTGGGCCCAAGTTTTATCCAAAACCCAAACCTTCTCCATGTACAAATGTGAATGTCGATATCTACGTTATATAATTCACTTTCAGTCGTCTTCTACCATGATTATATATATTTTTTCTTACATTTCGTCAGTTGTGATCTCAAAGGATCTTGAACGTAGAGCGTTAGCAGTGCTTGACATATTCTGTAACCCACTGCTTGACAGTTAAATAAGATGAAAAGAAGTATTCCATGTTGATAGGCTTTTCAAATAGAACTATACAACATTGCTTCAGTGTCATAGATTAATATCCCTGGCATCAATTGATCTGGCTGATTGACCGACTTATTTTATTTAGCTTTTGGTATGATAAATTGAGTTGTTTAAAAGGAATCCGGGATAAATTGAGGTTGAGGTAAAATATTTGATATTTGGCATAAAAGCAAAAACACTAATATATTGCATATTTAATATTCTGAGGGCTTAAGCGATTTCAACGAAAATCAAATAGCTTCATCCTAGGACTGCCTCAAACTCATATACCTACCAAAATTTAACTCAATTGGTTAAAGCGTTTGGGCGCTATCGTGGTAGAATACATACAGACACACATACATACACACCATCACACACACACACACAGACAGACTTTCATCTGGAAATGGTCTTAATCGTCTCAGGGAACTTCAAAATGCTTATATCCGTCTTTATCTCAATTTTTTTTTCGCGTTCACAATGCTTTCCCTAGAAGGGAAAGTAAAACTCTAAATAGTACAACAGATATTTTGGTCTAAAACAATTTTTAAACTGTTTGTGATTGTAAACGTCATGTTTTGTGAAATAGATGTATGTTTATGTAAAAAAAATTTTTTAGTTTATAATGTAATTTTTAGAATGTTTTATATTCTAAAATTTTAGTAACAAAATGTTTAATGTATTTTAATTTCAAGGAAAAAAAACCGAAATGTAAACATAATGTTTTTAATTTCTACAAGAACCTGAAGAAAACGATAAACGTCGTAAAATTTCGTAATAAACGTAGACAAGCGAAATATTAATTTCGCTTATAATTAAAAAAAATTGTTTTCGAGAACCTTAAACTGAAAGAAAAAACAAATACAAAAAACACTACATTAATAATTAGAAATTAAAATTTACCATTCCCCAATGTTGATTCCCTAATTCTAAAAATCACACTGTATAGTTGAGCACATTTTTTTGGTAATTATCCTTTACACAACCCCTTCTGGGATTTTAAAAACATTCACGATATTTAAATTAACAAAAAATAATATATCATTGTAACAAAATGTGTGTGTGAGGAGAGAACAAACATATATACCCAGACAGGTACATCTTTTTGAGATAGGTAGTTTTATAGAGGTTCTGGTTAATACCAAAATAAGGGTGACTATATCCAAAAATATATTCATGAGGTTTTCTTATTATTAGATAAATATCCGATTCCACCAGATTTTTTTATTTTTATGTTATGTTTACTTGCTTTCCAAAATAATTTAGTATGTGCTGAAAATTACTGACGACCGATAACTGTGAAATTGACATTTTGGAAAGTATTAAATGAAATACATATGGTTTCAATTAGTTAAGTTAAGTGGTTTATAATAATTTAAGTGTCTTAGATAGCTTATGATTAAGAATTTCAATTATACCAGCCATTGCTTTATTTTTCACCCTGCTTACCTTCTACTTAAACTTTCTTTTCAGCAGCTATCGAGGATCAACTGATCAGAGCTATACTGATGAAAATAGACAGAATCTGCATCTGCTTTGGGTCATTTTATTCACAGTAATGCCTGCCCTAATTATAAATAGGCTCAATTAACTCATTCATATTATATAACTAACAATTCTCAAATGAAAGCTAAAGTTTCTATCGAATGGCGCCCGTAAATAAAAATGAGACTGCCAACCATAAGGGTTTGTGAAAGTTATGAAAAATGTTTTTGAAGAAAAGTTAATCTATGTAAGGGATTTTACCAAGAAAAGCTGCAAATTTAAGTCTTTCTCGATATGTGTTTTAATTTGTTAGCCAAAAAACACAAACAAAAATAGGTAGGCAAAAAGATCATTCAAGTAAAGGCATGTATTAAAAGAGGAGTAACAAAGATATAAAACAAAAGTTATGTTTTGGGACTCCAACGAACCCCAGTTTATTTTTATTACAATCAGCATGAGCGAGCCATTGTTACAATATAAAAGATTTAAGTTATGTTTTGCATGTAGCTTCTAAATACGCAAAAATATGTTA